>JARHVA010001000.1:0-175000 GCA_037957365.1 Torreya grandis | reverse complement strand
GATGCCATGGAGGTAAAGATGAATGAATTGAGGGAGCCAGAAGAGACAAGAGATGGTGTTATGAATGTCATGTGGTCTTATCAATATTATGTAAATAGGTCATTTTATAAGAGAGCTTCTTCAAATACCTTCCAATAAAGTGATATTGTACTCAAGTGGGATGAATATTGGGCTAAACCAAGTAAGCACTCAAAGTTTGATAGTCTTTGCAGTGGACCATACATTATTACTAGCTAAAAAGAGCACAATGATTTCCAATTATCCAAGATAAATGGTGAATAACTCCCTATCCATATCAATGAGGAGCTCATTAAGTATTGTTACTAGAAATCATAAACCATCTTATACATAATAATTTAGGTTTTCTTCTTTCAAGTGTCATGTCACATGCTCTATTAGTTACTTGTCTAGTTCTTCTTATTACCCTCTTGTTATGTGTCTTGGTTGTGTTCTTTTTGCCTCATTATTGGTTTTCTTTGTTGTTTTAATTTTTGTATTTTTGTGTTTATTGTAAATGTTTTTTTACTCTTTATGGTCTACAAGGTTCATGAAATATTAGCCCAATTATAGAAGTCTCTCATCTAAAAAATGACTATCATTAAATAAATTTTGGGTCCTCTTGACTAGTAGGTAGGTCAAGCCTTTAGAGTCACCAATGATGTTGAATTATTTATACCCTTGGGCTTAGAAAGGGTCAACCTAGGTCATGAACATTTGATCTCATTCGTTAATATCTTTCTTGTATCCCTTGAAGTGTTAGGGTAATTCAAAAATGGTATCACTTTTCATCAAGTCAAGGAAGTAGGTTCAAGTGATATGTTATGTGGAGGAGTGTCATGATGGTCATATTATCACCCTTCTAAATCATGTGTCAAGTGTATACTATGTGATAGCTATGTATAAGAACCTATGACAAGTCTTAATTGGTCCTTATGACCTAAATAATTCATGAAAAAGGTGACTCATGATGTTACATACATAGTTAGCCATGTAAGAATTCCAACAACCTACAACATGAGGTAGAATTCTAGAGATTGGAGACTAATATAGAGGAGTATGTTTGAAAACTTAGCATACTTTAAGGTTCTTTATAAAATATTGAGGTATCTCCTTCAATTGGTTTTTCACTTAGAATTATGCATGTATTACCTCTAAAGGGGTATCTAACCATGGAATGATGATATTTTGGCCCCAAAAAACCACCAATACCATCAATTATGCCCTCAAATGTCTCCATTATCACCATAATCCCATGATTCAACAATTTCATATGTAAAAGTGTGGCCTTTTATAATTCAAATGATTTTATTTACCATTAAAGGGGACCACACATGGGAAAAAATGGATTTTCACCTTCCCTCCACCCATACTCCATGTTTTTAGTGCACTTTGACCCCTCATTTCTATCCTCCTACCCACCAATAAGACTTTTGGATCTAAAAATCTAAGAAAATGTAGGAAAGTGATGCTTTATAGGTGTTTTCAAGTGTGTATAGATTTGTATAATATGGTCATGATCAGAAAAAGGTTAGAGGTATATAGAGGGAACTTAGTAAAAACATCATGTAAGAGAATCCATGAGTTTCAAGTAAAAAAAGGTAAAAAATCAACCCCTTCTTTCCATCATCCTCCTTAGCAACCTTGGATAGCCTCTCAAGTTTTTGCTTAGTATGAACATGAGAGATAATATGGTGACCTAATATCTTGTCAAAATTAAGGGGGTATAATGGCCTATTTATAATTGACATTTTTTTTTAGAATGATGACCCATCCTTTATGAATACTAGTTAAGAACCTAAGGCATTCAAGCTAGTCTTCTACATCCACACAGGGTCAATATTGGAATGATTTCAATGTGTTTATAACATTTTTGAATAAAATGGTGATGGTGTATGTCTTATACAAGAATTAAAGGTCATACCACTTCACCTTAGTCTCCAAATCCACTTGTGTGAGTCCATGGGAGAAAAAAACATCCAGGTTATCACAAATTATAGGTTAGAAGCAATGTTTTCCTAATGAGGAAGGACCTTCAATGTAAATATATAAAAATGAGAAGTGGTTCTAGGTTTAATTATGGTTTATTGGAATAATTTAGGCCTTATTTCCTCCTTAACATAATGGAGTGATCAAATAAACCTTCAACTCCTTTAAAATCTTTCCTTCAAATAGGACTACATGTATAGTTGACCTTCAGTGTAAATATGAACTGAGTGTTTCATGGTGATGGATATTGAAGATCATTATAACACTATGGAGCATGTAGAGGTGCTATATTCATGTGGAAGAATCCCTATTTCATAAATAATAGGCCTTGATATGGATCTCAAGGCCAAGAAAATATGAACTAACATTCCAATGCTTTCATAGACCTATTTTGTAAAGTTTAAGGTTCATTAGTAGAGTTTAAGGTGTTATTGAAATCTTAGGTTTAATTTTCTCCCTTCATGTGTCTAATTAACTAACTCCAAATGTGTTACCTTATTAGGTATATGAGTAGGGGTGTTTAAGGTCCCCATAGGTGATCTTGAATAGGAGTTAATAGTCCATATGGAACCTCTCAAAGGAAATAGATTATGTAATGGTATTATCAAGCCAATTATAACCCATATTATGACTTGGTATCCAAACTTATAAATTCATATGACTATATCATCACCATCTATAATGTTAAACCTTTATGCCCAAGCCTAAGCCATGGAGGCAGGGTCAACTGTTATACCAAACCATGGCGATCCATTGGGATTGTGAGGAAATGATATATTATGTGTGAATAATATTAAGAATCTATGACAAATTATAGAAGGTCAACTCAAGCCCAACCTTCAAAGGGTTTTATAAAACCACCATATAACTAAACCTACACAATACAAGGATGTGTCATATGTTATGAAGATGACTTCCTCAAGAGTGTGATTTGGATTAAAGAGAATTCAAATAAGGTAATAAAACATAGTATATAATACCCCCTCTTACTCATGGGCTTGTGTGAGATCTCCATTGATAGTCACACACATAGACCATTACCTATAAGACTGCAGTCAATTTATATGCAATAGGAAATGCATCATATCTACAAATAAATCCTAGTTTGAAGATGATAAATCCCACTTATAATTCTAATTGGGGATAAATTATATAATCAAGGTCATGAAAAAAATGGATCCTCTAAACTTAATCAAGGAATCTTTTACCATAAATAATATCACTAGTACAGATTCCAAAACCTCTAGTTAAGCAAACTATGTAGTACCCCTAACTAGGTCCTATGTTTTCATATTCACTAAACTAATAACAAGAAAAGTAAAGTATAATATAGTGATTACCAAATCTTACGACACAAAGTGGGTTCATAAACATAAAAATAAACATGCATAATAAAATCTTAATTAAGCTATGTATAGTTAAAACTCTAATACATGAAGAGATCAATATTATTAAGACACCATTACTTATGCTACTTATGTCTACTAAAGAGAGGAGAAAAGTTAGAGATACTTAAATTGAAGGTGAACCAATCAAGATTTAATATCTCCCTTGGCCAAAGGTGTTTTACAAGAGGTTGTTGTGGTTTATAAGGATCACTAAGAAAGGCCAAAGCATCCAAGACTTATCCATAAGACAAGGTTCTTTTCCAAGTGGAAAACCTAAACTAAGACTCTATTGATGATGAAAAAAATTCCATTAATTAATCAACCCTTTTGCCTATTGTGAAGGCTAAGTTGTAATCATATCAGCCTAATGGTGAGGATCTAAAGGTTTGAATATGATCTTAAAAATGTGAGGGGTTTTTAAAATATTTTGAAAAATAACAAATAGGCTATTGGATATAACATATTCTATTATAATTTAAAATTCAACTTATCAAATAATGAATCATTTTAGATATGAATGTGTAATCTATCCTATTTGATAGAGAGCCTATGAACAAGATAATCTCTTGAAGAAAAAAAATTGATTCAAAAATAAAATATGTTCTCATAATAATATCTTACTTTGCTATTATAATTTTTGAGTATATACCAAGATAATAAATAGAAGTACAAAAGTAAAATGAAGATAAGAAAATAAGTTAGTTTATAATTATATCTTTAATAATCAAAAAATCATAAACATAACTCAACAACCAAAATAAAATATGAGAAACAATAACATCAAACAACTAAGTAATAAATAACAAACTAATTAAGAAAACTAAAAAAATTTAGCCTAGACAAATCTAAAACTAAAAAAATCTAATATACTAATAACTAAACTAAGTAGCTTAACTAACCTACAAAACCTAATCCAATAGAATAAATTAGACATAAATATTAAAATTAATACAATTAATTTTATTAAAACTAAACTAAATAGAAAATAAATTAGATCAATTAGAACTAAGTCAAAATCAGATTTAAAATAAATTAGAAGTCAAAGTCAAAATAAAATACAATATAAACAAAACACGTGGGTCTCAACAAAGAAGGTCATCTTAGTAAAATAGATCATTTTATTTGAGAAACAAATATATTTATTAAAAAATATATTTAAACAATAAGTTTTACACTCAATTAAATCAACAATATGTTGTAAACAATGAAGTTTTCATCATTATTCAGGTTGAATACTCAGATTTTACATATAGGACTATAAGAATCAATCATAAAAAGATGTTAAACTTGAAAAATTTAGATAATATTTTATAAATGATAATATAATACTAGATATACCTATATTACCTAAGTAATATACTCAACCATCAGAGAAAGTACCATTGGTCTATCTACAAAAGTCATGTTATCTTAGATAAATTGCATAGAAGAGAGAGATAAATGATTGAATTTAAAATGTAATAATACTCACTACCTATATTATTCCTCCCTTTAAAATGAATCATTGATATCCTTTTATACTTATAAGTTGGTTGAGAAAGAAGTTGCAACTAGCCTTAGTTACTTGTTAACTTAAAATAATTAACTTTTAAAAGTCAATTAATATTGACAATTATAAGTTAAGATTTATTTAAGAATTTAAAATTCTTAAGAGATCAATAATTTGAAAATATATCAGGTATTTCCTAATGGGTGGGGACCCTTTAATCAATTAATAATAATAAGAAATACATATTTCAATAAATAATAAGATAATTCAAAGTAAAATGAGATTCTTATCTATATTAATTCCATTATGCATGTAATTCAAAATACTTAGGCATATATATATAAGTCTGATGCACTTCAAAAATATAATTAAAGTATCAAAGATTCTAAAATGTACTAAATTTCATCAACTAAATGTTCAATTTTGAAATAAAATATATCTTTATAATAATCAAGAATCATCAAAATCAGATAGAACTTCAATTACTGATTCTCTTTTTTCATTAATACATTCATTATACTCCATCTAAATTATAGGAAATTGAATCAATTTTATGCCTAAATCACTCTTGACATCATCTATCTTCATTTTAAATCACTTCAAAACTCTAGTTTTTATT
This sequence comes from Torreya grandis, assembly GCA_037957365.1. Lineage (NCBI taxonomy): Eukaryota > Viridiplantae > Streptophyta > Pinopsida > Cupressales > Taxaceae > Torreya > Torreya grandis. The sequence goes on along the minus strand of JARHVA010001000.1, from coordinate 169,518 downwards.
GGAGTATCTAATTCATCCTAATTGTTTGCACATTTCTTGGAAGTGATTGAATGTATGACAATAAGGGGGTTTTTCTAAACTGAGTTTCTTGCACCCTAAAATATACTTTTTTTGGGGTGGTGTAGGCTCAATAAAAGAAGATGATAAAGTAATATTCACAATTTTTTTTACGTGGACTATCTCATTAGCCTATTGTGGTGGCTCATTAACAACATTGACTCTTTCTTGACTGGGTGACTAAATAAACAACCAATGAGGATTAGTTTACAACTAATGGGAAGAGATACTATGAGAATTAGATTTGGTTCTAAATATATGACAATGGAAACCTTTATTACCCTTATGATTATCAATATTAAATAGCAAATCAATCAACACATTCCAAAATGCAAGGTTTGTGGCATCAAAATGGATAGACATTTGGGCACCTCTACTTACATATTTAGGATCAAAACATCTAGCCCTAAAAATTCCTCTATGAAATTTTCTATTAGGTGAATTTTGATTCATATTTATAGAATGATTTCTTTCCCAACTATGATTATCATTGTTCCTATTTGAATCTAGTTATTCCCAGCCTAACATTTTAAATGCAATTCAAAATATATTCAATAATCTTATCATCATTTGATTGAACTCATATATATATATATATATATATATATATATATATATATATAAACTATAAAATTAAAAATCATAATTGTACTTCTATATTTATAACCTTCAATCATCTAATGAAAATCTCCATCTATATCAATAGAATGAACCAAATCAAGAATTTCAACTGTCTAATATTGAACTATTTATATGATTTAAAATTTTGACTGTATCATGTATCATTATAATGTTCATACTAAAAATCATAATAATAAAATTATATACTTGATAATTTTATTTAAAAATATAACATTCAATTCCCCCTACACAATTGTCTTCTCAAAATATATAATATATGTATCATCCAAAAATTGTAAATTTCACATATTTCTGTTAAATTGACAACAATTTAGAATCACTAAAGAAACAATTTATATAGAAGTTCCATTTAAAATATTTTAAAATGCATGTATTTCCCAAACTAACAAAGAATCCAAAAACATCAAAAATAATTTTGACATAATTTTCATTCACAAAATTTATAAGCCTTTGACATAGTTATACCCTTTCCAAATTATCATTTCAAAATTAAAAAAAACAACTTATTCACAATTTTTTCAAAACTGTCAACCATTATTTTTCAATTTTTGACTTCAAAAATAGAAATCCAAAAACATGTTTTGATATATTTTAAAATAACCCTCTGAGTTTAAAAATCATATATATTACATGTAAACAATTATGTATATTTAAACTATTCAATACAATTTCTTCACACTATACCTAGAAAACCACCAAACTCATTTATAAAAAATTCATACACTTATGAAATTATAGCTTCAAAATCCAAACTGATATAATCATAATCACCACTATAACTAAAAACCCAAAACCAAAAAATCAAGTTTTCTAGGATAATCTCCATTATCTTAAAAAAAATGACTTCAAACCAAAAATAAAATATTTATAACGTAATGAAAACACTTTCATCTATCTAAATCTCATGCCCCAAAATATAACATGATAAACCCAGAAATCTTTCTAACTTTTCATATGCATGTAAAAATATTTAAAACAAGTAACTTATCTTGCCATAATTTATCAAAACTAATATCACACAATCTTAAAACCATATTTTATTCTATGCAAAGTAGTCATAATGATAAAATTCAACTATCTCTTTAAAAATTATTCATTCTCAATAATGACATACCTATTAACACTATGTGCAACTTCCAAATTTATCTCAGTAGCATAGTTATTCTATTATGAGCTTTAAAAAATGACTATCAAAATGAAAAACCAACCTATTTGTATCCATAACCTATGCTTTAACTACCTTTACTTACGTGCCTTCAAACTGTTAGTTTCTCAATTTGAAGCAAGTCATTTAGCCGACTGCTAACTTGTTTAGCAAGGATTTAAAGTTAGTCATGACCAAAATTCTCACTAAACACCCACTAAATCACGTAATTTAAGGCATGTACCATATACATTAAATTCTTAAGACCACCTTTTGATCTTTTCAAGATCTCAAAACATCCATCAGCCTTCACATTAAATCTTTCCAACTTGATAATTAAACTACCAACTTACCAACTTACCAATCAAACATTTAATGAAATGATTTTTGAGTTTACCAAACATAACATAACCTAATTTCCAATGTCAAAAATAACTCTATACCAATTTATCTTCAAAATAAATAAGCACCCATGTCCATTTCAAAGCTTTCAAATTAGGTCCATAACATAACATTAAACACTTAGAATAAAATAGTGTTTTTAGATTAGAATCTACAACCCCTTAGGATTATCAAATAGCTTAGGTTTAAATATTACATCAAATTCCATTTATGGCATAATTAATTTAATGCCACTATTCATACTTTCCATCATCATGATAAATCCATATATACTTGCAAATAAATTTTGAATGAAACTAACTTCAAACCCTTTATAACAAATCCATATAATACCTTTCAATTCTGATAAACTATAGGGAATATTATCTTTTTCAAACTAAAAAATTATAATAACCACTTCAAATTAATCCAATCTGATCAACTTTATCCATCTAAATCTCATGACTAAAAATAAACATTTATAGTGATAATACATATATGCTAATTTTATTCATTTAAGCATAAATACTTTTCGAAATCACTATGATATAAATATGAGCTCAAACAAATCATCATCAAATCATTCAGTTAAAAACATCTATATTCATAATAATACTAATTGACTTAGGTCCCTAACTATAGTTTTAGATTTTATAATTAGGTCATCACTATGGTAGATAGGAGTATGAATTTTTAAAAAGTTATAGGGGTGTGAAAAATTGGTATAACACCAGCAACCTTGCTAGTCAATTTAGAATATGAAATTGAGTAGTAATAAAATTTCTTATTATAAAAAAAATATAATTAAGATTTTGATCCAAGTAAATAATTTTTCAAGAAGCTATGTACGATTTATAATAATTTTAAATAAGGGATGGGATGTTTGGATAACGTGGCATGAAGAAAAGAAAAAATATAACAAGGGAGTTTAGGTTGGATGCAAAAACAAATGCAAAAACTTTTAATACAATTTTTGAAAATAAAGTATTACTTCAACAACTAGTTATAATTTAGTAAATATTATTCATGTATAAAGAAAATTAAATTTATAAAAAATAACATCTCAAAATAATTGATACTTATAGTTGTATTGCAACATCTTTGCATTATTCCTCCATAACATGAATACTTCATCCATTTGAGCCATTTGTTTATCTTTAAAACATAAAAGGAAAACAAAAACAAGAAGAAAAAAAATAAAACACAAAGAAATGATAGAACAAGATTAGAAAAGAAGTAGTAAAATAAAAAGAAAATAATAAATCTGAAAAAAAAACTAATTACAAAATAATTTTAAATGATGGCTATTAACTGAATAACATAACCAATTTCCATCAATATCTTTCAAGTGAAAAACATTATTTCCAAGTATAGGTTCAATATGATAGGGACCAAGCTATAATGAATCAAATTTATGATGTTTACCAGTATCTTCATGATCTTTGTCCCAGTATAAAACTAAATCACTAACTTTGAATTTTTTATTAGAAATTTTGTTATGAAAAAACTTTTTTAGTTTTTGTTTAGCCATTTCTAATTTTTGTAATGATATTTATTTTGATTCATAAAGATCTATTAGATAATGTAATATTTGGTCAATTAAATAAGTAACTTTAGAAACATATTGTAGAGTAGTTCTTGTTCAAGAAATTTGAAGTTTTATCGATAAAGTGGCTTCAAAAGCATATGCCAACATGAAGGGTGAATAACTAGTTACCACCTTGATAATAGTTCTATTAGTCCATAAGGATTCAAAAAATTTAAGATGTCAATTTCATTTATTTTCATAAACTAACTTTTTCATGATTGAAATCAGATTTTTATTTGTTGACTCAGCTTGACCATTACCTTGAGGGTAATATTTAGATGAATGACTAGATATAATAGAATTATTTTTATAAATTCTAAAAATTTATTTGAAATAAAATGATGACCATTATCATATATGATTTCATAAGAAATTACAAATTTGGAGAAAAATTAATTTTCTAGAAATGAAATTACTTCACTTGTTATAGAACTTTTAAAGGATTTGTCCTCGGGTCATTTAGAAAAATAATCCATTACTGTTAATATATATCTATGACCAGCTGATGAAAAAGGATGTATACCTAAACTAAAATCAATACCTCATTTAATGAATGGTTTTTCAGGTATCATAGGATTTAAAGATATTATAGGTAACTTATATCTACCAACAAATAATTGACATGACATACAAAAATAAACTAACTTATAAATATATTGAAATAATGTAGGTTAATAATAACCTTCTTGTAAAATCTTATAAGTAGTTTTTATAGCATAATATCCACTACAATTTCCTTCATGATAATCTCTAAGAATTTTTTAAGTTTGGCCATGTGTAAGACACCTTAACAAAACACCATCTTTATTCTGATAAAATAAAATAAATTCTAATAAACAAAAATTTAAAGCTATTAAACGTAAAGAATGTCTTTGTTTCTTATCAAAATTATCAAGAGAAGCTTGATTTTGAAAATAGAAGACTAAGTCAAGATACCAATCATCTTCAAAAAATATACAATCCCATTCAATCATTCATTCATTTCAAGACCAAATTTGAAATGTTTAGAAAAATCAGATATTTTCATGGTATTTAAATGAGGCTTAGCCTTTAAATTTTCATCAACTGATAAGACAAAAATATTAATACTTGAGGAAGAATTTTTATCTTAATGTTTTGCAAAGTCATTACCTTTAATTATCTTTCAAGTTTTAAAATCGAGATCAAACTCTTGAATTCGTAATATCTATTTTGAAAGCCTTCTTTAAATGGTTGATTATTTCAAAAGATAAGATAAAATATGTATGTTAGATCACACTATTATTTTATTTCTCATAAATAAATAATGAAATTTGATTAATGAGAAAAGTAATAAGAAAACATATTTCTCAATAAGAGGGTACCTCGTTTCAACACATTTTTAATACTTTAATCATATAACTAATTGGGGTTTTATCATTATTTTAAAATTCTTACATAATAAAAATTCCAATTTCTTTTTTAGTGGCATTAATATAAAGAATTAATGCTTTCTTTAAATCTAGTTTGGCAAGTACTGGAGTAGTTACAATGGCATCTTTAATGTTATTAAATACTAAATCAACACCTTCATCTCAAGTATAAGATTTATCTTTTTTAATTAATAATTGTAAAGGATTATACTTATTAGAAAAATGTGATATGAATTTCCTAACAAAATTAATTTTACCAAAGAAAGAACATAAATTAGATTGATCTTTAGGAGGAGGTAATTCCTTAATGGATTTAATACATTCAGGATATATGGAAATGCCATCTTTAGCAATGATACACCCTAATAATTTACCTTCAATAACACTAAGAATTGATTTCTTTGGATTTAAATAAATACCATATTTATTACATCTTTTGAAAACTTCACAAAGGTGATCAAATGCTTTTTACATATTTTTGAATGAATGGTGAGATCATCAAAATAGAGCTGAATAATAACATCAATTAAATCATCAAATGTAACATGCATAACTCTTTAAATATTAGCTCTTAAATTTATTAATCCATATGGAATTTTGTTATAATAAAATGTTCCTCTATGAGTAGTAAAATTTGTTTTATGTCTATCTTCAGGATTTACAAAAATTTGATTATAACCAAAAAATCTGCCTAATAATGACATCATTTTAGATCCTGCAACTTGTTGTAAAATCTGATCTATACTTGGTAAGAGAAAATTATATTTAACACTAGCCTTTTTCAAGTTCCTAAAATCAACACATAATTTAATATTACTAATTTTATTTATAATTGATACTAAATTAGCTACCCATTAAAAATATTTTATAAAAAAAATGACATCAACATCAATCATTGTATCTATCTCTTTATTAATGGTGTCCTCTAACAAAGGGATAATTCTTCATATTTTATGTTTTATATGTTTAATACTAAGTTTTATAGGTATATCATGTTTAATAATATCAATATTATAAACTTTAAGATATTTGTATGACTAAACGAACACATCAATGAACTCTTTAAATAATTTAATAAATTTCACCTTTTTATTAGTAGTACATTGAATTCCTAAATACATATATTTAGGATCCTCTTCTATACCTAAATTGATAGTAATAGTTTTAAATATAATTCTTTTGGAAGGTTCTTCTTTTATATAAATTTTGAGTTGATTATTAAGAGTAAACATAGATTCCAAACTTACCGAACCATCAGGTAATTTATTATTATTTAATTATAGATAATCTCTATAATTTAATACATAATCATCATAATTAAAATAATTACCTTTAATAAATGAATATATGTGTTTATCAAAACTAAAAATAGGCCAAATATCATTCAAATATAAAATTTTAAGTTAAAAACTTTAAAAAAAAATAAGTCCATAATTGGTTCACTTTCACTTAGAGTTGAGGTTGAAGCAAAAACAAGCTTATCAGCTCTATTATTATATTCTATAAGTATGTGAGTGGTATTAAAAGCTTCAAAATATTCAAGAAAATATCATTTTTTTAAGTATAATGATGTAAACGAGTTTGATTAGTTTTGTAAAATTTTTGAACTTATCTAACAAATAATTCAGAATCTTTAAAGACTTCTTAATATTTGATATTAAGCTAAATAACTTTTTCCAAACCTAAACATAATTCTTCAAAATTTTCTATATTATTAGTGTTTTCTATATATCTTACCAATAGGAGATATTAAATAAATTCCAACAACCATTACCTAATTGAGAACAAGCTCCATCAAAATATAGTGACCATATAATATTTTTATTAAAGAATTCTTCTTGATGATTTTTTGGTTCAACCAAATTCATCAACTCATAAGTTCCAATACGTATTTTAACATATGTAATAGCAGAAGGATTAGATGATTCTATAGGTGTACTATACCAATCCTCTCTTTTTATAAAAAGCAATCACATTACTTACCGAAACCTATGTAATATTTTTTTCAACAAAATCACTTGTTGCTTTTGACCAATCTCTTCCTAATAATATAGCATAATTACTAAGAATATCTAAAATTTGGCCATTAGTCATATATCAATTTTTTTCATTCTGATCAATTTGAATGACTATATCCCAAAATTTACCAAAACTTTTAGTTTGTCTTGAATCAAATCCAATAAGCTTCCTATTATCATTTTCGTAAAAAATGTCTAATTGATCTACAATAAATTTGGGCATTATATTATTTGAAGCTCTTGTATCTAGGATACAATTATGGATTATCTTATTAGTAATTTTAACTAAAACATAAAAAGGAGGTATATAATCTGTAGGAGGATCATAACTTTGATTAAAAACAAATTTTTGTTCATTACTATTTTCTTATTGTAAGCCTACATCATTTTTTAGAGTTTAGATTCTTAACAGCTCCATTAATTTTATCAAGTTGTCCTGGAAGGCTAGATGCTTCTAATAATGAAAATTTAGCTTTAATTTTAGATAAATTATCAATTATATTATAATTTTTAGCATCAGATTATCTAATTTAAGTATAATTTTTAGACTTATGAGACTAATATTGAGTATTATTATAACCAGTTGATAAAGGAATGTCTTGAGAAGAATTATTAGATGAATTAATTTGACTTTATCTTTATCTTTAGAATAAGAATCATTATTTGATGTATTACTATTTTGATAAGAATTTTAATCTTTGTTTATATTACTAAAACATAATCACCTTCATTTTCTGATGGATCATCAAGAACACACATGTTTATATTATCTGCTAGATCAATAAATATACTATCTTTCCCTTGAATTTTTTTTTAAAATTTTTGAACAATAATACATGAATCTAGATCATGATCTAATTCACACATATTGTAGTAATGATCAACTTATTTATTTTTAATTTCATTTAAAATAATGTTTCTATTAGATGAAGAAGGTTTATCATTAAATTATCTTTTAAAAATGACCAGTTCATTTCCTATACTTTGAATGTCTTTTAATTTTTTTGCAATATCTATATTAAGACTTGTATAAGACCTATCTTTAAACTCAATATATTTAATTTTATTTTCATACTCAATGTAAAATGTTATATTTTTATCGTATTTTATAATGCCTATTTCTTTTACGGCCTTTTTATAATTCAAAAGTAAAGTCTAGATAATTTATTATAAGGTCTAAGATCATGAGGAATCTTTTGACATAACTTAGTAAATATAGTAATGAAATGATATATAGTTTCACCTTGATCAAGAGAAAAATTTACAAGATTATTAATTAGATCTAAATCTTCCTTAGCTTTTCCAAAAGATAATTCTAGCCAATCTTAAATATTTTTCTAAGTGTTGAAAGCTTTAGCAGGTAAACTAATAAAATCTTGATAAATTTTCCCTTCAAGTATTTAAGAAAAAAACTTAATAAAATATTTTCACTTGTTATACCAAGAGTAACACAAACTAACCTAAATGCATCTAAATGATTTTCCCAAGATTCCCTAGAAGCTCCAAAAAAATTTAGTATATTTAATCCTTTAAGGGAAGGTAACTTACCTAGATGATTTATAATATTAAGTGGATTTTCAAAAATCCATGGATTTAAATCTATTTTCTATTCTACTTCAACTTTAGAACCAGCTTCATCTTCAGTGAAATCATCTTGATCTCTATTATTTTGAAGACCTCAAATCATATCTTATATTTTTTGATCTACTTGATCTTTCATTAAAAGTTTCAACAGTCTCTTCTACTTAAATTGGTTGATTTTCTTGAACCTGATTAAATTTATTTAATTACAAATTTGTATTAATAGGTTTAGAGGGCATAACCAAAACATCAAATGGATAAGAATAAAAAATAAAATGAGTTTTAGGTCTAAGATTAGTGGCTAAAACTCTTGCTATATCTTCCTATATTTGTATATTTACATCTAAAATGTTTTTTTGATTTTCACAAGATTAAAGTACCAATCTATCTCAAATTCTACAGTTTTTTCTTCTTCATTTATGACTTGTATGATATGTTGAATATTATGAGGATGATTACACTATGCATAATGAGTTAAATTAAAAGTAACATCAACTTGATCATCAATAATATAAATTCTAAGATGGATAATAAGAGGTCATCCTCCAAGTACTATGAGTAAGAAGAAAATAAAGCTTTAAACAAATAGTTTTTTAAAAAGTTCCTTAATGGAGTCACTAAATTTGTTGATGAAAAAAAATGTTTTGTCAACTAATCAATCCTTTTACCTATTTTGAAGGTTAAGTTGGAATCCTACCAGACTAATGGTGAGGTTTTAAAGGTTCAAATATGATCTTAAAGACATGAAGAGTTTTTAAAATCTTCTAGGAAATAAAAAATAGGTTACTAGATATAACATATTTCATTATAATTTAAAAATCAACTTATCAAATAATGAAGTAGTTCAGATATGAATGTGTAATCTATCCTATCCAATAAAGAGAGCCTATGAAAAAGATAATCTCTTAAAGGAAAGAAATCTAATTCATTAATAAAATATATTCTCAGAATAATATCTTTCTTTACTTTTATAATTTTTGAGTAAATACTAACATTATAAACAATAAGTACAAGGATAAAATGAAGATAAGAAAATAAATCAGTTTATAAACATATCTTCAATAATAAAAAAATCATAAACATAACTCAAAAATCATAATAAAATATGCAAAGCAATAATATAAAACAACTAAGTAATAGATAATAAAATTAATTAAGAAAACTAAAATAATTTAACCTAGACAAATCTAAAATGAAAACAAAACAAATCTAATACTAACTAAACTAAGAAACTTAACTAATCAAAGAAACCTAATCCAATAGAAGATATTTGAAATAAATAGTAAAATTAATACAATTAATTTTATTAAAACTAAACTAAATAGAAAATAAATTAGATCAATTATAATTAAGTTAAAATCATATTCAAACTAAATTAGAAGTCAAAGTTAAAATAAAATACAATAAAAACAAAACATGTGAGTCTCAACAAAGAGAGTCATCTTAGAAAAATATATCAGTTTATTTGAGAAACAAACATCTTTATTACAAAATACCTTTACAATATAACTTTTATAATTAGTTAGATCAACAATATGCCACAAATAATGAAGTTTTTATCATTATTCGGGTTGAATACTTAGACTTTGCATATAGGACTACAAGAAGAAATCATCAAAATATGTTAAACTTAACAAATTTAGATAATTTATTATAAATGATAATATAAAATTAGATATACCTACGTTGTGTAAGTGATATACTCAACCATCAGAGAAAGTACCATTGGTCTATCTATAAAATTCATACTATGTCAGAGAAATTACATATAAAATAGAGTAAATAATTGACTTTAAAATGAAATAATCTTCACTACTTGTATTTTTTTTCCCTTTAAATGAATCTTTGATCTCCTCTTATACTTTCAAATTGGTTGAAAAATAAGTTGTAACCAACCTTAGTTAATTACTTGTTAACTTAGAATAATTGACTTTTAAAAGTCAATTAATATTGATAGTTATAAGTTAAGATTGATTTAAGACTTTAAAAGTTTTAAGAGATCAATAATTTGAAAATAAATCAAGTATTTCCTAATGGGTGGGGACCCTTTAATCAATTAATAATAATAATAAATACACATTTCAATAAATAACAGGATAATTTAAAGTAAAATGAGATTCTTATCTATTTTAAGTCCATTATGCATGTAATCTAAAATGATTAGGTATATATATATATATATATATATATATATATATATATATATATATATATATATATATATATATATATATATATTAAAGTCTAATGCACTTAAAAAATATAATTAAAGTATTAAAAATTATAAAATGTACTAAGTTTGATCAATTAAAATTTTAAATCTGAAATAAAATGTATCTTTCTGATAATAAAAAATCATTAGAATCAGATATAATTTCAATAAATGGTTATCTTTTTTCATTAAAATATTTATTATACTCCATCTAAATTTTAGGAAACTAAACTAATTTTATGCCCAAGTAATTCTCAACATCATCTATCTCCAATTTAACTCACTTCAAAAATCTGATTCCTATTGGAGTATTTGATTCATCCTGACTATTTGCACGTTTTGTGAAAGTGGTTGGATGTATGACAACAAGGGTTTTTTACAAAATGAGCTTATTTTACCTTGAAATAGACATATTTTAGGGTGGTTTAGGTTCACTATAACAATATGGTAAATCAAGATTCAAAAAATTATTTTCATGGACTATCTCACTAGCCTGTTGTGGTGGCTCATTAACAACATTGACTATTTCTTGACTGGGTGACTGAATAGGTAGTTGATGAAGATTAATTTTAAAATAATGGAAAGAGATACTATGATAATAAGATTTTTATCTAAATATATGACCAAAAAAACTTCTATTACCCTTATGATTAGTAGGATTATATGGAAAATTATTCAACACATTCTAAAATATAAGGTCTATGACATCGAAATGGATAGACATTTGGGCTCCTCTACTTACATATCTAAGACCAAATTGTCTATCTCTAAAACCTCATCTAAGAAATTTATTATTAGGTGTATTTTGATTCATACTTCCATGATGATTTCTTTCCTAACTATTATTATCATTGTTCCTATTTGAATCTGGTTGATCCCAACCTGACATTCTAAATGCAATTCAAAATATACTCAATAATCTTATCATCATTTGACTAAACTCAAATATATATATATATATATATATATATATATATATATATATATAATCACAACTTTAATTATTTCTAACCTTCAATCATCTAATAAAAATCTCTATCTATATCAACAAAATTAATCAAATCAAGAATTTTAACTATCTAAAATTGAACTATTTATATGATTTAAAATTTTGACTATAACATGTATCATTATAATTTTCATACTCAAAATCATAATAATAAAATTATATACTTCATAATTTTATTACAATATATAGCATTTGGTTCCCATTGCATAATTACCTTCTCAAAATATACAATATATGTATCGTCCATAAATTACAAACTGCACATATTTTTATTAAACTAACAACAATTCATAATCACTGAAGGAATAATTTCTAAAAAAGTTTCATTCATAATATTATAAATTTCATGTCTTTCCCAAACTAACAAAGAATCCAAAAATATAAAAAATAATATTGACAGAATCTCCATTCATAAAATTATAAGCCTTTGACATTGTTATACCCTTTCCAAATTATCATTTCAAAACTCAGAAAAACAAATTATTCACAACTTTTATGAAACTATCAACCATTATTTTTCAATTTTTGACTTCAAAAATAGAAACCCAGAAACAGTTTTAATATATTTTAAAATAATCCTCTGAGTTTAAAAAATCATATATATTGCATGTAAATAATCCTATATATGTAAACTTTTCAACACAATTTCTTCACACTATACCCAGAAAACCACCTTTGAACTCATTTATAAAAAAATTATGCACTTATGAAATTATAGCTTAAAAATACAAATTGATATAACTGTAATCACCAATGTAACTAAAAACCCAAAACTAGAAAATCATGTTTTTTAAGATAATCTCTATTATCATTAAAAAAAAATGACTTCAAGCCAAAGATGAAAGATTTATAATGATAATGAAAACACTTTTATCTGTCTAAATGTCATGCCATAAAATATAACATGATAAACCCATAAATATTTGCAATTTTTCATATGAATGTAAAATTATTTAAAACAAGTAACTTATCTTGATATAATTTATCGAAAATAATATCTTACAAACTCAAAACCATAGTTTCTGCTATGTAAACTAGTCACAATGACAAACTTCAATTATCTCTTTAAAAACTAATCATTCTCAATAATGGTATACCTATTAACACTATGTGTAACTTCCAAATTTATCTTGGTAGCCTATCACTTCCACTTAAAGCTTTGGAAAATGACTCTCAAAATGAAAAACCAACCTATTTCTATCCATAAATTTCACCTTAATTTCCTTTGTTTATGTGCCATAAAACTATTGGTTTTTCAATTTGAGGCACGCCATTTAGCCAAATGTAACTTGTTTAGAAAGGCTTCAAACTTAGTCATGACCAAAATTCTCATTGAACACCCACTAAATTGCATAATTTAAGGCATGTACCTTCTATATTAAAGTTTTAAGATAACCCTTTGATCTTGCCAAGCTCTTAAAACATCCATCACCCTTTGCATTAAATCTTGTCAACTTATCCATTAAACCACCAATTTTCCAACTTAACCATTGAGAATTTAATGAAATAAAATTTGAGTTTATCTAACATAACATAACTTAATTTCCAATGTCAAATCTGGCTTTATTCTAGTCATTTTTCAAAATATATAATCACCCCATGTCCATTTCAAAGCTTTCAAATTAGGTCCATAACATAGCATTAAACACTTAGAATAAGATAGTGTTTTTAGATTAGAATCTAAAACCCCTTACGATTATCAAATAGTTTAGGTTTAAATATTAAACCAAATTCTATTTATGTCATAACTTATATAATTCAACTATTCATACTTGCCATCATCATGATAAATCCATATATATTTGTAATTTAATTTTTAATGAAACTAACTAAAAACCAGTTATAATAAATAAATATAATACCTTTCAATTCTGATAAACCATAGGGAACATTATCTTTTTTAAATTGAAATATTGTAATAACCATTTCAAATGAATACAATATGATCAACTTTATCCATCTAAATCTCATGATTGAAAAAAAAATATTTATAGTGATAATATATATGCTAATTTTATTCATTCAACTATAAATACTTTTAAAAACCACTGTGATATAGATATTAACTCATAAATAAATCATCATCATCATATCATTCAATTACAAATATGTACATTCATAGTAATACAAATTGACTTAGGTCCCCGATTGTAGTTTTAGATTTTATGACTAGGTCATTAGTATGGAAGATATGAGTATAAATTTTCAAAAAATTATAGGGGCATGAAAAATAGTCATAATAGAATCTTCAAGTAGAATGGTAGAAGATCATATTGTAAATAATCACAAATTAATAGTTAACTCTTAATGTCTCCCTAAAAATGGTGAAATGGATGTATTTATATAAGTGAATCTAACCCTAAACCTTTTCAAAAGTTTAGGCCAACAAGGTCAACCTAATGGACCTAGTATTATAATTGAAAAAAACAAAGTAGATCATGGATTAGGTTAGCCATGGGTTGACCTAGTCCCTAATAACCTTTGTTGATAAGGATACAAGGTAGATGTGGTATACCATGTCATGTAAATTGTCAAAAAGGGGTTTTAGGTTAGGGAAGGGCTAATGAATGTGGTAAAAGACTAGAGGAGGGTGTAAAATAAGAGGCAAAACTTAAATGAATGTTTTTAAGGATAGTTCGATTAATAATAAGTAGTAATAAGGGACAATAATCCTATAAATCACCAATAGTATTCCCACCCCTTTCTTGGTGCCCCCCTTAAAGCGTGCACTCAAAGATATTGAGACTTGATGGGTTCCTAGAAGATATAAAGTATCAATAATTGACAAAGTTTAAAAATAGTATGTGTATACATATGCCTCAATTTAATTTCATCATGTTTCACTCAGATGCAATAGGGTATGGTGCTTCAAGAAATAATATAATAACACACAATGTCGAAGCTAAAAAAAGGTGTAATATTTTAAAGCATAAAATAACTAAAAGTAAATGATTGAGAGGGAAGTAATTAAAAAATTAAATGTAATGAATACTTTTACATCATTTATTATTGTATGGTTGTCTATTATGTTTATAATTTTGATCATGGAGGGCACAAAGACTGCTTTTGACAAACCTAAGGATATAAAACTAAAGATATAAAATAAATAAATAAAGGAAAGCCAAGATAATTGGTGCTATATGGATGGGACATACTTGTAAATTTGGCAAGATAGGGTGACAAGTGCTATGTTAGACAAAATTACCAAGTCAAAGTTTAGAGTAAATTGGGTAATCAAAAATCCAAGTCTACTAAAGACCAAAAAACTCAAAAAAGTAAACCTTTAAGTAATAAAGGAAAACTCACTAAATCAAACCAAGGATCATTTCAAAAATGGTAATTAAACATCAATGTAAATGCAATAGTAATCCCTACTTAAAAAAATATGGGCAAGTAGATATGGTAAAATAACATTGATGAATGAGAAATAACAATCCTTACTCAATCATCAATGGAAAAAGGTGCATAAAGTGGAAAACAACATTGGTGAGTGAAAAGTAACAAGCCAACCTCACTCAAAAATGAAAAAATTACATGAAAGTAGAAATGGACTTAGGTGTCTACAAAAATGTTAGTAAAACAATGACAAATGGTAAAAGAAAACAAAGTGATGCTAAAAATGTAGAGCCATGGTATAAAGGAGATAATCCATAGTTGCTCAAGCATATTGTTTTATTCTAAGGACAGATAAAATTAAAACAAATTAGTGCTAACATGTTTGTAAGATAAGAAGAAGAGGGAATATAAAACAAGGGAAAATATATTTAGAACCACATTTTGCTTGTCAAGGGGGAAAAGGAAATGGGTGGAGGGGAGGATGAAGGAAAAATCAAGGTAGAAAAACTCTTTATCAAAGTCAATACACTCAAATTAGGTTTATAAAAACAAAAGGAATTTCAAACTTAAGGACTCTAAATAACTTATCTTAGCCACATGAGTCTCAGGTCAACAAATGAAGTATGTAGATAATATCATGAAGGATATATGCATGA
This sequence comes from Torreya grandis, assembly GCA_037957365.1. Lineage (NCBI taxonomy): Eukaryota > Viridiplantae > Streptophyta > Pinopsida > Cupressales > Taxaceae > Torreya > Torreya grandis. The sequence continues at coordinate 153,503 of JARHVA010001000.1, read as the reverse complement.
AAAATACAATGGACCTACCTTACCATAATGTGTTTCCCACTCCTTAGGACCCCTTACAAATCCATCAGTATACTATGAATATTGGGTACTTATGTGATAAATTAGGTAACACTAATGAGTTTTTTAAATTATCCTATTCCAATATAATGGATTACTACACCCAAATAGACCTTGGTTCTATTGTGAGGCCAACTATGGAGTTTGAGCTTCAATTAGAGATAGGAGATGTGCTTAGAATCACATCTTTTGGTGTGATTTTAACTTTTGAAATTTATATGTGCCCTTTTTATATCATTTCCTTTTATTTCAAATTATTTAGTTTTTAAATTTCTTTATGGATTTTTTCTATTCCTCCTCCTACGTATTTGGAAAACCAAACATGGGTGCTAAAGATGAATTTCATTTCCATACTTGGGACTTGGTTATTAAGAGAGATAAATTAGAGAGCATGGTGTCTAGGAGTCTTGTAAATGCAAGTGAAAATAAAATTGATATCTTGAATTCAACCTTGTTTGATCCAATGTGGAGTAAAAATAAATCAAGAGGGGTGAAACATGAAATAATTTGAATTAATTTAAATTGAAAAAAATGTGAGAATGAGTGAAAAAGGGATACGATGAGTGGTAAGTTTGATTACTTATCATAATAATGAGGGAAGTGTAGGAAAACATGATAGGATAGATTATTGTGCAAATTTCATCTATCAAAATAGGAAAAAGATAAAGCTGAGAACAAAGATTAAAAACTTATAACCATTGAAAAAACACATTTTAGATAAGAAATGAAAATATGGTGATTTTATGAGGAAGGATAGGTCCTATCCATGGTATTACACTGCAACTCATAAAAGAGAAACCTATGAAGGTGTAAAAAACATGTGAAAATTAGGATAAAGATGGTATTTATGAGGAAATCTAGGTCTTATCCATGGTCTTACACTACAAATCACAAAAGAGAAACCCATGGGGTGCCAAAAATATTGGAAATCAAGAAAATTATGAGAATGAAAGGAAATCATGAGGAAGATTGGGTCCTATCCATGCTTTTACAATGAAACTCATGATAAAAGGAAAACCAAAGGACTAAAAGGAAGGACTAAGGTTTATGAAAAGAGATAACTATTATAGAGGGAGAGACCCATGCAATTATCCTATAAAAAGGGTTAGATAGATAGCATATATAAAATATGAAAATAAGGGAAGTATTTAGGAAAAATACTTCTTGAGGAATTGTACATTGATGGGTTCTTTAAAATTATGGCCTTCATTAGTTTGAAGGTGATAGGTACTTAGACCAAGAATATATTTCACTAAATAAGGGACCTACCATTTTTGGGCAAATTTACCTTATTTTTCATGGGTGTAGTCTAATGTAAGGATAAGGTCACCAACATTAAATATGTAAAATTTAACACATTTGTTATGTTGTTTGGAAATACAAGCCTTGTATTGGCAATTATGTTGCAAAGAAAAAAGGCAATGTTCATCAAGGAAATCAAGAGCATGAAGGAGAGATTCACTTATATCTTCATCGGGTATGATACGATTAAGAAAGATATAGAGATAGGGAAACTTAACTTCTAATATGAGGAATGATTTAGAACTATAGACTAGAGAGAATGGCATTACCACAGTGGTAATGTGTAAGCTAGTGAAATAGGCCCAAAGAGTAGGATAAAGATAAAGATGTCAATAAGTGTAGGTTTCATGAATTATCTTTTGGAGGGTTTTATTGAGAATTTTATTGGTAGCCCTAGATTGGCCATTAAATTATGGATGATAGGGTGTGTAAACTTTGTGATTGATTTTAAATTTAGCATAGAGTTGTTTGATGTCTCTATTTTTGAAATTACCACCATTGCCTAAAATGATAGTATGCGGGATACCAAAGTGGAAAATAATTTAATTAAGGATGAATTTGAAAATGGTGGTACTGGTGAAATTAATGAGGGTTATATCCTCAACCCATTTGGTAAAATATTATGTGGTTATGATTATAAAAGCATGCCCATATTGAGATTGAGGTAATTTACCTATGATATTTAATCCCCACATGGAAAATATCTAGGGAGATTCTATAATTTGAATCTCGACTGGAGGTGAATGAATTAGATCATCATAAAGTTAGTAGGGAATACAATTTTTAGCAAATTTTATGGTATCTTTTTTGAAAGTGGGCCAAAATTATCCCATACATAAAAATTTATGGGTTGTAGCATGTTTTCTATAGTATCCACCATGAATGTCACCATATGCTTGTTCAAGACGAGGAGGAACCTCATATTTCATAACACAATAGAGAAGGTTATGTTTAATATTGTGATAATATAGGATGTCATATATAAATACATAATTAAAATCTTATTTGTGAATGTGAGTCTTTTCATGATAATTGAGGTTGGGAGGATAAGTTTGATGTTATAGAAATTGAATGATATATTTGTACCATAGGCTTTATCAAATGGTGACAACCTCAATGTGGGAGATAAACAAATATTATGGTTGAATAGAAGATGGGGATTTTATTATTTGGATAATAAAATTTGGATCAGTAAGAAGTTGTTACAGATGAAAAAAAGATGTTAAAGAAGCAAGGGAATTGAAAATAGAATTTGTATCTCAAGGGATAGGTTCAATGGTAAAAGAGAGGAAATATTTGGTAAGAGTAGTTGTAATTTGATGATAAGAAATGAGATTATCACTTTTGCATTGGTAATCACCATTTAATTAGTGGAAAATGAGTTGTGAATCACCTAAAACGTATAGATATTGAATATCTAGATCAAGGGCTACTCACATGTCTAAGATTAAAGCTTCATACTTTGCCATGTTGTTAGTGACATTAAATGTTAGAAAAAATGATAAAGGGATTATTTTACCAAGAGGGTGCATGAGGATATAACCTTCCCTATCTCCTTAAAGGAATTTAGAACCATAAAAATGAAGAGTCTAAGTATATTCATGTAGATTAATATTAATTTTAGGAACAACTACTTTTGGTTTAGTAGTGTTAGGGATGATAGCAAAATCATTGAGATTACTTACTTCTAGGTTAATAGTGAAATTATGAAAGTAATATTTAAGGGATATGGCTTGGTTGAGACCTTCAAAGTATATAATATTGTCATTAGGAAGACTATCTTGAAGGTGGTTGGTAGCTAGGATAAGATTTGTGTCAATTTGATCAGTAACGATTTGTCCTTTGATAGATTTTTGAGTAATAATTTAGAGATAAAATTACATGAGAAGGACCATCCTCTTGCCAATTTTGTCTCTAAGAAGAAAGGATTTGGAGAATAAGTGATGAAGAGGATCATAATGGATGATAGCATAGATGGTTTTGTAAAGCATATAATTTTGAAGTTTTTAATTGGTAAAATATATGGTGAGGTAATTAGGTTTGAATTTTTTGTAAAATTTATCATAATAAATGAGGCCTCAACTGATATAGTAGATGCCATATTCCATTCTAGTATCATCTTGTTGGAGAAGCATTGCCCCAATTGATATGGGTGTGAAAGAGGTATACTAGATCAAAGGTCAATCATTTGAAGGGGATGAAGATAGGTGGGTGAAGCAATTATTCTTTCATATTATCAAATGATTTTTGATAGGGATCCTTATATTCTAAGATATTACATTTCATAGTAATAGCATTGATTAAATAGTTATGATAAGATATTTTGGAAATGAATCATATAATTTACCCAAGTTTACCAAGGTAAGTGTGAATGTCTAAAATGGATCAAGGGATGGGCATATTAATGATAATGTTAATCTTGGCAAGGTCAACATCGATGATGTGGAGAGAGACTAAGAATCCTAATAGTTTACCATATGTGACATCAAAGACACATTTATAAGGATTTAATCTAACTTTATATTTAAGGAGGTGGTTGAAGATGATGGAAATATCAAAGAGATGAGTTTGGTGACATTTGGATTTAGTAATGAGGTCATCTACATAAGTTTTTATAATTTTATAAGATCATGAAAGATGTGAGTCATTCCCTATTGATAGGTATCTCCAATATTTTTTAGGTTGAAGGGTATTTTAACGTAGAAATAGGTGACCCATTCCATGGTGAAAGTTGTATTATGTTGGTCTTTAGGGGTAATGTGAATTTGGTTATATCCCAAGAAACCATCCATAAGAGACAACACTTCATAACTAGATATGGAATTGACAATAGCAGTTATTGAATGTAAAGGGAAATCATCCCTAGGATAATCAAGATTAAGATTATAAAAATAAATGAAAATGAAAATGACCATGGTGACCTTTTTCCAAATATGGACTATGTTATAAACCCATTTTAAATATTCTATAGGTTTGATAAACTTAGCATCAAGGTTTTCAATAATTTCTTTAAGGCATTATTGACTATTTTGACCACAAGTCAAAATAGGTCAACCCCATATAGTAAAAAACTTGATATAGGGGTATATTAGAATGTCATAGGGTGTGTCATGGTCATTTTGATGTGATTTAAGGTGTTATTAGCCTTGGTCATGGTCACATTTGGTCCTAAGTCACTTTATGTCATTTAGGGGTCATTTTAAAGTCATTAATGAGAGTTGTATAGTTTTCATAGGTGTCTAAGTGTTAAAAAATATCTTTAAACATAAAATATGTCATATTAATTGTCATTAATGTTAATCCTATCTGAAATGTGTAGGTTCTCAATTGAAATCAAGAAAATAATGAGAAAAGAGGGAGTTTTGTAAGTTGTACAGATTATAGAGGAGAGTGGCATGTGGGAAAATACTGTGTAATGGCTCTTCAACTTCCTTGAACTCAATTAAATTGGTCAACAATGGCTAAAAATTATTTTTCTCCTCCATGACTCCATTAGATATACAAAATTGGTCAACAAGTCTTCTAATGGTACAATTAGTAGGAAATGTTTCAAGTCAAATGATATTGTGGGGTTATATTAAACTTAGTATAATTCCATTTCATGGAATTATTTCCAGCATTGGACACTTTTTCTTTATTAACTATGCTTAAGGAGTTGACTATCTCTTTTTATAAATTATTTCCCATACCTTGTAGGTTTTCCTCTTGTATTATTAGGTCCATACAATCTAATTATTTAAATTTACTCTAGAGTATGTAGACATAATTATATAATTATTACTATATTTTTTTCATCTTTGAAAGTGATTTAATGGGCCAAGCATCTTAAGTTGCAGGTTGGTTTCATATGAAGTGACATACAAGTTTTCACCATTTGTAAAGTTTTCATTTCCTTTTAGTGGTTCCATATGAGCATGATATGTTGTTATTAATGTACTAAATTTATTTTTTAACCTAATTCATTATAATATTACTCATAAATGTTCTTACATGGAGTTACAGTCAAGAAACACACAACACAGTCAAATTTCTCCATGACTGTCATGCATAGTCAGTTGAATGAGGTGTGTAAGGTGTTGAACACATTTATAGAGGTGTAATAAGGGTTTTTAATGTGATTAAAACAAACTATTATTACATTATAAATCAAAGTTGAGATCTCTAAATGGAATCTTATTGAGTATGACAACTAGTTCAAGCCATATACACAATTTTTTGCCATTGATGAGCACATACAGGTGCCTATAATAGAGTTATCATGTTAAAATGAGAATAATAGACTTGGTTTTAGGTCTTTCATTTTGGAAAGGATTAAATTTAAGATTTTTTTAAAGTCTAAGATTTATCAAAAGACCATATAACATGCACATGATCCATACCTCTATCCACTACCTTTTGTATTAAAATGCCCACCTATAGGTAGCTCTCTCAGATACTTAAAAGGTGTTACACAGAGGTATTTGGACATGTTTGAAACTTCCCTTAAGGTTTTAAAGTGTTTAGGATACCATAAAAATAAATAATTAGGTCATGGAGTGAAAGGTATACTTAAGGGTCATATGTATTTACAGAGATGAGTTTAAGAAACTAGCTACATTAAAATCTCCAAATAGAAGCCTTATAATATTTTTGACTTTTTCATGATAGATTATCTTGAGGTATTGACTAGTCAAAATGGATCCATATTTTAACCCTAATGTAAGGGTAAAAAATTTATAATATAAGATAGGGTTTGGTCAAAATAGAATGATTTTTTAAATCATCTATCCCATATAATCTTTTACTGTAGGTTTCTAACATTTTCTACAGAGCTTGGGGCTTGAAGTGTTCTCATAGTCCAAGATAATAGAATAAAAACATATAATAATAGTAATTGTAATTATTGGAGTTAAAATGGAATTAATTTCTCAATGAAAATTTATGATTAACATTATAGGGTTTTGAATTCAAGATTTATCTACATGCACACCTTTATCTAAAAAAGTTCCACCTATAGTCAACTATAGTATAGAAATATAGGTTGAATAAAATAATGAGTGTATTGGTATAGTTATAAGAATTACATGAGTATTTTTACATAATTTAATGAGACTAATATATTTCAATGGATATTAGACATGAAAAATACTATGCATTAAAACCTACAGGTGTACTTTTGCCTCAAAAGGGTCACCTATAGTAAATTGTAGGATGACAATGTATAAGCATATGGCATACTGGTCTTATCACAGGTTTTAAAACACAAAGTGAGTTAAATGAGTTGGATGTGATTCTTAAAAACTTCAATAATTCCTTAAATCAATTCATAGGGTCTAATAGTATCGTACACACCTATAATTGTCACTTTCTAGACAAGAAAACATAGTCACTATTGACTACCAAATAAGCTTGTCTAAATGGAAGGTCTACCTTGAAGAATATAGTAGAGGTTTTAAATATTAAATTTTTTGGAGTATTTTTACAATAATAATTATCACCTCATGATTCTTAGGATAATGGAAAACTAGGCCAAGTTGGTTTTTATGAAACCTATAGTAAGCATATAGTCTGCCAGTCAGGTCTATTTGAGTAGAGAGATAGGTTCAAGAAGCTAACATGTATGATGGGGATTTTTTAATAATTTTTAATTCATTTATTATTATTATTTACATAGCATAAGATACTCTAAAGTAATAAAATAGAGCATATATGTTTTCAAAGTAAACATACAGTTCATACTTTCCATAATTGCATAGTCAACCAGTGTAGGAATTTGTTTTAAATATTTTGAGGGGTTAGAAGGTCTATGAGCATAATCTAACTCTAAATTTTTTTAAAAATTAACTTCATGACCATATTTATCCACCCATACATTAATTTTTCTTGAGAAGATAGGAGAGATACCCTCTATTCTATCTTAGATAGAGGGTACTCCAAGAAATAAAAAGCTTGCAGACAGAGGTAGACAGGTATAAATGATGAGATATAAGTGTTGAGGAATTGAGATTAAAGTGTGGGATATATATATATATATATATATATATATATATATATATATATATATATATATATATATATATATATATATATATATATAAGTATATCCAAGATATTTAAACCATCAAAAAATGTACAAGTCAATTATAGGCATCAAATACATAGTCAGGCCTTAAGGCCTTGAGTATGCCTAAGATCCTAAAGAGGTGTATTAAACAATTATAACCCAAATTAAACACTCAAAATTATTGGAACATCATAATGTGAGGCTATGAATTATGATAGAACCTTTGGTTTGTAGGTGAAGTCATAGAGAAGTCATATTTTGTCTTAAACCAACTCAAGCCTGCATAAGATGTGAAAGAGATCTTGAGAAACTAAATTTAAATGCATGAAATTTTATATAAAATTATAATGGAATATAAAGGAGGTAATAAAATTTGGAAAGGGTCTCAAGCAAGGACTTCATGGAATTTTTTAGAGGATTTAATGTTAGGATTGTATGAACAATATTTAAGAGCCAAATCATCTCTAAACCCTCCAAAACCCTTGGTAATGACCCAATGAGAAGAAAGAATAAGGAAAGGAATATAAGAGGGATATTTTTACTCATAAATTAATTTTATATTATATATGACTCCTCATATCTCCTTTTCACTAAGTTGAGTTGTACCTTACTTATACGCACATGGTAAAAAATGGCTTTTCTTGATAATTTTGTGTGTTGTGCAGGTATGGAAGGGTTTAAAAAGATGAAAATAAATTTAGGAAATATATTGGGACCTATAATAAATCATAATTTTAATTTCATTCTTCATCTAATATAACAAGTGTCTCTGCTAACACCTTCATCTTAGCCAGTCCAAACTGGCATAGTGAATAAGGAATGACCATCAAATGAGAAGGTGAAAACTCTAAGTGGGAGGCCTTTTAAGGTATAAATAATGGATATAATGGAATGATGACTCTTAAAAAGTTTCATACACCCATATATATGGATTTTATTATAAAATTTTAGATAATTTTTGTGCCAAGTGTGAGAGGTGAGTGAAAGAGGAGTGATTATAACTACAGGTAGTAAGAACACTTAGAGAAAATAATATTAATGATTAGGGACACCTAAAATGAATTTTGGGTAATTTTTATAACCCTTACCTATCATTTAAATAATATAACCTATCCCTATTCTTAGATGGAGTGCTCAAAGAGGGCCAAATCATGAAGGCAATTTTCTAGATAAGTAAATGAAGAATCCTACCCCACATTTTAGGATTTTCATACTTTGAGGGACATTTTTACAAGTAGACCTTGCATGGTATATCTCAAACTTTATCATCTTATATATTTATCTCCTTATTTATACTTGAAACATGTTCTAGTGACACTTGGACTTCATTCTATTCTCTTCTCTCAAATTCTATAAGTTGTAGCCATTTTGGCTCTTGTAGATTAATTTTGCATCATGTATGGTGAATCCATACTAGTTTTATGTTGTAATTTATATTTGAAAAATAAATTTAATCTAGTTTTTGAGGTGATAAATATTTTTTATAAGTCTACAAAGTGATATATGGTGATGTTAAGTGATAATTTTATATCCGTGTTTCTCCTTATCCTTTCATGTTTATCCAATATTTCCTATTCTAATAGGTAATATAGAGTATATATAGTGTGTTAGTATCCTTTAAAGCGTAAAAATTTCCTTAGAGTGTGCTGGTTCACTTACCTTGAGTTGTCTTATGCATATCACATCTATATTGAAATAATTATGATAGAACCTATTAGGACTTTACAACTAGTTTATTGGTCTTATTTCTTAGTGAAATAAGTAAGATGGAATTATGGAAATCATTATAGCGTATAACCCCATTAGAGTATATTTTTTTCATGCATACTCCTATCCCTTTTCCCAAAAAAAATTAGGTAATTTAGGTGATAGCACTTCAAGACAAATTCAGGGAGCTAACCCTTAAACCTAGAGGTCTAGTTCTACTATAGGTAAACCCACATACCTATAATTATTCCCATGTTGCCTAAAATGGAGGAGGCTTGAACACCATCCTCTAGGGTGAAATATTTTGTGATAATAAGCATAAGTTGGAAACTTTGGGTGGAATTTTTTTTTGATTTTGGAGTATACATTTAGCATCAGGATAAGTGATAATATTGTGTACCATAATACTAGGAACAATATTAGGCATGCCCTCATAGTAATAGGTAAATATATAATTATATTTATAAAAAAAAGTAAATTTATCATGTTTAGTAGGTGTGATTTCATGGGAAACTATAATTGGTTAAAGGCATGATGGATTACCATATTCAATGCAAGTAGTTTCTTCGATAAGCATAGCATTGCTATCTTGGAAAGGATATGGTGAATTAGGTAAATAAGAAATTAGATTTGATTTAAGGTTGATGATACCAAATAAGTTGTTTAAATAGGGAACTTTGTTTTTAAAATTCCCAAGTTTGTGATGTTACTGAGGAAGTTGAAATGCTCAAGCATGAAGCAATTCAAGAATGGATTCATCAATAGGAAAAGTGGGAAGAGGACCATAATACTCAACATGTACTTTGAAATTAAGAATTTTATTACCATGGAAATCATATTCATAATGTATCTAATAGATGTTTATGGCCTTGGAATCTAATGTAATCTCAAGAGTAAGAGTAGGTTGATCAAATGAAATTGGTATATCATTAATTTCTTCGATGGGGGAAGAATCAGATGCAATGATGGGATATTTAAGTGGTAGATAAGATTCAAGAATTTATGAATGTTGGAAGGTAAAATTTGTTCAATCACCTAAGGAGTATCAAGAAGTAAAGGATTAAGAGGAGGCACGTGACCTTTGGGAGCTAATTCAAAATCCATGGAATTTATGTGAACATCATGGTTTAAATCATGTATTTGGGATAAAGTATTATGATAATATTTAACATCCAAGTCGCAAGACTGAGCTTGGGCCATGATGTAGTTATCATCATAGGTTGGAGAAATGGTATGAGCTTGAGATTTAGGGGGAATTTTTAGAATAGGAAATTTTGATATTACTAAATTTATGTGGAGACATTATTAAAGGATATTAGAATAATTTGGTCACTCCTTAGTCATTGCATGTGAAGGCATATTTTAGATAAGAGACATCTTGGGTATTACATGGAGGGGGAAAATTAGTGATCTCATCAATGAGAGAAATAGTACAATCATGAGGTAATAAATAAGGAGGAAACCACTCTGAGATATAGGGAGGTAGCTTAGTAGTGTTGAAAGTATGTTACAAGTCATTAGGTTCATCATCATCTGAATCAACAAGAGTGACCTGTAAGTATGGATTGATGTTGATGAATTCAAGTAAGGGAGCACTGTTAATGTTAGGAATGGTAGGAATGTGATATTAAGATCTAAGATCAAGAAGTTGAATAATCCAAGAGTTGTGATCAACCTAATGTTTATAACATTTGTCATTATGTAAGAATTTGATGCATTGTCTACTGAAAGAGGTGATGGACCTCATTCTATGAGTCCAAGGGAAGCATAGGAGTACGTTGTAAGATAAGGGCAAATCAAGGACCATAAATTTAGTTTAAATGGTATTAGGTTTAATTTTTAGGGTAAGACAAATATAAATAAGTGGTTTTTGATTAATTTTATCAAATCTATGATAGGTGAGGTAGGTTTTTCTGAGAAGATCCTTATTATATCCAAGTTGTTAGATGAGCCATAAAGATGTCACTTTTATACTAGACACTTCATCAACTAAAACTTTATAAGGTTAGTATTAATGTCTATTTAATTAATAAGGGTGGATCGTCAACATGAAAAAGGGTCTAATCATTAATCATGTCCTCTTTAATAAATTCAATGGATTGTTTGGAAGAAGGACAAATATATTCGATGGTATGCATGTTGGTAGGTTGAGGCTCAATAGAGGGTGGTTCTTCATATATAAAATATATATCTTAAATTTATTATAATTGTTACATGAGGAGATTTTGATGATAAGGGGATGTGTGAACTAACTCCACAAGGGGAATATTTTAAGGCATGGAGTTAAGTTCTTTGAGAAAGTTCCAATGAGATTTAGAAGAACTAGTGTGAGGTTTAGAAGGTAAGGTAGATTTTGAAGGAATGGAAGTGTTTGGGGGTTAAAAATAAGGAGGGGGTTCCTAATTAACTTATGAAAATAAATGAGTGGTTTTAGTATCTTTGAGAATTTTTTCTTCCATAGATGGTTTCTTAGGTTTTGTGACAGGATTTTTATGAGCTGGTTTACGATGATAGTTGACTTTAGCTACATTAACATATCAAGAATTATTATAATATTGGTCATATTCAAAATCAATAGTATGGACATCCTTAGTATTTTGTTTATTAGTAGAGGTGGGAAAATATTTTTGGTTATTAGAAGAATAAGATTTGGGAGCTTATTTTTGAGAAGTGACATATTCTTGGTGATAGAGTTAGATCATGGATTCATGATTGAAGGAATCACCAAGCATATAAGAGACAAAAAATTTAGTAATCCCTATACAAGTTTCATGTGAATGACCAATAATAGTATCATGTAACCAAATTTTTTTATTAGGGTTATACTATTTAGGAGGATTATTAGGATAAGTGAAGGGTTTAGATGGCACTACGAATTGTTTCATTTGCTGCACAATTTGTGGTATGTGAGAAGATGGGGGATTGTTGGCTTTGGTAACTCTTAGTTTGGTTTGAAGAGTATTTATAATGATGGAATTGGTAAAAAATTAAAAATATACCTCAAATAATTTGGTATTAGGTTCAAATTAATTCATGAGGATGTCTTGATGTTTGTCTTGGTCAAGAGCTTCATTAAGCATTTCAAGGGGAAAAGTTCAAACCTTATATTGAAGTGAAGGTGTTAAAGTAGTTATAAAGAGTTTGAAAAAATTATCATTATTCATGTTATGGTTAGCCTTCTGGGCTAGATATTTCCATCATTTGATAAAATAATGATCTGATTCCGTGGGAGATTACTTAGCATTGATGTAATGACTAAGGCAGTTTTTAGGAAGGTCATTGTGTTGAAACTCTTTAACTAGAAGATTGACTAGATCTTCTAGTTTCTAGATAAAATGTTGGGTAAGTTAGTTTTACCATTATAATACATCTCTAGTGAAGTTTTTAACTAGAAGTTTAGTTGTGGTGAAATTATTAATTTGGATCCACTCTTTATAGAGATTATAAAATGTTTTAAGAAAGGATACAGGGTCTTTAGTCCCATCATACTTGATAGTTGGAGATATATTGCCTATATCAATGGACATGATGAAAGAAGGGAAAGGATCATTTCAGATATTTTGAATCATTTTTTAATTCATGATAGGTTGAGGAATAACATATCTTGAGGTATCTCTAAGAGGTGGAGGAATAAAATTTTGATTAACTTGAGGATTTAGAATGAAAGGTTATTTAACCATATTGATCAAATTACATTGTAATTGCATCATTTTAGAGGTATTAGAATTTTTCATAATGTTCATTTTATGTATGACTTATGTAATAAGTTGAGTCATATCAATTGGTAAGTTGGTGTTTACAGGAGGACTCCCTAAATTAGTATTAGGGGGAGGGTTATTGCAAGGTGGATTACCAGTGGGATTGTTGGATAGACTTATGTCAATTGCTCCCACATTATGTTTAAAATATTAAGGATGAGAATTATCTTGATAGGTACAAAAAGGATCAGATCAACCTCATTCATCTTGAGGTGTGATTTAAACCATGTTACAATCTATAGATGAAGGAGGTGAATAAGTAATCTAATATTGAGGGTTCTCTTGGGAGGTAAATTAAGGGAGAAAAGAATACCCCATATAGTGTGTAAATGAATTTAAGTTGTCCAAAAATATTCTAATAGGGGATTTCATGATGTGAACATAATTTTAAGAAATAAGAGAGAGAAGTCAAGAATCGAGAACTAAGTTGGTTTGATAGAGAAGGAAGGGAAGCAATCAGAGACAAGGTCAATTGAGTCAACTATGTACTAATAAAAAAGGTGTTTAGAAGAGTACAGAATTGACTAGATTGACTATGTAGTTTTAAATAGAAGGAAAAATAGATATGAGGTATAGATTCATATAGGTCAACTTAGTATTATAGATAGGGGATGAAACTAAGCCTGATAAGGATATAAGGTCAACTATGTCAATTTATTATTTTAACCTAATTATGAGAAAAGGATATAGAGCTATACAGGTCAACTATGTATTGTAGATAGGGGAAAACATAGTCTATAAGAGACTATACTAGATAGAAAGATAGTGTGCTAAAATAGGTAATTTTTTGCAATAATTGAAGTAAGAAATGGAAGAAAACACACAAATAATTAGATTAATGTGAGTGATCCAATTATGGAACACAAAAAAAACCATTCACCAATGTAATTTTTTGAAATATAACACACAATGATAGACATCAAGAAGTCAAATATAAAGTAAGTGATAACTAAGTGGTCATCCTAAGTGTTATTATATTATTAAAAAGTGTTGTTTTAAGTGTGATTGGGAAGTTGTCTAAAAATAGGGAACTAGAAAGAAATATATGGATGGTTTCAATATGTTTTGGTTGAAATGAATTTGTGTTGGAAATGGTACTGGCTTGGTATTGGGGCCTGCCCCCTCACTTCACAACCCCATAGTGATAAGGGTGTTGGGTGATTTTATAATATATACCATTAACCATGTGTTTATACTTGGATATAAAACCAAGTTGGATTCCCCATTAGTGATGAAATCCAAGTAGGTAGGCCTTGGGAAGATATATGTTAAATTCATTTTGAATATTCTGTGATTTGGTAGTTTGTGCAAAAAGAGAAAAATAGTGTAACTGAATAGTAATTTGAAAAACCACATAATTAGACTATGTGATATAATCTAAGCATACAAACAAATAAAAATGAAAGTGTGAATTAATTAACAATAAATAATTTCTAATTACCAAATTTATAATGGTATAGAGTCTATTCAAATGACACTATATGCAAATAATGTAGAACAAAATCGATTGGGTTGCTACTATTATGTAGAATCAAGAGTATTTAAGAATAGAGTCACATAGGTCAACTCAATCTTTTAGATAAAAGATAAGTTACAAAACTAAGTCAACTAGGTCAACTTAGTTTACTATAGGGTTGTAGTTTTAAAGACTATTAGATTTTATAAAATAAATCTAAAATGAAGTACTAAAATGATAAAGAGAAAGAGAGGAACCTTGGTGGATTGGAAGATGATTAGGATTGAAATTTTTATGATAAAGTGCCTTGAATGTTGATTTCAAATTCTACAAACTAAATTAATTGGTTTGACCCAATTATTCAAAAACCTATGTGATAAAGAAGTATAAGATGACTAGGTTGACCTGTTCAACCTAGTTTATTAATCTGATGTTGATTGAAAGATTGAGTCAACCTATTTGACCTATTTTGTTGATTTGGATGTTTATTGAGATACTAAGTTGACTTGTTTGAATATTTTTTTATCTAGTATTGAATAAGATTACTATGTCAAACTATTTGATCTAGTAACCTATATCTAACAAACACCTACACAAAAATAACATAGTCATTTTGATGTGACTATGTGTTAAACATATACATAAAAGTTATAACTATATCAAATGGTTTGATACAATATCACAAATATTTAAAAATAATGAATTATAGAAATGAAATCATGAAAGAAAACCTACAAGCATTAAATTCATGTTGGGTTCACTAGAATGTATGTAATGGGAAATGAAGTAGATCTACAAGTTAATCCTATATAAGAGAAGATAAATCCTACTTACACTTAAAATTGGTGATACATTAGATAATTGGGGTCATGACCAATATAGATCCACTAAAAATAATCAAGGGGTATTTTACCATAAATAATATCACTAAGGAGGGTTCCAAAGCCTCTAGTCAAGAAAAACTACACAGTAACCCTAACTAGATCCTATACTTTCATATTCACTAAAATAATAAGTAAAGTCTAATCCAGTTCTTATCAAAGATTATGGCACAAATTGGGGTTAGTAAACATAAAATTAAACATGCATAAGATAATACTAATTAAGTTATGTATAGATAAAACCCTAATGCATGAAGAAAGTAATATTATTCAAAATCCATTACTTATGTTATTTTTATCAATTAGAGAGAGGAGCAAAGTTAGAGATACTTACCTTGAATACCATTGAGACTCAATATCTCCCTTGGGAAAAGGTGTTTTTTAAGAGGTTGTTTTGGCTTTTAAGGATTAATAATAAATTCCAAAGCATCCAAGACTTCTCCACAAGATAAAGTTTTTCTCCAAGTAGAAACCCTAAGCTAAGACTCCTCAAGTAGAATGGTGGAAGATCAAATTGTAAAGAAGTGTAAATGAATAATTATCTCTTGTTTTATCCCTAATAATGGTGAAATAGATGTGTTTATATAGGTATATATAACCTTAAAATTTTATGAAAGTTTAGGCCAATAAGGTTGACTCGATCGATCTAGTATCATAATTAACAAAAACAAATTCGGTCATGGACTAGGTCAACCATTGGTTAACCTAGTCATTAATAAGCTTTGTTAATAAGGATATAAGGTTGATATGGCCAACCATGTCATGTAAACTATAAAAAAGATGTTTTAGGTTAGGGAAGGGATAATAAAGGTGGTAAAAGACTATAGGAGGGTGCAAAAAAAGAGGCAAAGCTTAGGGGAATGTTTTTTGGAGTTGTTTAGATTAATAATAATTAGTAATAAGGGACAACAATCTTGTGAAGCACCAATGGTCTACCCACCCCTTTCTTAATTCACCCCTTAAGACATAGACTCAGAGATATTGAGATTGGATGAGCTCCTATGAGATAGAAAGCATTAGTAATTGATGAAGTTTAAAAATATTATGTGTATACATAGTCTACCTCCAACATTGAGCATGAAATGTTGTATGCACATGTAAGAGAGAAATCAAATATAGGTGAAAAACATAGAGGCTATGTGGTTGATATCTAAATAAACTTAAAGGGATAGTTAAAACAAGCTGACTTAGGCATGAACAATGGCCTAGGTGCATCCAAGTCTACCTTTATAGTTAGGATGTCTAACTGATTTGAATAATAATGGAAAAAATGCTCAAATTAACTACCTTTTAATGCCATTAATCCTCCTCAATATTATTAAGGGCATATCCTACCTAGTCTTGGTTAAACACTCAAGACACATAGGTCTGTGTGCATGACTATGAAGTGAGTTTTACGATTAGAATCCATGGAGGCCCATTTTAAATGGTGTTATCATATCTTGAGACCATTTTATATGAGAATATAACCCTATAAATATTAAATAAGATTATAAGAGACATATTAGGTCTCTAACATCAACTAAATCAAACACTCAGGCTAGGCAATGATGCTCAGGGTAGAACTACAAGAGAAAGGGATAGAGATGGTGGTATAGATAGTTTAAGTCAAGTATAAAAGGGTGGAAATATATGGAAAAGGGTGTTATTCTAACATTTAAGACCACTCACCACCAATGCAACATAATAAGGGAGTTATGGGGGCTGTTTGTAACTATTCATTGAGTGAATTATGGTCATTCATGACCTTTCCATGCCTTCTCCATGCCACATTCTCTTCTCTCTCTTTCTCATGTTTTATAAATTGAGGATCTAAGGCCATTTTACTCATCCCTTGGCTAGGTATGATAATACTCTACCCAAATTATAACTTGAAAACCTTTTGAATTAATAATGACTATTTCAGATATCCTTACTATCTTAGTGTGGTATGTGCTTGTTGATTTTTAAAAGTAGTGAAGTTTTATTCCCCTATGTAGGTCCTTATCCTCACCTAGTTATTATGATATTATTTTATGTAGGTCATATGATGTGTTGAAGTGTTGTTAATTGTGGTTGAAGTGAAATTCAGTTAGTAGTGCCTTAAAATAGAACTCTCATCTATCACCTTCAAGTTTAAACCATTCACCATAACCTTCATATGAAGTACTAATTCTTAGGATCCCCTTGAAAAACATAATTTAGTCACTAGTCCCTATTTGATTCATAAAGTGTTATTGAAGGATCAATTATAGTGGAAAAGAATATTATCGTGAATCACCTCCACTTAGCTTAGGTTTTATATTATTAATTATCTTCTATCTCTTTTCATCACCAAGTTAGTAGTTTTAGGAATCAAGTTATAATTAATGCACTAGGGGAGTTAGCCCCAAAACTAGAGGTTCACCTTATCAACTAGGCCACCCACACCTAGAGGTGATCCCATTATATTAGATGAGTAAATATTGAAACATCACTACCTCAAGTGGTGAAATATAATTTGATAATAATGATGATGGTTAGAATAGATAAGGATATACATGAAGACTATGAATATACAAGATAAATTATAAGGAAATACAATATAATGATATATATAGCCTAGATATACATGTATATGTTTGGTGAAATGATGAATTAGCTCAAAAATAACACTAATCTATCATGACACACACCAAATCAAACATACCACACTCCTAACACTAGTGAACTTATGGATTTGTAACATGATGATTGCACCATCTAATAACTTCATGGGTGAGGTTGTAGGCTAGTGATCCATTATGGAATCTACCAAACCTTATCAACCATTTTTGCACATGATAGTCACTTGGGATATAATAATGACTCTAGTAGCAAGTCATCTATTACAATTTATGGTCTTATGCTAGGATAAACATGCTATCTAGGGGCATCATCGATATATGTTAGGTATAGTGGGGTTAAATTTCATGAAGGGTGACATCTAATGCATGGTTTAGAGGATGAAATCTTACCTTTCATAAAATACCTATATGGGGTTAATAACTTATCCTAATGATAGTTGTCCTTGATATTTATACTCTACTAGAACATAGAGTGTGGATTAGTCTGTGGCGGTGAAATCCATGATCACTATCCCCTTAAACTATGGAAAGTGTATGGGTGTCAATTCCATGTCACATTCCCCCTAAAAAATAAAAATAGTAGGGTTTATTAGTGGTTTTTTATCCTCTAAGAAGATGCAAGGAGGAGAGCATACACCACTATATCCCTTAGGTGATACACAAGTAGATAAAAATATTTATTAACCAATTAATTTAGATGTGATATATGTAAAATATTTACAAGATTAGTTTTCAAAATATCTTTAATAAGAGACCTATAAGACACACGATTAGTAGTTTCAATTAGCAATATTGAGGGGTAACTTATAAGACAAGACATTAGACCAAATATGTAACCTAAAAGAGAAAATGTAAGTAAATCAAAAAAATTATTAGATTTACCCTTGTGAGAAACAAAATGTTAGTCCAATAAGCCTTAATAAAATCCATTGAAAAAATCATGATATGGCTCTATAAATTCTTTGGGTGAGGGGCCACAATGTGAGGTTTTAGAGGAGGCAACCCAAATGGGGTCAAGGGGTAATATCGCTTGCAAGGTTAAGAGAAAACACCCCTTATGGGGTCAAGGTGAAGAACCTCTTGTAGGGTTCGGATGCCAAATGCAATTTGGGACTTATGGATCCCTTGAAATTACTCAATATTTATTAAAATTGATCCTAAAAATGTAATCAAAATGGATAAATTGACTAAAAAAATTAGTGAAAAAACACAATTGTAAAAGGAAAAACCAAAGATACATAGTTTATTTCAAAATCACTTCCAAAGAGTGGAAAACCACAAGTTTTTTGACAATATCATAATTGACTAGTCATGATTTTGTAGGAAGTAGATTAACCATGAGCGTGACTATGGGGTTTTAAAAATTGCATTTGGTTAGATAAAATCAAAAGTCTAACTTCAAAACCATGACTTAAAATCTATAGTTTTTCCAATAAGGTAAAAATACTTAAAATTTTATAGATAGACTAATAAAGTATTAAAAAGATGATGATATATTTATAATGGACTAAAATATTTATATAAATTAAAAAGTATTTGAAATGTCTTAAGATTATATCTATATGGTCAACATTTAATTAAATCAATATCACTTATAATTATGTAAAATCTCTTATTTTAAGCAAAATTGCACCTTGAAAGTTGTAGTTTTGCAACAGGATACAAAAGAGGTTTTTTTGGATGTTTGATTGTGATTTGACCAACATATCCCCTTTCCTATAGGTAGATGACAATAGAAAAAAGACAAAAAACTTTTTAAAGACCAAATTTATCAATTTAATTATTGGTTTTAAAATATTAAGTCAAAATCATGATTTATGATGGCAAAATCATAACTTATATGTAATACTACAACTACAAAACTATGGTTTTGTCAAAATTGGATTTTTATAATCAACACTATAACTTAGATGGAAATTCACTTTTTATGAGTTACAATACTGAAAAATTCAAAAACTTGCTAGAACAATTAATGGTTAGTAATTAAATGATATAGGTAATGAAAAATCGTAGATTTATTGACAAACTTGTTGATGCAATGTCATGACTCACAAAGTAAAATTGCCATTTTATTGGGCATGAAATTTTGATAAAATTTGGAGCTCTCCTTGTCTAATTAGTCTTACAAACTATCAAAACAATTCTAACATGCAAAATGGTTAGATTGAAGGGGTTATCCCATCATGACCACCAAATTCTAGATGAAATTTTGAGCTATGGGATTTTGATTGTGTAATTATATCAAAATACCCAAAATATCAATCCACCATTAAGATATAGATCCATTTAGGAATAAATTTCAAAGAGAAATGAGACACTCATACTAGCATTAGATCATAAAAGCTGATTTCTCTAAACCAAAATTTAGACAACAAAAATACTAAAGGATTAATGGATGAATATTGCTTACCATAGACTCAGATTTGGTAGCATGATGTTAGAATCATGGATTCAAGACTATAATGATATCATAGAATCTCATAGGTTCATTGGTTATTTTGTCCATGGAAGAGTGGATTGTTTAAATATATTGAGGGAGGGAAGATCAATGGTCACCATGAAAATTTGTTTGCCACAAGATCAAGGGTGGAGTATTATCCAAGGAAATAAAAACTCCTTAAAAGCCTCTATAATAGAGGCTTCTAGGTAGAAATGGGCTAAGTTTGATAGGATTATAGAATTAGTGAATTCTATAATCCATTTAGGGGATAAATAAGATTAATAGAGGATTATGATAAGTGATTACATAGGTGATTCAGGACTAGGGATCTAGGAGAGCCTAGGAAAAGGCTAGGGTAGGTGGGTCATGGGAATTTAAAATTATTAAATATTAGATAAGTGGGATTAGTTAGTAGATAATGGGGATTTAGATGAATTAATAAATAATTGGGAAGAGTTAAAGTTAGTATGATGAAGAATAATAAATTTAGATGGGATTTAATTATTTAATTAGGACTATGGTTACATGTGTAATTAGGATAAATAATGATATTAGTACAATGGTTAGGGTTATCATATTTAGGTGCATAAAAATGCACCAAGTGGGAACACTTCCACCCAATTTAAAAAATTAGTTACCACTATGATTTTAAGTGTCCACCTTATAGTTAATGTGAACTAAGGCAAAGGGTCAGGAAACACTTAAATAGAGTTAGAAAAAAGGTTAAGATTAATTATAACCATATATCATATTTATTTGATGAAGTGTTTTTGAATGTTTTAAATGATATAGAGGTCAACACTAGAATGAACTAGGAAAATATGTCTATGGTGGTGGTTAGGCACACACAATATCATTTGAAGACCACCAAGGAAGAAGTCATGATAATTGAGGAAGAGCATTGGGTTTTAATACCCCCTCAAGGACCCTTCCCATAGGATCAAGCCTAAGAATTATAACAAGTTATTCTATCATGAAAAAAACCTATGGGAAGTGGACAAGAAGTAAGCTAGGTACCTCCCCAATGTCCTATCCTAGTGGTCACCCAAATAAAGATAAAGGAGACGAAGCAGAGTCTAAGACCCTATCTTTTATGCATGGGTAATTTGTGGACCTATATCTATCTGTAGTACCTTTTAGGATAATAATGACACCTAAATCAATAGTTCCCTTAGTTGTTACTTCTCAAGTGTTAGGTACACAAGCTCCTCATTCTTTACCTATAGTTGTAACTATTATTTTAGTCAATGTATCACAAGTCCCACTCTTAGCACTAGTAATCTAGGATGTGGAACCCCCAAACCACAATTCAAAGGATAATACTATAGTCAATTTCACATCAATGATGGATTATTTGTATAATTTGTTTAGTATCCATTTTATCTATTCATTCTTTACTTCCCTAAGCCCTTAGTCCTTTGGACTCAATAACTAAGTCCACTTTAAATATTTAGTCTCCACCACAATTTTATCTTCCCCATTTACTCCCTCCAAACCATCCACTCAATTGGGTTTACCAATTGGTCATGAATCCTAAATTAAAGTTGTAACTATTATAACATAGAAGGAAGTGGAGAAAGGAAAGCTAGTAATTGACACAATGACCCTAAAGAAGGTCATTGGTTAGAGAAAATCTATTTCTACTTTCCCTTAGATAACAACCTCTTCTCCCAACCCTATTCTCCCTCCATAAAAATCTCCATCTTCCACTCCTATAGATAAAGTTGAGCATTCATAACAACCATCTACCTTGAACATCCCTAAATGGATCCAAAAAATGCAACAAACAAAATAAGGTAGGTGGGACTTGGTTATTATTGAATAACTACTAGTTAGGTTTCAATTTGATAGATAAATGAATAATATAAGGAAGCTCAAAATAAAAACTATAATGGCTAAATTATAGAAGGTGGAATTAGAGCAAAGATAAGATGTCTTTTCTTTGACAAAGAGAAGAAAATTGTTCCCTTTGGATATTGTAAATTTTAGAAAGGACACATGCACCTTTGTAGAATCTATAAGGGGAGTAATAAAATAAATTTTTAGAGGCTTCGATCAAGTCATGGAGGCACTAAAAGGAAGAGATACCATACAACCTCTAAGGGACATAGTGGATAATATGCAAGAAGCAACTAAAAAGTTGTATGACATTATCTAGTTAATAAGAAGTGCAAAGGAGTCACAACCCAAGTGGGGATATGTATTCACCATTCTAATAATATGAAGATAATAGAGGATAGAGTTAATTTATTAATCTAAGCAGCCCAAAACAAATCTTATGACCATTTAAAATTAATAATTGCTTTGGATGAAGCATGGACCTTGAACTATGTAGCTTCCAAGAGAGATAAATTGATTATATGGCATCAATGAATGTGAAATTTAGTTTAATAAATAACCAAATATGAGGATCAAGCCATTATTATTTTGGCTTAAATTCAAATAAATGGTGTGATTAACCCTAGTGGGTAATTGGTCCTCAGGGACATGTTTGAATATCTCCTCTAGATAATAATAGATGATTTTTAGGCAAAGGTTAAAGGAGTGGTATTTAAGACCTAGGAAGACTTGTTGTAATTGATAAATTTTGATAGAATTTAGGTCATTAACATGGAGACTCTTTATGTGGAGCTTGGGGCTACATTAAAATCACATAGATAGTTGATTATTAAAATCCCCCATCTCTTCAAAAGGCCTCTATTAGAGTTCAAGGAGATTGAAATGGAATTTTAGGTGAGTCATGCCCTCTATTTTTAGATTCAGGTGATTAGACCAACATCTCTAACCACTCTACCTCTACTAGTTATTTTTAGTTGTAAATGCTTCTCAAATGCTCAGACTAACTACAGTTATGACTTAGGTTATAACTATAACAATTTATAGCACCCAAGTATCAATAGTTATCATAGCCTCTTTTTAGACATTTCCAATTGTAGTTACACCAATTTTTTATAGTATAATGTTGTTATAACCATTTTTTCCCTTAGTGAATGATTGACTATGTTATGGCCATGTATGTCCTAGTAATGATGAAACTTTGAGCATGGCTTAAGGGATGAGGCATCACCATACCAAGCAAATATATACATGTATCTCCTACATTCCAAAGGGAGGATATGTTTTGATATTTAATATAGATATAAAATTTTATCATTGTTATAAAAATTTATGTTGCATACCTTTCTCTTTCATGTCTATGTTATAGTTTTTATGCATTTTATCTAGCTGGTAGAAGTTTCTTTATACATGCTATAGTATTTAAAAGTAGCCTATGGTTATTTGGTAAGGTATTTTATAAATTAAAATGTATAGTGGAAATTATAAGTTGGTATATCTTATTATCTTACAAAATTTTTGCTAGGTTACTCTCTAAATTTGTGTAAAAATTCCATTTAATGCAACTTCATAGACTGAGCCATATCTAGTCGAAGGTGATCTTTGGTATTAGCTAAAATATTTTGTTAATGAATTATAGAGTAGTATTAATAGTAATAACCTTTATTTGATGAATAATATTTAATTATGTCATATTCCTCATACCTCTTTACTATGTTTTTTAGTTCTATGGCCCAAAGCAACAAGCTAAAATCATAAGCCCCTTGGCATTTGTCCTTGTTCTGAGGCATGTTAGAAAGAATCCATGTCCTCAGTTTATAAATCCTCTTCCATACCTTACCCTTCCCTATATTTACAATTTTTTTGAATCTTTCCCACTATAGTTAAGTCTACCTCCTTTCCATTTAAACCAAGTGATATAGGATTCATACCCATATCCAAACCATCATGGTTAACATTTACTTCACTCACCACATTCCACTACTAGTCACTGAAGACCCAATACCTATGATTCATGTCTTGGAGTGAATTAAAACTTCACAAAGCTTCTAAAATGTTAGAGGTTACCTTGTGATAATCACTAGGTGTGCATAAAACCCATATCAGAACATAAATTCATCCTTACTACCACTGATTATTACACTAGGTGAACTGAAGTGGTGGCCACCAAGAACTCTAGAGCTCAATATGTCATTAAGTTTTTAGAGGAGTATATATTAACCATATTTATTACTCTCATATATTTGGTTAGTGATAATGGCCCAACTTTTCAATCAACTAAATTCACTAAATGGGCATATGATAATCATATAATGATCAATTCCTCTTCTAACTATTACCCCCAAAGGGAACATAGTATATGAGTCTACAAATAAGAACTTGATGGATGCCATTAATAATTTATCCTAGGACAAGACAAGATAATGAAATCTTCTATTGAAATATGCATTATGGGTAGAGAGAACAAGACAAAAGTAGGCCCTCAAGACTTAACCTTTCTTGTTGGTGCATGGGCAAAAACCTATTTTTCCTATGTCCATTAAACCTCCAACCTATCAATTTAATCTAAACTACATGGAGGATTATCTAAGACTTTATTCTAGATTATTTTAAATAGTCTAGATTGAGTACATAAGGACTAAAGCATTACAAAGCTTTAATAAACACCAAAACATTGTTAAAAGGTGGTTCAACAAAAGATCCAAGATAAAATCCTTTCAAAAATTAGACCTAGTTCTCCTTTGGGATAAAGATCATGAAAAAATGGGCCAACATGACAAGTTCATTCCCTTGTGGTTGGTCCATATCAAGTGTCAAATATTGTAGGAAATAACACCTTATGTTTGAAGGACCTCAAGGGTAATAACCTAGCCTTCTTATTCAATGAGGAGTTTTTGAAGCACTACTTCATGGATTCTCCAACTAAAAATGTCTCTCAATAATGTTAGTTGATATGGTAAAGGTAAAATTATAATATGTTTTACTACTTTCATAATTAGTTTTCCTACTTTCTATCTTTTGTTGCCTTCAAGGGTAGTTTTTGTGATTTCTAGATTAACCTTTCCTTCTTTCAGCATTTTTTTCTTTGGGTCAGCTTCCCTATTTTATAGAGTAGGTGTCCTTTATTTTATAATAAATTGATTGACTCCTTCCTACATGGTCTAAATAATATCTAATCTACTATGGTTTATGAATGATCTTGAGTTTATATACTAAATCCTTAAGGCAAGCCCTAAGGGAGAGTAAGTGAAGTAAGAGTCTAGGTAGAATACATAAATTGGTTGATTCATACGGTTTTTTTACGTCCCTATATTTAATAATTCTAGGATTAAAGTACACCATAATAAATAGACTATGGTCATTTCATAATTAAATACTTTTATCAAGTATGTAAAATTTTCTCTCATTACCACATACAAATTAAGAAAGTTTTCTTTATTCCTTGGATAAAGCAAATTTTCCATGCTAATACTTATTTTTAAATAATACCCATTGATATGGAGGCTATTGGTAGGGATATTCTAAAAAAATGAATTTTACTTCTCTCACACACCACCTCACAATGGTTTACGATCCTCTCTCCCATTCATATTCTAAAAAAAGGAACATAAGATCAATGCATCCTAAAGAGTTATAAAATAATCCTAAAGAATAAATATAAAATATTATCAAAGATTCACATGATGAAATAAGATCAATGTATCATTCATCATGAAAGTTTATGAAGAAAAAAATGGGGGAATCAAATGTAAATCTATCGAGGCTATAAATGCCTGAATGGAAATAGAGCAGTGCCTAAGCCCCTAAATGTTTTATGCCTTAAATAAGACATATTAAAACCTACAATTTATTCCAAGTCTTTGCTAAAAATTTAAAAACAAGGATAAAATAAATCACTCTACCACACACAAACCCAAGGTGTAAACAAGGATAGTATGTTACATGTAGTTTTGGAACCTCTTTCATGTTTATGGTTTAATTATCTATCTATGGTATGGTGCATGTTTGATTTATTATTGATAACTAAAAATTATATATTCTTGAATAATCTAGAGTATTCTCCCCATGAATCACCATTTTTTATGTCCCAACATGCCCACATTTTATTTTTAAATAGGACCCCACTTTCTCAAAAAGCTTTCCTTTTTTTAAGATATTTGAGGAAACCTAACTTCTTGAAAATTAAATTGACATAATGGCACTTCCATTGTTACAAACCAAAGCTATGCTCATGGTTGTTCCTAGTTACATTTATATCCTTTAGTTTATTTTTTGCATGTCAATCTAAGTCTTTACTAGTTCTAATGATTCATGAAGTTCACTTGTTTAATTTGAAAGCATGATAGGTTTTTTTTTATAATAACTTACATGTTTGTTAAGGTTTTGTTGATGTTTATCTTATCCTTGTGTAGGTGCTTATTTACTTAGAATTATTTCTACTTTTCTCTTAGAACCATACCAAGTCATTGAATATAGCCACGTGGCATTAAATTGATCTCTCAAAGCCTTGAAGGAAAGTGATGTGTGTTTTGTACTTCATCATTATAAAAAGGTTTATGCCACTATGTCTTTCAATCTTGATAGCCCATATATTTTTGGATACTTATAAGTCTATAAAATCATTACTAGGCAAGTGGAAAGTTTGGATCATGTTGTGTGTCATGATCTTGCTCACTCAGTGATTTCCAAATTAAATTTTAGTGTAAAACATTCATAAGACTAATGAAAGTTATGAAAAAATCCCACATGTTATGATCCCACTCACTTGATTATTGGTAGAATGAATTTCAACATAAAAAACTCTAGGGATAGTAGGGCTATGAAATTCATCCACCTATCATAATCCCATGGACTTATATTTTCCAAAGCAATCCAAGAAGTTTCTATGTCCCCTAGGTGAGTGAAGAATTGAGATATATCCATGTGTCATCATCTCTCTTCTTTAGAGCTTGAATATAGATAAAAGAGAGTATGACACTCCTAGGACTAGTGAAATTGTGACATCCCTCCATATGCCATGATCTCACAAGATTGAGGCTATAAAGGAACCAATTAAAAAATAAGTATCCTTGGTAATGGAAATATGATGCTCTTTGGGGAAGCAAAATATCAACAAGTGTCAAATGGAGGTGATAAAACACTTAGGCTAAAAGAAAGAGAAGCCACCCAGTGATAAATACCATAAAGGGTGATGATACTTCATCAAAAAAATTTAAATATGAAAATCAAATAAATCCAAGGTCATTGGTGCCATTTGTTTACATGAATTGGTTGATTAAGTACATTCAATTTAGGAGAGGTGAAGAATATAAAATCAATATATGTGATCGATGAAGTTAATTACATATACATTATATAAAATCTTATTCAAATGGTTCTAGGCATAACTAAAAGGTTTACCCATATGTAGTCCACTAGCTTCATGTTGTTTAGGACACTCAGAGAAGCATAATAGGCCTTTATCAACTATCCAAGATTGAATAAATATTTAAAATTGTATTTAATAATCTTAATAAGATTTAAAATATATAAAAAATTAGTTTGGATTTCATGAAACATGGATAAACCGCTTATACAATTCTCAAGCCTACATGGAGCTGCTATTGCATGAATACTTATAGTCATCTCCAAACCTATTGATAGTAAGCTATAAAGAGTCTTTTGAATATGGTTTATAAGATTATAAAAATATGTTATGATATTATAAAATAACTACATTAATTTTAAAATATATTTTTGAAGGATTCAAGTAAATACTAGACCTTTTATGAGAGATAGACTTGTCTTCATTGTTTTCCTTTAGATCAAATAGGCTTAGAAATGCAAGTTGTAGATTTTAATGCCAAAGACAAAGTATGGATAAATATAAGTCTATATTTTAGTTTTTAAAAATATATATGAATTTAAAGATCCAATAATGGTGTGGAAATACACTAATAAGGTCAAGTAGGCCATGTGTCAAGATAACAACTTGTAACTCCTCTGGCAAAGAATGGGCAGTTTCAAAAGGGAAAAAAGTAAGTAATAGGAGGCTAAGATCCATTTAAAGACCACTTATCATGATATAATCATCATTATAAGCAAATAAATGTTTAGGAAGAATGATAATATTTATTAATAACCTTATTTTATCCTTGTAACTAATTTCATGATGCATGACAATCATAATGGACCTTAGTAAATGCATAAATATTTATATGGATGACATGACTATTTTCAAAAAATAAAGATATGATCATATAAAACACATATAGAAGATATATTAAATGTGCATAAAGTATGGTATTTATCTCAACCCAAATAATATCATCTTTTCCATCATGGAAGTTAAAATACTTTGGCATGTTATCACCAAGAAAGGTATTTTTATTGACCCAGAGTGTGTTGATGTAAATTATAGAATACCTCTTCCTAATAGCAATAAATAATTAGAGTCATTATTTGGAAAGATTAACTTTATATGAAAGCTTATATCTTGTTTTTTATATATTTTTAATATAATGAATTCAATATTGAAATAAGACACAAAGGTGGAGTGGACACATAAAGCTAAGTAAGGCCTGGTATGATCCATCAGACACCTAAAGCAAAGTCAAGTTTGTGTTGTTCAAAAAATAAAAAATAATCCATTAGGAGTGGTATAATTCCATTTTCCATCATATTATATATGGAAACCCTCCTCCAGGATTGAACCAAGTGTAAAAGAGATCCCTTTAGCTAAAATTATCCCATTACATGTTGAATAAAATATTAACTTACCATGATAATTATGAATGCATATATCTCAAATGACTCTCAAATGAGGATGTAAAATAATACATGACAAGATTTCATGAGAAAATAGATAACGACCATCCTTTAGGAACTATAAAAACTCATAAGATCTTATGAACTAGGTATTATTGGCCCATCATGTTTAAGGATGTCCATGCCCTTTTTCACACATGCCATAAATTATAAATCTTTGACAAAAAGGAAGTTCATTTTGCAATTCCCATTTAACTTATAATAAAGGAACACCCTTTTTCTTAGTAGGGGCTTGAATTTACCAGAGTCATCAACCCAAATTCATCAACATGAAACAATTTTATACTCATAAACATTGATTATTATACTAGATGGATGGAGGTAATGAGGACTAAGAATATCACTACTAAAGAACTGATCAAGTTCCTTGAGGAAAATATAACCACACAGTTTGTGAATGTTATTAATATAGAGGTATTGATAACTCCTTGTTATCACCATAATGGGAAATAATATATTCCTTTAAATAAAGTCATTTTTGAAAATTTACTTGAATGGGTAGATTAATAAATTTTCCTCGAGGATTTGATATTAACCCTCTCATACCTACTAATTGGTGAACCTGAGATGTATATCTTCTATCTCCCAAGAAGGAGATCATATGTACTAGATTAAAAGGGTTAGTTATCCTAAAATTCAAATTCATTTCTTATCTCAAATATTCATTGGTTGCATGATATATCTTTATTAATTGACATAATTTTCCCACTGGATGTGCATTCCCATAACCATGATGTTTTCCAAATCAAAACCTTGTTGTTGTTCATCTTGGATAAGCCATACTTTAGATGGTGCTATTAAAATACCATAAATTCCTAATGAAATAGATGCATCATTAGCTTGATAGAAACCTAAAGTCTTTAATTGATCTAATATATGGGATGTATATGTCATTCCAAATTGATTTTTGAATCTATTAATAAGTTTCTTCATAGTATTTTTATCCATCACTTTATTATAAAAGGGAACTTCAAAGGGAAAGAAAACTTCAAAAAAATTAGGTTTTGTCATAAGAAAAAAACCTCCCATTGGGGTAGTAGGATTCAAAAATGGGTTCAAGATAGAAGGCTTCCTTTATCTCTATTTTTACTTGATCTCTATTTCTATTATAAAAGGATCATAAGACTAATAACATTAGATTCTAAATAGAGAAATTTCTTTTCAAATATCATAATCCCACAAAACTTTTATGGCTTCTTCTATTTATCGATTAAAATAAGTATGACCAATAGTTATTTGAATGTATTTATTAAGTATTTCACCCAGTACCTAAACTTCATTAGTCTATGATAATGTTCATGCATTTCATTTAGCCAACTCATTGAATATGCCCATGAAAATGGAATCACCCTAAAAAATAATATTCTCAAGGGAATGGAATAGCTGAGTTGACTAATAAGAACTTGATATACCCAATAAATATATATATATATATATATATATATATATATATATATATAATTGACCAAGAAACTGAAACTTAGACATTCATTGTTTAAATATGCACTCTCAAATGATCACACCAAGTATAAGAAGTCCCTAAAGAGTTTGCATTTTCTTCTAGTATATGTTATATAACATATCTTTATAATGAATCTAAATGTACCTACATAAAATTTCATGAAAAAATACATCGAGTATAATGGGAAGACAAATTCATGGCTATTGGACATTAATAAAATGTAATATGTAAGAGAAGAAGACCTACTCAACCTCAGTAGACATCAATAAACTATCAAAAGATGGTTCCAAAAAAAGGAGAAGGTGAAATCCTTTTGGTATCAAATCTATTTTTGTTATGGAACAAGTGCATGAGAACAAAGGACAACATTCCAAATTTGACCCACTCTAGGATCGTTCTTACCATAATTTTTAGTTACTCTACAAAAATGCTTTTAGATTGAAGGATATCCAAGGAAATTATTTCCCACTAATTGAAAATGGGAAGTTCTTGAAACACTACTTATTGGATATACCATCCACTGTGATTTCAGAGTATCCCTCTGAGTGAAGTTTGATAAAATATGGGTTAGTGTTAGTTTAGTTTGTTTTTGTTGTATGTTTTCTTATTTTGTGTGGTTCCTTATTATTTTTTCCCATTTTTTGTTGACCCCAAAAGTATATCCTTACATCTTAAAAAATTAAACCCTTTCCCATAATAATATCAAATAAAATTATCCATCACCAAGTATTGGTCTATATACCCCTATATTTTGTCCTTTCAAAAGCTAATAATAATCTAAAAATATAATTTAAGAAATTGAAATTCAAAAATTGTGTTTCCATTATTAATTGATCTAATAAATGGATTATTTTATTTCACAATAACCAAACAAAAAGAGGCCATCAAATATAAAATGAGCATATGAATTGAGAAATTTCTACTTCTCCCATGAGATCATCACTATACTTAAATCATATCCAAAGGTCATTATGAATTCATTGGATAATAGAAGAGTAACCTTAGTGTTAAATAACTCATTGAATCAACCATTAAACATAGATTAATTGGTTCTCAACCTTCATCAATCAAAAATAAATAAAACATTATTACTAAAGGAAGATTGAGTTTCAATTAAAATCTCAAGATCTATTCTTAGGAAAGTGTGATTTTGGAAAACTCTACTGTATTATTTATTACATGGATGGTAATGGAGTAAGGCCTAGAGTGGAACCAAAATAATATTTATTGGGGATATGGACATCTATATAGTAGTAGAGTAATATCTGAGCCTTCCTTTCCTTAGCTAATTTTTTACAATAACAAGTACCCTTCAAGAATTATATACACTTAAGTCACCTCTAAGCTTGATCCTATATTCAAAGAGAGATAAGATAAAGTAAATAAATCATTACTCACACAAGATGATATCTTAAAGGATTTAGAGATTATTAATTTATATCTTGAAGAAAAATTAATATTTTCTTCCTTCTCTAGTTTTCTTAAAGAAGTTTCAGCCACAAGCCTACTCATTTAATAATGTAGATCTACAATCTAGATTCTAAACACTTAGCAATGTTTTTCTCACATAGTCTCCATTTTTTGTGACCAACATTTCCTTTTTATAGAATAAAATGGGACTTTTACATTGCCAAAATCTAAAAACTCTCAACACTATAATTTATCCCCATTTGACCCATGTGCGAGTGAAATTATGGATGCTAATTCAGTCTCCATTAACAAATTTTTTTGTAACACCATTGATATTTATTTTGTTTAAAGATAATTCACAACTATTCATATCCTAAAATGTTTTGTGTGTTCATATTTAGTCTATTTTGGGCATTAACTATTTTCTATATAAAATTCATGTGCATGCATCTCCTAGAGTCTCAGTTCCAGAGTCTTAGTCATGGAAATATAGTCTCAAAGTCCAAGATGACATTCTCCCAGAAGTTATGTGGTTAAATAAGTGAATGTCACTTTTCTTAAGTGGTTATTTTAAATGATTTATATTTTTTTAAAATTCATTTTATGCCCTAGGAAGACTGAACTAATGAAGAGATTCCATGTGTCTCCTGACACGTGGAGTTGCCATAATTTTTAGATCCCAAAGAGGATAGAATAAATGAGGAAGTAATACATGTCTCTTGATATATGTAGGTGTCAAATTTATTAGAGACCTATGAGGCCTAAATAATTGAGGAGGTTTCATGCATCTTATGATACCTAAACATGTCAAATCTATTATATCCCAAAGAACACTAAACCAATGAGGTGTTGCCACATGCCTTCTAATATCTAGAGGTGTCATACCTATAATAGACTAGGGAGGCTAAAAATAATGAGGAGGTGTCATGTGTATCTTAAAACCTAAAGGAGGAGGTGTCACATGTCTCTTAACACCTAGAGGTGTCAAATTTATTAGATCCCTGAGAGTACTAAACTAATGAGGAAGTGCCACATGTATGCAATGGGAAATACAACATATCTTCAAATCAATCCTAGATTAGAGAAGATAGATCCTACTTACACTTCTGATTAGGGGTACATTAGATAATTAGGGACATGACCAATATGGATCTACTAGACCTAATAAATGGATCTATTACCACAATAATATCACTATGGAGGGTTATAAAGCCTTCAATCAAGAAAAACTATGTAATAAACCTAACTAGGTACTATGTTTTCATATTAATTATACTAATAATAAGTAAATCAAAATATAATCTAGTGCTCACCAAAGCTTGTGGCATAACATGGGGGTTAGTAAACATAAAATTTAATATTCATATGAGAATCCTAATTTAGCTATGTATAGGTAAAACCCTAATGAATTGAGAGAAAAATATTATTCAAAAGCCATTACTTATGCTACTTATATCTACTAAAGAGAGGAGCAAAGTTAGAAATAATTACCTACAAGATGAAATCATCAAGACTCAATCTCTCCCTTGGCCAAAGGTGATTTACAAGAGGCTATTGTGATTTTTAAGGATCACTAAGAAAGTCCAAAGAATCCAAGACTTATCCAAAAGACTAGATTCTTTTCTAAGTAAAAACCCTAATGTAAGACTCCTTAAGTATAATGGTGGAAGAATAGCTAATAAAGAAGTATAAATGAATAATGACTTTTGCCTACTCTCTAAGCATGGAAAAATGGATGTGTTTATATAGGTAGATCTAACCCTAAACCCTTATAAAAGTTTCAATTAACAAGGTCAACCTGATTGACCTAGTATCATAATTGACAAAAACTAACTAGGTCACGAATTAGGTCAGTCAGGGGTTGACCTAGACCCTAATAAGTTTTGTCAATAAGGACAAAAGTTCTATGTGGCTGACATAGTCATGTAAATTGTGAAAAAGAGGTTTAGATTATGGAAGTGGATAATGAAGGTGGTAAAATAATAGAGTGTGTAAAATAAGAGGCAAAACTTAGGGGAATGGTTTTTAAGAGCTAGTTGGGTTGATATCAAGTGGTAAAAGGGATAACAATCCTAAAAAACACTAATGGTATACCTACCCATTTCCTAGTGTACCCCTTAAGGCATACACTTAGAGATATTGAGACTTGATAAGTTATTATAAGGTATAAAGCATCAATAATTCATAAAGTGTGAAAATATTATGTGTATACATATACTCCATTCTAATCTCATCACATGTCACTAAGGTGCAACAACGAATGGTGTTTTGATAAAGAACATAGTAACACACAACATTGAGGTGAAAAAAAGAGCTGTAGTATTTTAAATAATAAAATAACTAAAATTAAATGATGTAAAGGAAAATAACTAAAAAGTAAATGTATGCTTACCTTGACTTACCTTTATCATTAGATGATTTCCTATTATGTTTGTAGTTTTGACTATGGAGGGCTTAGAGACTACTTTAGACAAATGCAAGAATATAAAACTAAAGAGAAAAAATAAACAAACATAAAAATCCAAGATAAGTAGTGCTATGTGGATGGGATATACTTGGAAATTTATCAAGCTAGTATGACAAGTGCTATGTTAAACCAAATTACCAAGTCAAAATTTAGAGTAAATCAGGTAACTAAAAATCCAAGGATATTAAAGACCTAAAAAATCAAACAAGTAAACCTTAAGTAAGAAAGGAAAACTCACAAAATCAAACCAAAGATACATGTCAAAAAGGGTGGTAATTAAAACATCAATGTGAAAGTAGTAACAATCCTTAAATAAATATGGGTAAGAAAAAAATGTTAAAACAACATTTATGAGTGAGTAGTAATAATAATTACTCAATCATCAATGGAAAAGGGTGAATAAAAGGGGAAACAACATTTGGGAGTGAAAAGTAACAAGCCAACCTCACTCAACAATGGATAAATTACATAAAATTAGAAACAAACTCAAGGTTTTACAAAAAGGGGTGGTACAACAATGATAAAAGGTAAAATAAATCAAGGCATATCTAGAAATGTCAATCCATGATGTAAAGAAAGTAATCCATAGTTACTCAAGCATATTGTTTTGTACTAATGATAGATAAAACTAAAACAAAGTAATGCTAGCATGTTTTTAATATGTGACGAAGGAAGTAGAGAAGAGGGAAAATATATTTTAGAATCACATTTTACCTATCAAGGAGTAAATGAAATAGGTGGAGGGGATAATAAAGGAAAAAAAGGTAGAGGAAATATTTATTAAAGTCAATACACTCAAATTAGGTTTGTCAAAACAAGAGGAATTTTGACATCAAGGATTCTAAAGAACTTATCTTAGCCACACAAGTCTTATTTTAATAAATGAAGTATGTAGATCATCCCATTAAGGCTATACGCATGAAAAGTACAAATGGACCTACCTCCCCATAATGTGTTCCCCATTTCTTAGGACCCCTTACAAAGTTGTTAGTCTACTATCAAGATTGGGTACTTGTGTGATAAAGTAGGTATCACCATGTAGTTTGTTGAATTATCCTATTCCAATATACTATCCTACCACACCCCGAAAGACCTTGACTCTATTATGAATCCAAATGTGGCGTTTGAGATTTAATTAGAGAAAAGAGATATGCTTATAACCATGTATTTTGGTCTGATTTTATCTTTTAAAATTTTTATGTTTATTTTTTTTATATCATTACCTTTTGTTTCAAATGATTTGGCTTTTATCTTTTTTTTTTATGGATTTTTCTCTTCCTCCTCCATATAGATTTGGAAAACCAAACATGCATGTTAAAGATGACTTTCATTTAAATACTTGGGACTTGGTTGCTAAGAAAGAACTTAGAGAGAATGGTATCTAAGAGTCTCATAAAGTTAGGTGAAATAAAAGTGCTATCTTGACTTTGACCTTGTTTTATCCAACGTGGAGTGAAAGGAAATGAAATCAAGAGGAATGAAACATGAAACAATTTGAATGACTTTAAATCATAAAAATAATGACAAAAGGAAAAAAAGGGATACAAGGATATAAAAGTGTGATTCCTTGTAATAATAATGAGGGAAATGTATGAAAACATGCTAACACAAGTTTTTATGCAAATTTTATCTACAAAATAAGCAATATCTAAAGGTGAGAACAAAGGATCAAGAACCTATAACCATTACAAAACATATTCTAAATAAGGAATGAAAAGATGGTGATTTTATGAAGAAGGCCAAGTCCTTTCCATGGTCTTAAATTAGAACTCATAAAATAAAAACCCACAAGGGTACCAAAAAGTATTAGAAAAATAAATTGGATAAGAATAAGATGGTATTTTTAAGGAAGGCTAGGTCATATCCATGGTCTTATACTACAACTCACAAAAGAGAAACCCAAAGGGTGTCAAAAAAAGTGTGTAAAAAGTGTGAAAACAAAAAGGATAAAAGTACATCATGAGGAAGACTGGGTATTCTCTATGGTTTTATAATGTATCTCATGAATAAAAAAGGAAACCAAAAGACAAAAAAGGACTAAGGTTTGTGAAAAGAGAGAACTACTACAGAGGGTGAGACCTATGTAAGTATCCCCAAAAAAGTTTTAGATAGATATCATATAGAAAGAATGAAAATAAGGTAAGGATTATGAAAAATACCTTTTGAGGAATTGCTCATTGGTGGGTTCTTTGAAAATATGGCCGTCATTGGTTTGAAGGTGATAAGTACTTAGACCAAGAATATATTTGACTAAATAAGGGCCCTATCATTTTTGGGAATATTTACCTTCTTTATCATGAGTGTAGTCTAATTTAAGTATAATATCACCCATGTTAAATGTGTGAACTTTTACTCATTTATTATGTTGTTTGGTAATGCATGCCTTGTATTGATGATTATGTTGAAAAGAAGAAAGACAATGTTCATCAAGGAGATCAAAAGCATGAAGGTGATGTTAATATAATTATTTATCAAGTATGATACCATAAAGAGATATATATAGAGGGAATATCAAATTCTAATGGAAGGACTAATTTAGAACCATAGACTAGAGATAATGGCATTACCCTAGTGGCAGTGCGTATGCTAGTGTGATAGGCCCAAAGAGTAGGATAAAGATGAAGGTACCAATCTATGTTTGTTTAATTATTTATATTTTAGAAAATTTTATTAATCATTTTTTTATGGACTTAGCTTGGACATTACATTGTAAATGATAGGGTGTGGATAATTTGTGACTGATTTAAAATTTAGCACATATTTGTTTGACATCTTTGTTTTTGAAATTACCACCATTATCTGAAATGATAATATGAAGGAAACCAAAGTGGTAAATGATTTAATTATGGATAAATTTGGAGATGGTGGTACCAATGATGTTAACAAGGAACATTTACTTAACCCATTTGGTAAAATATTTAGTGGCTTTGATTATAAATACATGCCCATATTGAGATCGAGGTAATTTTCCTATTAGCTATAATCCCCACATGGAGAATGGCCAAGGAGATTCTACTATTTGAAGCTCAATTGGAAGTGAATGAATTAAATAGTCATGAATTTGGAAAGGATTAAAATTTTTATCAAATTTGATGACATCATTTTCAAGAGTGGGCCAAAAGTATCCCATACATAAGCATTTGTGGGCTATAACATGTCCACTATAGTGGCCATGATAAATACCCTCATGTGCTTGTTCAAGAAGGGGAGGAACCTCATCTTGCATAAAAAAGTAGATCAAGGTACCTTTAACATTATGATAGTATAGGATTTTATATCAAAATACATACTTAAAATCTTGTTTACGAATGTGAGGCTTCTCATGAGAAGCTAAGCTGGGAGGATAAATTTGGTGTTTCAAAAATTGAATCTTTTTACCATGGGCTTTATCAAATGGTGAAAACCTCAATGTGGTATATTAGTGAATCATAAGATGAAATAGAAGATGATTTTTTTAATTTGGATAAGAAAATTGGGATTGATAAGAACTTGGTGAGGATGAAAAAGAGATGCTGAAGAAGTGAGGGCATCAATGATAGAATTTTGATCTTGAGGGATATGATTGATGGTGAAAGAAATGAAATATTTGGAAAGAGTAATTTCACTTTGATGATAATAAATTATATTCTCACTTTTACATTGGTAATAACCATTGACTTGGCAAAAAATGATCTAGGAATCACCTAAAGCATTAAGGTATTGGATATCTAAATCAAAGGCATCTCTCATACCTAAGATTAAATCTTCATACTCTGTCATGTTGTTAGTGATGTCAAATGTTATGAGAAAAGATAAAGGGATGATTTTTACAATAGGGATCATAATAATAAAAATTTCCCCATATATTTAAAGGTACCTATCACCATCAAAGTGAAATGTCCAAGTATCCTCATGTAAATCAACATTAATTTCAAGAAGTTCTTTGATAACTACTTTTGGTTTAATAGTATTAGGGATGATAGTGGATTCATCAAGATTAATTGATTTGAGATCAATAGTGAAGTTATGGAAGTAATATATAAGAGATATAGCTTTCCTGAGGCATTTAATATAGATAATATAGTAATCTTGAAGACAATCTTGAAGGTGGTCAATAACAGGCATGTGAGGTATGAAAAGTTGATCAATGATGATTTGTCATTTGAAAAAATTTTAAGTAATAATTTAGAGATCAAATTCCATGAGAAGGACCATCCACTTGCCAATTCTATCTTTAGGAAGAAAGGATTTGGATAAGAAGTGATGAAGGGGATCAAAATGTATGATGACATAAGTGGTTTGATAAAGCATATAATGTCAATGTTTATCAGCTACAAAATATATGGTAAGGCAATCACATTCTACTTTTGTGTAACATTTCTCATAATCAATGAGGTCTTGGCTGATATAGTATATAACATATTCTCTTCTAGTATCATCTTGTTGGGAAAGACTTTCCCCAACTGATATGGGTGTGGAAGAGGTATATAGGATCAAAGGTTGATCATTTTAAGGGGGATGAAGATTAGGTGGATGAAGAAATCATTATTTCATATTATCAAATGATTTTTGATATGGGTCTATTCATTTTAGAGCATTAAATTTATTAATAAGATAATTGATAGAGTGGATATGGTAATCCATTTTGGGGATGAAGTGTCTAAATGCCCCAAGTTTACTGAGATAAGTGTAAATGTCCAAAATGTATTGAGGGATGGGCATGTTGATGATAACTGTAATCTTGGCAAGGTCAAAATCAATGCCATGGATAGAAAGTAAGAATCCTAATAGTTTTACAAGTGTGACACCAAAAATAGATTTGGAAGGATTGAGCCTAAATTTATATTTAAGAAGGTGGTTGAAGATGATGGCAAGATTGGAAAGATGAGTCTTGCAACATTTAGATTTATCAACGAGGTCATCCATATAGGTTTCTAAAATTTTGTGAATAATATCATGAAATATATGAGTCATTTCTAATTGATAAGTAACTCTAGAATTTTTGAGTCTGGAGGTCATTTTAACATAGAAATAGGTGATCCATTCTATGGTTAAAGTGGTCTTATGTTGGTATTTAGGGGTAATGTGAGTTGGTTATATCCCAAGAGACCATCCATATGATACACCATCTCATAACTAGCTATGGAATCGACAATGGCATCTATTGAAGGTAGAGGGAAATTATCCTTAGGAAAAACAAGGTTAAGATTATAGAAATCAATGCAAATGCAAATGACCATAGTGATTTTTTTCTAAAGAGGGACTACGTTATAAACCCATTTATAATATTCCACTAGTTTGATAAACTTAACATCAATTTTTTTGATAATATCTTTATGGCATAAGGTGGAAAATTCAGGTGGAAATTT
This sequence comes from Torreya grandis, assembly GCA_037957365.1. NCBI lineage: Eukaryota > Viridiplantae > Streptophyta > Pinopsida > Cupressales > Taxaceae > Torreya > Torreya grandis. The sequence continues at coordinate 113,944 of JARHVA010001000.1, read as the reverse complement.
TTGATGCTTTAGGCACATAGGTTTGACATCAAGATAAGTGATGATATTATGCACCATAATGTTAGGGTTAATACCAATCATGTCCTCATAGGACCAAGTAAATATATAACTATATTTATAAAAAAGTAATCTAAAGTTATCATGTTCAATAGGTTTGAGTTTGTGAGAAACTATAATAGGTTAAGGGTAGATGGAGTACCATATTCAATATGAGTAGTTTCCTTGATAAGCATAACATTACCATCTTGGAAATGATATTATGCACCATAATGTTAGGGTTAATACCAATCATGTCCTCATAGGACCAAGTAAATATATAACTATATTTATAAAAAAGTAATCTAAAGTTATCATGTTCAATAGGTTTGAGTTTGTGAGAAACTATAATAGGTTAAGGGTAGATGGAGTACCATATTCAATATGAGTATTTTCCTTGATAAGCATAACATTACCATCTTGGAAATGATATGGTGTATTTGGTAAAGAATAAATTGGATTAGCTTTATGGTAAATTATAGAAATGAATTTTTTGAAACAAGGAGATTTGTTTTTGAAATTACCAAGTTTATGATGTTGTCGAGGAAGTTGAGGTTCTCAGGAATGAAGTAATTCAAGGATAGCTTCATCTCTAGGCAAAGTGGGAAGAGTACCATAATAATCAATGTATACTTTGATAAAAATAATTTGATTACCATGGATATCATATTCAAAATATATTTGATGGACATCTATGGCCTTGGCATCTAATGTAATCTTGAGAGTTAGAGGAGTAGATTGATTGGATGTGATTGGTGTGTTGTTAGTTTCTTTGATGGGGAAATAATTAGATGAAGTGATAGGATTTATAGGTGGTAAAGAATAAGTAAGAATCTCAGGAGGTTTAAAAGGTAGTATTTGTTCAACCACCTAATGAGTATAAATAAGTGGAGTATTAGTAGGACGTACATGACCTTCAAGAGCTAATTCAAAATTTGTGGAAATTATGTGAGCATCCTAATTAAAAAAATGTATTTGAGCTAAAGTTTATAATAATTTTATATATCCAAGTCTCAAGATTTAGCTTAGGCCATGATGTATTTATCATCATAGGTTGGATAAATGGTACATGCTTGAGATTCAAGGGGAGTTTCAAAAGGTGAAATTCTGAGGTCGCTAAACTTTCATGGAGACATGACTAGAGGGTCTTGGAATAATTTGGCCACTCCATAGTCATTACATCTGAAGGAATATTTTGGGTAAGAAGGTTATTTAGAATTACATGGAGGTAAAAAATTAGTGATCTCATTAATGGGAGGAATAGTGCAATCATAAGATAATAAAAGAAGAATCTACTCTAAGATGTAAGGAGGTAGTTTAGTAGTGTTGAAAGTATGTTTCAAGTCATTAGGTTCATCATCAACTAAAATCACAAGAATGACCTATAGGTCTAGATTGATGTTGATGAATTAAAGTAATGGAACACTATTGATGGTAGGAATGAGATATTAATATTTTGGATTGGGACGTTGAATAATCCAAGGGTTGGGATTAACCTCATGCTTATACCATTTGTTGTTAAGTAGGAATTTGTTGCATTGGCTATGAGAAGAAATGATTTATTTTGGCACATATATTTATCATCATGATAAGTGATTATATTGTGTACCATCATGCTAAGGCTAATATTAGGTATGTATTCATATGATTAGGCAAGTATCTCATGATATTTATCAAAAAATAATCTAAAGTTATCATGTTCAGAAAGTGTGAGTTTGTGAGAAACTATAATAGTTTGAGTGCATGATGGAGTAAAATATTTAATGTGATAGTTTATTTGATAATAATATCATTGTCATCTTAGAAATGATATGGTGTAGTTGGTAAACAAGAAATTGGATTAGATTTAATGTCGATGCTAGTGATGGAGTTGTTGAAACAAGGGGCTTTGTTTTTGAAATTCTTGAGTTTGTGATGTTGTCAAGGAAGTTTAGGTTCGAAAGCATGAATTAATTAAAGGATAGATTCATCTCTAGGAAATTTTTTAAGAGGACCATAAAACTCAATGTCTAATTTGAAATTGAGAATTTGATTACTAGGGCTATTATATTTAGAATGTATTTGATGAACATCTGTAGCATTGGCATCTAATGTAATCTCAAGAATTAGAGTAGATTGATTGGATGAGATTGGCATGTATTTAGTTTCTTTTATGGGGAAATAATTATATGTAGTGATGAGATCTATAAGTGGTAGATAAGATGCAATAATCTCTATAGGTTTAGAAGGTAGGATTTGTTCAACCACCCAAAAAGTATCAAGAAGTGAAATATTAACATGAGGTACATGACCTTCAGGAGCTAATTCAAATTCCATGGAAATTATGTGAACATATCATTTGAAATCATGTATTTGAGCTAAAGTTTTTGTATAATGTTATACATCCAAGTATCGAGGTTGAGCTTGGGCCATGATGTAGTTCATCATAGGTTATAGAAATGGTACATGCTTGAGATTTAGGGGGAGTTTCAGAAGGTGGAATTATGAGGTCATTGAACTTTCATGAAGACATGATTAAAGTATCTTGGAATAATTTGGCCACTCCATAGTCATTGCATGTGAAGGCATATTCTGGGTAAGAAGATTCCTAAGCATTACATAGAGGGGAAAAATCAATGATCTCATCAATGAGAGGAATAGTGTGATCACAAAGTAATAAAGAAGGAAGAAGCCACTATGAGAAGTAAGGAGTTAGTTTAGTAGTGTTAAAAGTCATTAGGTTCATCATCATAAGAATCAATGAGAGTGACTTGTAAGTCTAGATTAATGTTGATGAATTTGGGAAAGGGAACACTGTTAATGGTAAGAATGCAATATTGATATTTTGGATTGGTAAGTTGAATACTCCAATGGTTTGGATCAGCCTCATGCTTATACCATTTATTGTTAAGTAGGAATTTGATACATTAGATACCAGAAGAAGTGATTAATTTTGGCACATAGGTTTGGCATCGAGATAAGTGATTACATTGTGCACCATACTACTAGGGTTAATACTAGGCATGTACTCATGATACCAGGCAAATATCTAATGATATTTATCAAAAACTAATCTAAAGTTATCATTTTAAACAAATTTGAGTTTACAATAAATTATAATAGGTTGAGGTCATGATGGAGTACCATATTTAATGTGAGTAGTTTCTTTGATAATCATAGCATTTCCATCTTGTAAATGATATGGTTCAGTTGCTAAAGAATAAATTGGATTAGCTGTAGGGTCTATGCTAGTGATGAAGTTATTGAAATAAGGGGATTTTTTTTTTGAATCTCCAAGTTTGTGATATTTCCAAGGAAGTTAAGGTTATAGCATGAAGTAATTCAAGGCTAGCTTCATCACTAGGAAAAGTAGGAAGAGGACCATAATAATCAATGTCTACTTTGAGATCAAGAATTTGATTACACTATCATATTCAAAATGTATTTGATGGAAATGTATGGCCTTGGCATCTAACATACTCTCAAGAGTTAGAGGAGTAGATTAATTATATGAGATTGGTGTGTCATTGGTTTCTTTGATGGGGAAAGAATTATATGTAGTGATGGGATCTATAAGTGGTAGAGAAGATGCAAGAATATTTGGAGGTTTGAAAGGTAGGATTTGTTCAACCACCTAAAGAGTATCAATAAGTGGATTATTATTAAGAGGTACATGACCTTCAAGAGATAATTCAAAATCCATGGAATGATGTGAACATCCTGATTAAAAGCATGTATTTGAACTAAAGTTTTTTAATAATGTTGTACATCCAAGTCTCAAGATTGAGCTTGGGCCATGATGTAGTTATCATCATAGGTTGGAGAAATGGTACATGCTTGAGATTCAAGGGTAGTTTTAGAAGGTGAAATTTTGAGGCTATTGAACTTTTATGGAGACATGATTAGAGGATCTTGGAATAATTTGGCCACTCCATAGTCATTGTATGTGAAGGCATATTTTTGGTAAGAAGGTTCTTGAGCATTACATGGAGGGAAAAAATTAGTAATAATCAATGAGAGGAATAGTGTGATCACAAGGTAATAAAGAATGAGGAATCAACTCTAAGATGTAAGGAGGTAGTTTAGTAGTGTTGAAAGTATGTTTCAAGTCATTAGGTTCATCATCATCCAAAATCACAAGACTAACCTATAGGTCTAGATTGATGTTGATGAATTCAAGTAAGGGAGAACTATTGATGGTAAGAATGGTAGGAATGAGATATTGAGATTTTGGATTGGGAAGTTCAATATTCCAAAGGTTGGGATTAGCTTCATGCTTATACTATTTATTCTTAAGTAGGAATTTGATGCATTGTCTACTAGAAAAAGTGATGTCCCTCATTATATGAGTCCAAGGGTGACTAAGGAATATATTATAAGATAGGGGTAAATAAGGTATAGACACTAAAAAACCACACACAATGGCTATAGATGTTGAAACACTCCTAGGTCAGACCATTACCCAACCTTCAACCATGACCCTAAGATAGGTTTGATAACTAGCTAAACCAACACAATAACCTACCATTTTTATGTAACTTGAATTTTGATACTCAATCAATGATGGTCACAATGATCACTGATTATCACCTTGATCATTGATAGTCAAGTCCCTACCACTTGAATGCTTAAACTTGGTATGTGTGCAAATATAAACACATCACAATTTAATCATGCAGTGATCTAACACATTAAGAATTAAATTTGTGTAATGAGTTTCACCCATTTTAGAACCTACACATCCATCTCTTTTTCCAATAAAAGAGAGGATTTGGTAGTGAAAATTTTGATGATCCTCTTACCAATCAGGAAATCAAGATATCAACTAGTAAACATCAGGATCTTCTAGCATCAAGAACTTCTTTCGATGTCTTCCCTTTAGAAAAACAATAACTACAACAAAGACCTAAACCTCTACTAGAATTATTCTTTAAGAAAAATATTTTTACTCTACCAAAATTACTGTAGATTAGCTACCAATAATCAAACAACTAGTTAAGTATATTTTTGGTTTTTTAGGTTCTGATTACTTAGTTTTTGACTCAGATCCTCTTGCATCATATCTTCTAACTTCTCATCCCTAACTAGACTTCCAGCCAATTACTAACCCCCTTTTTCAACCTAAATCAGTCTCTTTTTTGGGCACCCTTAGAACCCACAACAACTATAGATGGTCACCCTGACCATCGGTGGTTACCTTTAACCATTGATGATTACCCAACTACTAATAGTCACCTTAACCACTTATGGTCACCCTAATCACCAATGATCACTATGGTAGGAAATAACAATTTATTTCCACCCACTTACCCTTAGCCAAATTCCACTTTTTGACTTTTTTCATGTTCATAGAGACCCCACCTATTTTTTGGACCTAATTTAACCTATTTAACATTGGTATTGACTCACTTATTGTTATAATTATTCTATTTAATTTATCAAGAATTTATCTCTTCTTGTATTATCTTTCAATCTTTTCTATCATTTGATGCAAGATTTCATCTTTATTTATTTCAACTTAACTATTTTAAGAGTGTGGATTAATAGCCTCTTAATAAGTTCATGCTTCTCAAATCTAGCTCACGCTATGTAATCCACCTTATAATCCATCTAACAATTCCTTTACATTAGTGATTTATTATCTATAGGTAATTCTTCCCATGACAAAGAGGATCTCTTCACAATCATCTAGATCATGTGTGCATAAATAGACAAGTTCTCTACCATATCCATATTTAGTTTATTACTTCTTTAACTAGAAAATAAATAGAAATTGAGAGAAACATTCTGGCATAGCTCATGGGACCTAGTAGTATGTAGGTGACCCTTTCTTCCTTATTCTATGCTCATATAAAAGAATCAATTTGGGTATAAAATAAACTTTGCATACATTGATTTCTTGCATGTTTATCTCACATAGCTAAAATTAAGGGCAAAGTAATTCAGCAGTAGCTTCACTTCTTTATCACACACTATACCAAACCACTTAAATCAATAAAAATATCATAAAAATTGACATAAGGCCTAACTAGGGTTTCATCTCTTAGTGGATCATCTTCACCCTTTATCTATCTTACTTGGAGGTCATTACCAAGAACAAAAACAAAAACTCAGCTCTCTGGTTGAGTCTAAACTCTAGAAATAAGTATATACTGGCTAACACCCAACAACCCTATCGTTGAGGTGTGTGAAGTGATGGGGTAGGCCCAAATACCAAGCCATGTATTAATTTACAATATATATCCTTTTGAGAGCCTTAAAAACCTGAAACTAACCATAGAGTTCCTTTCTAGTGCCTATTCTATAAACCAAGTTCCTATTCACACATTCCAACTAAGGCATTAGCCAAAAGTGAGATAAAATGTACCCTAATATTTTAAATTCACTCTAGTATATGTTTTGATTTCCTTGAGGTCTTTTCATTTATTTTCTTTGTGTTTTCTTTGTGAGCTTTCCTTTATTCCTTTCTTTTCCTCACATGGTTTTTACTAGACAATAGTTGAGGAACTAAACCAACAAAGAATTTCCTTCCTCTTCTTCTTCCTCATGGAGTATATCTTGGATATTGAGGGTTCTCCCCATCCTTCTACCCCCCCACCATGAATTAGATAGTTATCCAAGGAGATACATATTTTAACACTTTCCTTGATAATAATCCTATAGCCCTCTAACATTACCTCAATACCTTATCTTACTGTATCCCTGCTTTGATTCCTCCTAATGATCCACCTTATGGGATGCCTCCCCATATTATGGTTACCACAACCTCTTCCTAACCTATTACCACTCAAAAATCTTCCTCCACCAATAATCCATCTACTACCTCCACCCAAACTCCATCAAACAACCCAACCAATAACCAAACACTTCCTACACCAACCAACAATCCCTCTAACATAGGGGCAACCTCACCTCTTATTTCCCATACTCCATATACCATGGGGATACATTCTACCCATATTTACACTATCCCCCTTATCACTACTAACCCACCAATCTCCACCTCTCTTTAAAATATAGTGCTTTCCATACCTTCTACCCTTGCACCTATTATTAATAGAGTTACCACTCATCCCCAACCAATTAAACCATCTATACCTCTAACCCAATCCATATCAATTCACTAATCTATCAATCTGATCATACCTATAAACCAACCCACATTAATTCCTATAAAAATACCCATGACACCCTACCCACACTATATTCCTAATCCACAAGGATACATAGCTCCATCTTCTACCCAACCTCTTATGCCCATTAACCCTTATGTGGAATCATCCCAACCCTCAATGACCATATACCAACATGTGTCATATTCTCAACCTTCTACCAGTTATCCATACATTACATCCACCCAACCTTATCAACACTTACCATACAACTATGGAACTCCCCAACACTAAATAGATTTGGTCAAAATGTTGATGGATAAAATTACTAGCTTAGAGTCATCTATATTTAGGGCTCACAACATATTATTTATGACCAAATCTATAATGAACCTATTCACCCATCCATCCCTACCCAACCTTACCCTCCTCAATGATAAATACCCAAGTTTTATAAATTCCAAAGCAAGGAGGACCCTCATTAACACCTAAGAGTGTTTTGGCATTCTTGATACTTAATTCCCTATGACGATGTTCTTCTCCTTAGTACATTTCCTATGTCTTTATCTAAGCCAACATTATATTGGAATAGTTCTCTCACTAATAACTCCATATTTTCCTTTTCTCAACTCACCCAAACCTTTTTAGACCACTTTACGATCAATATATCTAAAAATGTCTCCATCATTAACCTCTACTTCATTAAGCAATTTGATGATGAATCAATTGCCAAATTTATAGCTCAATGGAGAGGTCTTATCAACTAGTTATCTTTCTCTTTTCCACAACTTGAGTTGATTTAACTATTATCTGAATCTTATGCCAAATACATTACCCCTACTCTACAGGTTCAAACCTTCAGAACCTTTGATGAAGCTTTCACCATGGCATTCAAACTAGAAATTAGAGCCATCAATGAGGGAAAGTTGAAAATAAGAAATAAAAACTATAGATTTAAATAAAATGACCCTTCCCCATCCAAAACCACCAACCTATATATCTACCCTAACACCAAACCAAAAATAGCTACAAACACAATTATCCTTAAAATTGCTCCACCTCTAATTTTCAACCAACCCAATCAAACCAACTCCTCTAACTCCTCCAATCAACAAAACCAAAATCAAAACCAAACCACCCTAGTATAATACACTCTACTAGGGGAGTCATATGCTTTAATTTTGGATAAGTTTCTCAAATCCAACATCATACAACTTTCCCCCATCAAACCTCCCCAAAAATTTGATGTTTCTCACCTTGTACCCAGTTGGTACAATGATAATGATATATGTGCTTTCCAATAGGTCATTGGACATGAAATTATTTGGTGTAACACCTTCAAGACCATTGTCTAAAACTTGATTGATAAAGGATAAATTGCATTGGATAATTTCAATGCACCCCTAAATCAGTCCCTCAACATCTCTTGATAACCTTTTCTTGATCAGGACCCTTCTACCAACCATGATTATAATATACTGGAATCATCTCATGCTCATGAGGTCCATATGGTCAATGTAATTAGTAGTGAACCTATCAATGAGGAAACCAATACCTCAACTACCTCTTTATCCACTCTACTTATTGAAGTGGTGGAATCACCTTCCATTCCTTTGGATACTCAAATAAAGGAAGAAACCACCTCATTTCCTTCAATCAATGAGATAATAGACTTACCCACCTCTCTTTTGATAGAAACACCAAGGGAGGTAACCATTTCCATCACACCTTCTTCCCCCATCATGGAAACACCCACTCTCTCTTTAAAAACCATTCTAAAAAGAGAGATCAACTTATCTACTCCTTCCATGGAGGAAACATCTTCCCAAATCTTGGAATCTTTCATCAAATAAAAGGGTGAAGAAACCATTCCCTTTACCTAACCTATGTGCCTAATCTTTGAATTTGATTCCCAAGGAACTAAACCCATATACAAACCCTTCTCTAGACTAGTCTAAATCCTAGAATTGTCTTCTCAACCCAATTTGGATCGAGCCACCTTTTAGCACCATCTTGGGCTCCCATATCAAAAAAAGAATGAACCTTAAACCTTAGTTTCATCCACCATTAACCTATCATCACTTGAATCCCTTCATCAAACACCTCTCCCTCCAAAACCATGGAAGAGCCATTCAAACCATCTCCATCCAAAATTATCAAATCACCTTACACCTCTTTAATCAAACCTATCAAGAACCTAGGGGTATATCCTACTCCTAGAATTATCCACCCATATTTGAATTTGGACTTAACCCAATATAGTCCATCAAATACTACCTTAACTAAACCAACCAATAAAGTGGAGCCACCCAAACTTCCACCAAGAACTAGGACCATACAGCCCCCTTCCCTCTTACCTTTTATCTTGGGACCCTATCCTTATTCCATCCTAGGAGCTCATCCTTATATCAAGAACGTAAAATCTCCCAAAAATTCCCAAACTAAACTTCATCCTTTTATTATACCTTTATCTACCCCTTCCAAATCAATAAAATCCCCATCATGTTTATCCAGACTATCTACGTCTACCCACCTATCTATCTCTAAACCTTCATCATCTCAATCATCCACCTCTAAATCTTTCACCTTTAAACCTTCCACCTCAAAACCATACAATACAAAACAATCCCAATAAGATCCACCTACCAAAACCATTCTATCACCCACAACTTCTATGGTGAAGCATACTTCTAAGAAGGCTCCCACCCCAAAAACCAAAAGCCCATCACCCTTAATAACTTTGCTCAAATCTTATTCGACCATTTTACAAAGGTTTTTTAAAAAACTATTATTTAATTCTACCACATATCAAACCATTTGACCCTTTGAGTCCTAAACCATCTTGGTTAAATATTAGTTTAATCTACTCATACCATATGACATGTGGACACAACATAGAGAACTACAAAGCTCTCTGAGCACTTGTACATAACTTATGGGATGAGAATGCTCTATTATGAGATGAACCTCTCTTGATCCCACTACTAACCTAACCACAAAATTAACCTATCCAACACTTACCCACTCCCACACTCTCATCCAAGAGTGAGGAGGAATTGAAGCAACCTTCTATTCCAATGCTTCCCTTCATCTACACTATCCATATGGTCATTTGATCTTGGCCCCAACAAAAGGATAAGGGAAAGGCCAAAGTGTCCATTCTACATACATATCCTTCCACCCCTAAACCTTCCAACCAAACTCAATCACGGTCACTTTCAACTTCACCAAAACCTAAAATATCCATTTTAGGTTCCTCTCCCTCCAACCCTTTTGAATCTATCTAGCAAGTAGTTCTAAAATAGAATTACCAAACACTAGTGAAGATGATACTATATGAACTAATCAACACCTCACCCCATCAGTGCTAAGCACTGATAGAGGTCTTGTAATCTATAGAGGTCCAACCTAAAGACCCTCAACCTCTTTTAGCCTTTGTAAGAACTCTTTGACTTTATACCATTATCATATTCAAGGATTTAGAAATACCTTTTGTTCATCTTGAAGATCCTAATCCTCCCCTTTTCATCACTGTATACATCAATCAAAACCACATCAAAAGGGTGATTATTGATGGGGGATATAGTATTAACATTATCTCTTCTCATTCTTATGACTAACTCTAGATACCAAAGAATATCATGTCAAAAAACATAATGGTCCTCCATTCCTTTAATGATACTATGACCATAACTTTGGGAATAGTCATCCTCCACATTTGCTTAGGACCTCACACACTTCTAGAGCTCTTATACACCATAGAAGGTAATTTATAATACAAATTCTTAATTGGATGAACTTAGATCTATGCCATGAGATGTGTCCCATCCACCTTGAATTAATGTGTGAAGTTTAAACATGAAGGTCAGGTCATCACTATAAAAGTTGACCCTAATCCTTTCGTATCTTGAAACATGACATATCAACCCAAATACATTATTATTCCTTACTCATCCACCTCAACACTAACCAAAAACAACTCCACCCCTATCATAAATAAAGCTTCAACTAGTTCATCGATCTCTTCTTCTTAGATCCCCACTAAGGAACCCTTAGAACTAATGTTCCAACATCTCTCACTAGGAGAGTATCACCTTTAGGCCTTAGATGCCTTCCCTACTCCTTAAGAGTATGGAAATCTTGATCATGACCCTAGTTACAATCCTAATATCAACACCATTATTTCTTTAAAGCTTCCAAACCACAAAACCAATTTCATCTATGGGGGACTCGATCATCCCCTTCTTACTTCCTCCACCACCTTTTCTATCTAACCATTTACCTCTAATTTCTCTTATTTAGACAAACTAGAATTTGACAAATTATACCTTCATAGGTGTACCTAGAATGGATTAAACCTTAGCCATTATGAACATGGACCTTATAAGTTACCTTTGATGAAAACCCAAAAAACTCATGAGTTATTTGGCCTTGGGCTCATCCCACTAGAAGAACCCACCGATTCACCCAAATTCGTCGCTACCATCGAGGAAGATGTCCCATCCTCACCAACCCAATTTATTTCAAAGTATAAGGATTATGAAACCATCCCTTTTAATATTTTTTGGTCAATACCATTAGTTTGGGTCCCCTAACCTATCATAAGGGTGACTAAACTAAAACATTTCCTTTGATTCATCCTAAAATGGTAGAAGATGATTCTCTTACCATTCACACCATCAAATGTCAAGATGATGATTTCATTCTCACCTATCTTTGTGTAGGGGATTATTTTATCCATAGATCCCTTTATCATAAGAACCAAACCATGTTGAATGAATCCACTATTGATGTCAAATTAGGTACTCAAGATAACCCTTACATTGTAAAGATTGGTTAATCTTTAGATTGTTCAAAGCAACAGGATTACACTTCCTTCCTTCATGACCAAAGCATAGAATTTACTTGGTCCTATCAATATATGTCTAACATAAACCCTTGTATATCTCTCCATAACTTTATGATCCATCTTGATGCCAAGATCATTAGGCAAAAGATTCATAGGATGCACCCTTGTATCAGCCCTCTAGTTAAAGAAGAGCTTTAGTACCTCTTATTTGTTGACTTTAGCCAATGCATTGACTATACCTAATGGATTTATAATATCATTTCCATCACCAAACCCATATGGGGAATTCACCTCTATGTTTAATTTTGTTACCTCAATCTTGTTTATCCAAAGAATAACTTCCCTTTAACTAGCATCAGCCAACATTTTGATCTTACAGCTAGGAATAAGATGTTATCTCTCATAGATGGTTTCTATAGATATAATCAGATCTTGATTACCCTTGAGGATAAACATAAGACTTAATTCATCACCCCATGGGATACCTTCTATTATATGGTCATGCCATTTGGTCTGAAGAATGCTAGAACAACTTACCAGTATGCAATGACCTAATATTCCATGATCTCATCCACAAAATCATAGAGGACTACGTAGATAATCTCCTTGGGAAATAAAAATATTGGAAGGATCATCTATAATTTCTCAAAATTATCTTTGATCAACTAATACATTTCCATGTTTGACTCAACCCAAAGAAATGTATTTTTAGGGTTCTATTTGGAAAGCATCTTGGCTTTATTGTCTCTCTTTAAGGAATAAAAGTAGACCCTACCAAATTTAGAGTGATTCTCAACATGACACCTCTAAAACACCTTAAGAAACTATATAGCCTACAGGGGAAACTCCAATCAATCTATCACTTCATCTCTTAGTTATCAGATAGATGTCAACCCTTTCGCCATGTTATCAAGAAAGATACATCTTTTAAGTGGACTAAGTACTATCAAAAAGCCTTTGATTTAATAAAATAGTACCTTATTTTTCCACCCATTATTATCCCTCCTAAAGAGGACCAACACTTCTACCTTTACATCTCCACCACTAACCATTCCTTAGTGGAAATGCTTGCTTACCATGATGAACAAAATAAAGAGCAAGTTGTCTACTATATAAGTCCAAAACTTACAAAGTATGAGACTTGGTACAACCATATCAAGAATCTTTGCCTTTACTTAGTCTTCATGGCTTCCAAACTTCATCATTACCTCATTAATCACAAAACCTTTTTCATCACCCATACTGACCCACTCAAGTACATGCACTCTAAACCATACTAAAACTAGCATATGGCAAAGTGGCTAATGCTCCTAGCTGAGTTTGACATTGAATTTCTATAGTATAAGTTGATTAAAGTTAAATTTATTTCCAATCAATTAGTTTAATCTCCTTTTTTAAAAATCCAATTGATTCCTCTTTAATTTCTAGATGAGTCCATCATGACTCTTTTTCAAGAGGATGTCACCTACTAAATGACCATGTTCTTTGATAGCTTCAAGTGCCAGCATGGTGGGGTTTCCAACATTATTCTCATTCCTCTTGATGGATAACCTCTTTCTTTTAAACTTGATTTTGAGTGTACCAACAATATGGATGAGTATGAGGCCCTAGTAATAGGTCTCCAAACCACTCTAGCCTTGGGAGTTAAGATGATCAGTATCTTTGGCAATTCCCAACTTGTAATAAACCAGGTCAATGAATCCTACCAATGTAAGAATGATGTCTTGAAAGAGTACAAACAACTAGTAGATATACTATTAACATCATTTGATCATTACCTTATCTAATATATTTCATGATCTACCAACAAGTTCATGGATATGATGGCTTCCCTTACTTTTTAAATACCATATCAACCTTCCACTTATAAGCTCTTTGTCACCATTCATAATTTTATCACACCCTCTTATATCCAATCTGACATTCCTACCATTTTTAGTGTGGAGAAATTTCCATCAAACATTTGTTATGAAGAAACTTTTGACTACCTTAATCTTCACATCATTCCTCCCAACCTCTGGGAATGACTGAAGAGCCTTTGTTTAGAGTACCTTTCATTATACCATACTAGGGGAAATCCTTTACAAACTTGGTTTCAATGGCCTCCTTATCTATTGCCTATGCAACCATGAAGCTTCCCATGCTATCGAGGAAATACATAATGGGATCTATGGGGGACACTTTAATGGTCTATCACTAAATATATCCTTCACATTGACAACTATTGGCCCACCCTCAACCAAGACTATTGTGATTATGTGAAAAAGTGTGTTAAATGTCAACATCATGCCAATTTACATCATGCACTAGCCTATGACCTTCAAGTATCCAAGGATTTTTGACCCTTTTCATAATGGGGACTAGATCTCATTATGGAAATCAATTCTCATTCTTTACAATGACACCACTCCATCATCACTACCACCGAGTATTTTACCAAGTGGGTGGAGGATATTCATATAATCTCAACCAAAGTGGAAAAGATAGTTGACTTCATCAATCATCATATCATTTATTATTTTGGTGTTCCCTATAAGATCATCAATAATGTCAAATCATTCAAAAACAAGAAAGTCCAAAGTATTTGTGATGTATTTGGCATCAAGTTAATATTTTATTGACTTTATCATGCACAAAAAAATGGATAGGTGAAATCCTCTAACAAGACCCTCAATAAGATGTTAACCAAAATGGTTAATGCTTCTGGTTAGGAATGTAATTTTCTAATCCCTTTTGATTTATGGACCTATCATAATAGCATTTGAACCTATATAGGTATTACCCCTTTCTATCTAGTTTTTAGAATGGAGGTGGTTTTACCTCTTGAAGTCTAGATTCCATCTCTTTGCATATCCTTTCAAGAAATCATTTATGAGAGTGACTATAATCAAGAGCATCTAGCTCAACTTGATCTACTTGATGAGCACTACCTAGTTGTGCTTAAGCATCTTCATGTCTATCAAGAGAGAGTTAAGCATTCTTATAAAAAGAACCTAAAAGAGTGAGAATTCAACATCAAAGACCTCATCATAAAGGAAAATAAACATGTAAAAATATGGAAAAAATCAAACAAGGCAAGTTTGATTTTAATTAGCTTAGACCCTACATCATAAGCCACAAGTATGGATCACGAGCTTATCATTTATCCTCTCTTAAAGTCAAACCAGAACCTTTGCCTCTCAATGCTTCACACCTACATCCTTTCTTTTGTAAAACAAGGATCAAACTCAATTTTTTTGTAACTTAAGCTCGTCCCTTGATTTATGAGATTTTTAGCTTCCTCACACCTTCATCCCATCCTTTTGAGGATAACTAATTAAAACATAGAACCATGTGGTTAAACATCATAGTCACAACCTAATATTAAATATGGGTACCACATCTCTAACCATGGCATGGTTCTCATGGATACTTTTGATCTCTAATCAAATGGAATCCCACGGTCATTATCTCTCAAAACCACTCCTTTATTTTATATTAACCTTATTTTACTCTAGGTCTTGCCCTCATAAAGTTAAACCTTCAAGCTTATATAGAATTATCCATGTCTAACCTAGCATCAAAATAATTTATGATACCAAAATATCACTTGGGTTAAATATCTCTACCATGCAGACTACTCCCTTGAAGGACAACTACCCAAAAACTAAATTGCTTAAAAATATAGACTACTACCTTGAAAGATAGCTACCAAAATGAACAAATCCAAACTTAAATCACTCCCTTAAATGATGGATAAGTCAAATTTATCAAATAAATCATTTGAAGCTTCTCACATTAATTAGCTTCAAAAACCTATCAAAGCAACAAAAGACCCTATATAAAAATTGGAACAAGCTATCCTAAGAAATTTAAAATCAAATTTCATATATATATATATATATATATATATATATAACATTAGTAGACTTCCTACATCGATCAATCTACATCTTGCATTAAAACATGGACTTGTCTATTAAGGTTCTTAGGTCACCTATAGAAGGGGAAAACTAACCCTCAAGGGGTTATAATATGTTTCACACCACTTATAGCCTATCTCCCCTTTGTACCACCTACAAATCAAGGGATTCAGAGCTTACTTGACATGATGTGATCAAGACACTTTTTTACTAGCCAATGCACACTAATGTGAAGCATTCAAAAGGCTTATGTTCCTTAAGTGAATCTAACTTCACTCTTGTTTTATCCTTACCAATGAAAAAACATCATGTATTTTTCATACCCTCTCATAATTGGTTCATGTATTCACATTGACACATGTCTCATGTTTTTCATCTCTTTTCTCACACCTAGTTTTGTTATCTAACTTATTTTATGTGATATCATCAACAAAATAACTATAAATAATAACAAAACCACATTACATATATAATTATAAACCACACCACATATCCATAATTATAACTATAATCATAAACACCATAACTATATGTAAAATAAAGTATCACATCATCATAATCATGTATAACCATTCAACATAAACATCATCCCTAATCATCACATGCTTAAGCTAGTAAGTATAAATATCATAAGCATAATCATATAAACCATAAACAATAAAATAAAATATATATATCATCATCACATCATATACACCATGTCTCATCAAAATAAAATAGTACATATAATAATGTGCATGTCTCTCTTAAAGCATATACATCTCATTGCATCAGATCATATGAAAGTATCAAAATCATATACACCTAGACATATCATATCATAATATATGATCCTAAGGGACTATTGCCATATGTTGCCTATACCCTGAGGTGCCTTCCTATCTTGTTGCAAATGTGGCCTACTAACTTGGTATCACCACACTGGCGCCACCTACAAAACTAGCTCTATACTCACCCCATCAAGGCTCATCAAGACATTATGTCAAAAATATGGCCTCATAATAACATAACTCCTCAACTATGGTCAAGTAACATGCCATGGGGATGATACCTGGTGGTCCTACTAGTTTTGTACCTCTTCTTCCATCTTATCTTAGAGAGTCACTCTCTTAGGTCACCAAGGCTAGTGTAGCCCTCGCCTAGTCCCTCTCACCTATCACAGTGGCAACCTAACCCTATAATATAGTAACTTGGCCTTATAATGTGGCCAGTTTCCCTTGTAAAGCTATAACCTATACCTATGTAATGGCTTGCACCACTCCTACCTATCCATCAGGGCTACCTCCCTATACTTATACCTATGGACCCCTACCAACTGGGTCTACATCCTTGGGTTACCTACCCCCATCATCCTATCAAAAATCTATTTCTACATAGAGGGATTGATACCATAATATGTATCCATAAATAAAACATACATCATCAATATCTACTTTGGTAAGCATCTCCTCATGATAAAAAACCATCACCATCAATTATGGCTCTAGAAGTAAAAAATTGACATCCTCCTACCTATACCTCAGGAATGGACCCAAAATCCCATGTACCGGGCCAATTTGCCTAAAAATCATATCAAAAAGGATGAGCTCAGTCTCAACCTCTCTCCTCCCAAAAATCTACCTATAGATTTGTATCAATAAAATATGTTGAGTATAATGGGCCCACATCAACAAGTTAACATATGGCCTCCAAACCACATCTTCAAACACTAAGGCATATAATGTCCCTATAAACCAATCAATGTCCTATACATCTCCACCAGGACTCCTAATAAAAAATATGGAAACCAGCCACTACTCAAATCTAGCAATGTAAAACATGAGACTGCCATCATCATCATAATAATCAACCTCTAATCATCCTTAGCCCTTTGATACAAAGGTTCATAGCTAAAGCCTCTAGTATGCCATCTAGTAAATTCCTAATTTTCACCATATAAGATCTCTATTTTCTCATCTCTCTCATCTCTCTCATTGTGATATATCAACTCCCCCTGAATTGGTAGTCATGTGATCTTATGCATATCCTCTAGTAAGATCATCATCTTGCTAATCAGTAGGAGAAAGGTGTTCATGGTCAGATCCCATATCTTGATGAGGGTCATGATCATCATTGTATCTCATAGTATGTGTTTAAAGTGTATCATCACCTCGAGATTGACCACCTCCATGTCAGCCTAGTCCTCATCTATCATCCCTCAATGGATCTTTAAAAATATCTAAGGAACTTGACCCTATAACTAGATTTGATCTCAAGCCTATAAAATTAATTAGAAAACACACTTAGTTTTCTTCTTATAAACTATTATACCCATGAATATTCACATTTTTTATTTCTTTCCCTCAGTCACCTACTTAATAAACACCTATTTTCTCCTATATAAACTACATCAACCTCTTTTTTAAAAATCTACCCTCCCACACTAGCTACCCTTAACCTATTACCTTAACTACATTCCCATCCTACAACATTCCACCTCATCTCTTACCTTAAACCTTTTATCAAAAACCCTTGACCATTTGGTTGACCATCGATGATCACTATGAATGCTTATGGTTGGGTGACTATTTTACTCCTGGTATTCAATCATCGATGGTTGGCTATGACTACCAATGATCAGGTATGACCATCAATGGTTAATATGTGTGACTATCAATGGTAAAACCTCCAAACCTACCTACCCAAAACCTACCAAACCACTCATTTTCAAAAAACTACTTAAGCTAACTTTGTCCTCTAATTTACCCCTAACCTAACTACCGTCCCAATTTTAATTTTCACTTGTAAATTTCAACAATAACAACACATAAACCTATAACTAGGTCAAAACCCAAACCCCTCACAAAAAATAATCACAAATCAACAAAATTAAACCAAGATGACCCAAATCAAACTAATCTATCAATTCAATTCATCTCCTACCTCATTCCTTGACTGTCATCGAGGAGGGATCCTAGGTCCCACTATTTGGCCATGTCCCTATCCACCTTGCATCCTCATCCCCACACTAGTTTAACACAACCCCCAATCAACCAATCAGAAAATACCTTATTAGTGATCTCAAACAAAATTCCAAGGAAGTCACAAATGCATGGGATTAAAGAGATTAAAAAATCATAAAAGTGAAAATGACAACTCTTTTCACTTTTTATCCTTGATGCTTTTATCATTTCCCCTTGACCATCAACGGTCGATTTTGAGACCCCTAACCACTGATAGTCAAGAACTCCTCTTTCAACATTTTGGCACCAACACCTTAATGAACACTTTTAGATATTACCTTAATTTCTTCCCATACAAACCACATTCACCTTAATTTTGACCATTTTGGCCCAAACTTTCACACATTTTATGATGACCCTACCTTGGATCTTTTGAATACATTGACCAACCTTGCCATGTTGAAAATTTGAATTTGCACCACCTAGTGCACACCAAACCATTTTTGATTTTCCCAAGATCACTTCCTACCTCATTTACCTATGAAAGCACCAACCCTATCTAGGAGACTCAATAGGAATAACTTGATTAGTTATGCCTAATGTTATGGCCCGATTACCCCATTGTTAATATTTTTAGAACCAACCTTTTATTTTTATGAACCATGGTAACTTAGTCTATGCATGATCTCAAATATCACACTTAGTCACATTTTTTGTGAATATTTACATTTCAAATACCCAACCATCATTGTCACCAACCTTGTGACTCATCATAACCACTTATCAAACTTGCACCCAATTTGGTTTCACCTCATGAACTCTTGGTTTGAAGGGAATACCTCCTCTTATATTTGGGGTAACCAAACCTTCAACTTATAATCCATTTTTTGTATTATATCTTGATGACATAAATTACATAATAAAAAGGGGTAAAATGTAGACGCTAGAAAACTACACATGATGGTTCTAGATGTTGAAACACCCCTATATTAGACCATTAGTCAACCTCTAACCATGACCCTAAGATAGGTTTACTAAGTAGCTAAACCAAATCACTAACTTACCCTTTTACCCAACTTGACCTTTAACACTTGACCTCAATAGTCATAGTGATCATCGATGGTCACCTTGGCTATTGATGATCAGGTCCCTACAACCTAAACACTTAAACTTAGTCTATGTATAAACACAAACACATCACAATTTAATTCATGTAACAAGCTAACATATCAAGAATTAAAATTGTGTAATGAGTTTTACCCCTTATAGAACCTACACCTCCATCTCTTTTGCTTATAAAAAAGAGGAATATGAGGTGAAAAAGAAGATGATCCTTTTAGTAATTAGGCAATCAAGCTATCAACTAGTAGACATTATGAGCTTTAACATCAATAATTTCTTTGTAGGTCTTCCCTTAGCAAGCTAGCAACTATGACAGAGACTTGAACATCTATCAAAATTATTCTTTGAGAAAATTATCATTACTCTACCAAAATTACTCTAGATCAAATACCTATAATCAAATAACTAGTTAAGTATATTTATAGTTTTTAGGTTTTGATTAATTGGTTTTTGAATCAACCCTCTTACAATATATATTTTACCTTTCATCCCTAACCAAACTTCCAACCACTTACTGACCCCTTTTTTCAACCTGAACTAGACTCTTTTCTGGACACACTTAAAACCCACAGTAACCACTAATGGTCACCCTAACTACCGATGGTCACCTTAAAATGATAATGGTTACCCAACCATTGATAGTCACCTAACTACCAATGGTCACTATGGTAGGAAATAACAAGTTATTTCCACCTACTTACCCTCAACCAAATTCCACTTTCTAACTTTTTGCCTATTCATAGAGACCCCACCTATTTTATGGACCCAACCTGACCTATTTAAAATTAGTATTAACCTACTCATTAGTATAATTAGTATATTTCCTTTATCAAGTATTTATCTCTTCTTGTATTATCTTTAAATCTTTTATATTTTTTGATGCAAGTATTTCATCTTTATTTCTTTTAACTTAACTATTTTAAGAGTGTGGATTGACAACCTCCTAGTAATCTCACGCTTCTTGGATCTAGCTCACACTAGGAAATATACCTTGATATCCATCTAACAACTCCTTTAAATTAGTGTTTTATTATCTATAGGTCATTCTTACCAAGACAAAGAAGATCTCTTTGCAATCATCTAGATCATGCATGCATAAAAAAATAGGTGCTTCTACCATATCTGCATTTAGTTTCTTACTTCTTGAACTAGAAAATAAACATAAATTGATGGAAACATCAAGGACCATAAGTTTTGTTTGAACAGTATTAGGTCTGAATATTATAGGAAGCCAAATATAACCAAGTCAGTTTTGAATATTTTTATCAAATCCATGATAGGTAAGGTAGGTTTACTTGGGATGATCCATATTATAGCCAAGTTGTTAGATAATCCACAAATATTTCACATTAATACTACATCCTTCATCAACTAAAAATTTACAAATAAGGGTAGTATTAATGGCTATTTTAATGAATAGTGGTGAATCATCAACATAGAAAATTATTTCATCATTAATCATATCCTTTTCAAAAAATTCAATAGATGGTTTGAAGGACACATGTATTCAATGGTATGTATGTTGGTAGGTTGAGGCTACATAAAGGTGGTTTTTCATCTAAAGAAGGTGGATTTTCAATTTCTTCTAATTATTACATAAGGAATTTGTGATGATAATGGGAAGTATGAACTAACACCATAAGTGAAATCTTATAAGGCATGGATTTAAATTCTTTGAAAAAGTTCCATTTTGATTTAGAAGAACTAGTGCAAGGTTTAGAAGGTAAGGTATATTTTGAATGAATGGAAGTTATTTGGGTTTGAAACAAGGAGGTGGTTCCTCATGCGATTCAAAATATAAATGAGTGGTTATAGTATTTTTTAGAAGTTATTCTTCCAAATATAGGTTTTGTGATAGGATCTTTATGAGTTAGTTTGCGAAGATAATTGACCTTCGCTATATTAACATATTGAGAATTATTGTAATATTGGTTATAGTTAACATAAATAGCATAAAAATCCTTGGTATTTTGTTGATTATTATATTTGGATTTTTTTTTGTTATTAGAAGAAGTTTTGAGAGCTTGTCATTTTTGAGAAGTAGTAGGTGTACTCTTGATAATGAAGTTGGATCATGGCTTCATGATTGAAGGAATCACCAAGCATGTAGGAGACAAAAAATCTATTAATCCTTCAACAAGTTTTGTGGGAATGACCAATTTTGGCATGGAACCAAGAAAAATGGTTAAGGTCATACCTTTTAGGAGGATTATTAGGATAAGTAAAGGGTTTAGAGGGTGGTAAGAATTATTTCATTTTTTGCACAGTTAGTGGTGTCTGAAAAGATGGGGGAGTGTCAGCTTTGGTAACTTCTTTATTTTATTTAAGGATTATTGTTAGTGATGGCATTGGTAGAGTTTTGAAAATATCCTTTAAATAATTTGGTATTAGGTTTGAATTGCTTCATGAAGAATTCTTGATGTTTGGCTTGGTCAAGAGCTTTGTTGAGCATTTGAGTAGAAAAAGTTTGAACCTTATATTAAATTGAAAGAGTTAAATTGGTTATAAAGAGTTTCAAAAAATAATCATCACATGTTATGGTTAGCCTTATGGGCCTGATATTTCCATATTTTGATAAAATCATGAGCTGATTTAATGGGAGATTATTTAGCATTGATGAAATGGCTAAGGAAATTTTTAGGAAGGTCATTATGTCAAAACTCTTTAACTAGAGGATTGACTAAATCCTCAAGTTTCCAAATGGAATATTGGGGAAGTTGGTTATTACATTACAATACATCACCAATGAAGGTCTTAACTAAAAGTTTAGTTTTGGTGAAAGTATTTTTTTGGATCCACTCTTTATAAATATTGCCAAATACTTTGAGAAATGATGTAGGGTCTTTAATCCTATCATACTTGATAGTTAGATATATATTAACAATATAAATGGACATGATGAAATGAGATAAAGGCTCATTTTTTATATTCAAAAACATTTTGTTATTAATAATAGGTTAAGGAATAACATTTCCTTAGACATCTCTAAGAGGTGGAAGAATAAAATTTGGATTGGATTAAAGATTAAGAACTAAAGGTTGATTAGCCATATTGATCAAATTAAATTGTAATTATGTCTTTTGAGAAGTGTTAAAAGTTTAAATTATGTTCATTTGTTGTATGAATTTTTTAATAATTTGAATCATATCAATTAGTGGGTTTATGCTTGTAAGATAACTCATCGAATTGGTATTAAGGGGAGGGTTATTGAAAGGTGGATTACTGGAGGGATTGTTAATCAGATTTGTGTCAATTACTTACACATTATGTTGAAAATATTGAAGATGAGAATTATCTTGATAAGTGAAAAAATATTAGATCCACCTAATTCATCTTAAGGTGTTATTTGAACTATGTTACAATCCATAGACAAAGGAGGGGAAGAAGTGCTCCAAGAGTGAGGGTTATCTTGGGAGGTAAAGAAAGGGAGAAAGGAATACCCTATATAGTGTCTAAATAGATTTAATTTATCCAAGAAGATTATAATAGGGGATTTCAAGATGTTTTTAGTAAATTAACAATGCTAAGGAATGATAAAGAAAGACTAAGTCATCCAAATAGGAGAACTAAGTATTGTTGAATAGAAGGTAGAAGAGTACAACATCAACCAGGTTGATTAAGTACTATTAGAAATGTGATAAGTATATTATGATAAGGATACAAAGTCAATTAGGTCAACCTAGTATTGTAACCTAACTAATAAAAGGGGCATAGAGTTGACTAGGTTAACTTAGTACTACAGGTAGGGAAAACCATAGTCTGGAAGAGACTATGCTGAATAGAATGATAATGTGCTAAAAATAGGGAACTTTTTTGCAATTTAATTTGTATCAAGAAATTGAATTTAACACACAAATAATTGGATCAATGAGAATAATCCAATTAGTACTGTAATATCCCTTCGAATATCAAACAAAAGCTCCAAATTGCTTATCTGAATTTCTGCAAAATATCTTCAAATAGATGAATAAATCACAGTATAATTTCTTATTTATTTGTTCATAAGCTTAAAATAGAGATCCTCTATCAGGTATACAAAGAATATCAAAAGTTTGGACTTATAGCCTGAATATTCCGTGAACTAGGTTGAATCTGGAATGTCTCGACCTGTTGTGTAAAAAACACAGTCGCCGACGTCAGTTATACTGCCATCATCGGTCGACCTGTAGTGATCCCCTTGCCGACGTCGGTGATGAGTCGACCGATGTCGGTCTCTGTAAGACTCTGTTCACTGATGTCGGTACCTAAACTTTCTGTAGATGCGTACGGATTTTCACAGATCTGTACGGAAGTCATACGACCACTGATATTGCTGAACCTATGTGCTTGATCCTGATCTGTAGAATTATGGGCTAATACAAAGATCTATATCTGGATAATTCTAGAATAAAAACCCAAAATAATGAAAATACCTGAAACCCTCATGATAGCTTCTGTGTGAAGTTATCTCTCAAACTTGTAAGTACATGTGATAGCTTCTGGATGAAGTTATCTCCCAATTCGGCAATAGATCGATTGATCTTTCACAACCTCTGAATCGCTCACACTGAAGAGTTGACGTTCTTCAATGTAGTTTGGCAATAGATCAGCTGATCTTTCACAGCCTTTGAATCACACACAATGAAGAGTTGACGTTCTCCACTGCAGATGGAATACTGGAACCCTTGGCTCAGTCTTCACAGAAGAATTTCTTAACAAGAATCAATATCAAATAATCATGAATACAAACTCTCTCTCATGAGAGATTCTTATACACCTCCAAAGGTGTGCTTGCTAAAATTAGACTCCCTTAAATTAGAACTAGGGTCTTAAAATTAGACCAAGTCTTAATTTAGAATTTGCATCCTCAAATTAGACCAAATCATTAATAATTAATAATTAATTAATAATTAATAATTAATTTATAAGTAATTAAAATTAGTTCAAATAATTAATATTTGATTAAATCAATCAAATATTAATATCTCCCTTAATTCATGCCCGAAAGAGCCCGAACGAATTCCAACCCATCTCTATCAAGACCCTCTATCCATCCTATTAGCCTACGAGGGTCGCATAATAGGCTAATCATCCGCTCGAAAATATGTCAACTAGAAGGGGACATGACAGTCCACCCCTCCTGAAATTGCTTGCCCTCAAGCAATCTCAACTCTGGATGCTGTAGAATATCTTCGCTTTCCCATGTCGCATCCTCAACTGGCAAATATTTCCACTTTACCAAATATTCCCTGATAGTCCATCGACGCAACTGTCTCTCTCTAGATTCCAAGATGGACTCAGGTACTAAGATCAATTTTCCCTCATCATCTAAGGGAGGTAAAACTGTAGAAGGTATCACACGGTGTCCTAATGCCTTTTTGAGGCGTGATACATGAAAGACATTGTGTACCTTACTCTCTGTAGGAAGCTCTAGCTCATAAGCCATCTCTCCAACGCGTCTCAGGATCCTGAAAGGACCATAGTAACGTGGCTTGAGCTTCTCTGCCCCACTCTTCCTAAGAGTAGACTGTCGGTAAGGCTGCAGCATAAGATAGACCATATCCCCTACCTCAAAATATCTCTCGGTCCTCCGCTAATCTGCATACTGCTTCTACTGATTCTGTGCCTTAGCAATATTCTCCTTGAGAGTCCTCATAGTAGCCTGACTCTCCTGCAGTAAGTCTCCAGCACTCGGCACTCTACTGTCGCTCAGTAGCAAATCTAGAAAACTCGGTGCCTCATACCCGTATAATGCCATGAAAGGAGACATCTGAATGGTCATGTGGAAAGTCGTGTTATAGCAATATTCGCACAAATGAATCCACTTGACCCAAGATTTTTTTTGCCCTGCAATGTAGTTCCTGAGGTAGCCCTCCACCCATTTGTTCACTATCTCTGTCTGTCCATCAGTCTGTGGGTGGTAGCTGGTACTAGGTGTAAGCTTGGTCCCACAGAGTCGAAACACTTCCTGCCAGAAGTGACTCAGGAACCGACTATCCCTATCGCTCACTATGCTCCGAGGTAATCCATGCAATCGAAATACCTCTCAGAAGAAAACTTCTGCTACCTATGTAGCTGTATGTGTGGTAGTAATCAGAAAGAAGTGGGCATACTTCGTTAACCGATCCACAACTACATATATGCAATCTCGTCCTTGGGCTTTAGGTAAGCCCGTAATGAAATCCATCGACAAACACTCCCACTTCCTGTCAGGAATTGGAAGTGGCCGCAACAATCCTGCTGGGTACGTGTTCTCCTGCTTGTTCTGCTGGCAAACAGGGCACTCACGTACATACTGAAGAACATCTGCTTTGAGGCCTTTCCATGTAAATCTCTCCCTAACCTTTCAGTAAGTCTTAAAATATCTGGGATGTCCTGCAGTAGGTATATCATGAAAAGCTCGCATGATAATGTTCTTCATCGATGATCCTGTGATCAAATAAACCCTGTTCTTGTAAATGATCAAGTCATTCACAAGAGTATATCTGGTGTCAACTGTCGATCCCTCAACAATGCTAGACGCCCATGTATCCTTGGCATACTCTGCCACAATCATATGTCGCCAATCCTCGGTAATGTGGACCATGGTACTCAAATACGGCCTGCGTGAAAGAGCATCAGCCACAACATTCTGGGTGCCCTTAATAAAAGAGATGTCAAAATCATATGCTTGTATTTTACTCACCCACTTCTACTAATGATCATTGAGGTCTCGCTGCCCCAAGAAATGTCTCAAACTGTTGTGGTCCGTTTTGATACAAAATTTGCTACCCATGAGATATTGCCTAAATTTTGCTAAGGCATGCATGATAGCGAGCATCTCCTTATCATATATGCTGTATAGTCTCTCTGGTCCCCTGAGCTTGCAGCTCTCATATACTATTGGGTGCTTGTCCTGCATTAGCACCGCTCCAATGCCCTCGCCTGAAGCATCACACTGAAGCTCGAACGGCTTTGAAAAATTAGGTAGTGCCAGAACTGGGCACGTAGTCATCAACCCCTTAAACCTTTCGAAACACTCTTGTGATTTAGGTGTCCAACAAAAATCCCCCTTTTTAGTCAAATCTATCATAGGAGCTGCATGTCATGAATAACCATTTACGAACCTCTGATAGAATCCACACAAACCTAGAAATCCCCTTAGCTGTGTTAGGTTTGCCAGAATAGGCCAATCTACTATCGCGTGAATCTTCTCAGGATCCATCCGCACTCCCCCTACACTGATAATATGACCCAAGTATAACAATTCAGTCATCCCCAAATCACATTTGGACTCCTTGGCATATAAGGATTCCCTCTCCAAGATGCTGAGTACAGTCTCCAGATGAGCCAAATGCTCCTGCCAAGTCCTACTGTATATCAGAATGTCATCAAAGAAGACAAGTACGAACCTCCTCAACAGTGAATGGAAGACTCTATTCATGGTGGACTAAAATGTTGCTGGCACATTAGTGAGCCTGAATGGCATCACTATAAACTCATAGTGTCCACAATGGCAATGAAAAGCTGTCTTCTCCACGTCCTGCTCGCGAACCCTGATCTGATGATACCCCGACCTCAAGTCTATCTTTGTGAAGTAATGTGAACCATGAATCTCATCAATAAGCTTGTCAATATGAGGAATAGGATACCTATTCTTAATGGTTCTCTTATTTAGGGCTCTGTAGTCTATGCACATACGTAGGGTGCCATCCTTCTTCTTCACTAGAACAACTGAAGAAGCAAACGGTGATTTGCTTGGCTGAATATGACCCATAGCTAGTAACTCCTTAATTGTTTTCTCGATCTCATCCTTAAACTACTTAGGATGCCTATATGGAGTAATCATAATGGGCTTAGTGCCCTCCTCAAGCTCAATAATGTGCTCAATGCCCCTGTCTGGAGGTCTCCCTGGTGGAATGTCACTAAATACTTTATCATGCTTAACTCTCAACTGCTGAATGTCAGGATGATACTCAGTCTTCTGCGGTCCCTCCTGTATTGGTGCCAATGTGCACTCGGCAGCCCACTCTACCATGTCATGTCGCATGAGCCTCTCCATCCGATGTAAAGAAATAGTCTTGATGTTGCCATCCCGTATTGCTTTGAGAATGTGAGTCTTCCCATCAACATCAAAATGGATCTCCATATCCTTAAGACTAAGAGTGACTACTTCAAGGGAATGAAGCCACTTCATGCCCAAAACCAAGTCTATATCTCCCATATTGACCACATAATAATCTGCCTTGAACTCATAGTTGTTCAAGCGTAATGGGAGCTCTCTGATCATCCGCTCACATCTGAGGGTGTAACCATCAGCTACCTTAACTCTAATACCCTCAAACTCTTCTGTGGTGAGTCCATGCTTCTCCACAAATCTAGTATCAATAAAATTATGTGTGGCACCCATGTCAAGAAGGGTAATGACCCTCTGTCCTGCTAAAACTCCCCAGAGTCTAAATGATCCCTCGTGCTGGATGCTAGATAGACGTGCTTCTTGAATCTGGAGCTCTGACTCTGCTTCTACCTTAGGCTCTGAAGCCTCAGCGTCTGGCTCCTCAGAACAATCATGATGTTCAAAATCTTTTGATTCCTCATCCTCATAATAGGCCCACATCACCCGATTTGCTTTGCCCTTAGGCCTCAATGGACAATCATGATTAGCATCATATGGACCTTTGCAATAGAAACAAAGTTTCTTCTTGCGTAGATCATTAAGAGCATCTCTATCCAACGATGGTGCTGTTGGGTTGGCCTTTGAATTATTCTTAACACCTGATTTATCCACATTGAAACCTGGTCTCTCTCTATTCCTGTTGAACCCCTTACTGTCCCTAGATAAAGAAGTACTTCTGGAGTTAGATCTACTTGATGGGGCTGCCATCTCCATGCTACGTGCCTTCTTCATAGCCTCCTGTAAGGAAGGAGGATCAAAGCCTTTAATCCATCCTCTCAATGGTTTTGTTAGTCCCTCCATGAAGAGTACCACCAGTCGCCTTTCTGAAATGTCAAGAACCATAACTGATAACTTCTAGAAGTCACCAATATAAGACTCTAGACTGCCACTTTGACGTAACTATGCCAACTCTCAGAAATAGGACTCTGGATCCCTCCTGTCAAAACGCTCTACTAGCCTGTCCATGAACTCCTGATAAGAGGTGATCTGATCATGATGGAGTGTCACCATCCCGTGGTGCCACCAATCGTGAGCTACTCCCTCAAGATGTAGTGTTGCATATCTGATAGCATCTTCCTCGGCCATCAGATGCAATGTGAGAAAGGTGTCCAACTTACTAATCCAAGCCTAGGCTGTGACCTTACCACTTCCATCGAACATCGCGAGTGTGAGCCTGCTTGTAGCATGCTTAAGATCATTGTTCTGGTGTCTAGGTCTTCTGTCCTGTCTAGCCAATCTGTAGTGCTCTCTCCTCAGATTAATAAAATGATCAAGGGACGTCCTCTCTCGTACATGAGGAGGTAATAAGTTCCACTCCTCATCTGCAGCCATGAAAACATCTGTAAATGAAGGATCTCCTGCCTCCTCCTCTACTGGAACGTCTGGTTCCTCTTGAACAAACGTAGGGCGTGTAGGTCTACCTGCTGTCTTGGAATGGGTCTGCTATGGTCTCTGATTAATAGTAGCACTCCTATTATCTCCTTGTTCCCCATTCTGTCTATCAGTTGCGTTCATTCCCCTTATCATAGTAGTAAGTTCTTGTAGTGTCTGATTCATCTGCTATTGACCTGACATCATAACACGATGGAATTCTCTGGTGTCCTGGTCAGCATCATACCTGTGGCCCCTGGGTGGGCTATCCTCACGTCTGTCACTCATGGTAATCTATTGCTATTCTAATAGTTGGGTACCTTCAAGCAAAGCTCTACTGCGTGTGTAATACCCGTGTGGTTGCAACTCTTGTGGCTGCATAAAATTTCTAAACCCTCAGGATGGCAACATTTAGCTCTGATACCACTGTAATATCCCTTCGAATATCAAAACAAAAGCTCTAAATTGCTTATCTGAATTTTTGAAAAATATCTTCAAATAGATGAATAAATCATAGTATAATTTCTTATTTATTTGTTCATAAGCTTACAATAGAGATCCTCTGTCAGGTATACAAAGAATATCAAAAGTTCGGCCTTATAGCCTAAATATTCTGTGAACTGGGCTGAATTTGGAACGTCTCAGCCTGCTGTGTAAAAAACACAGTCGCCGACGTTGGTTATACTGTCGTCGTCGGTCGACCTATAGTGATCCCCTTACCGACGTCGGTGATGAGTCGACCGATGTCGGTCTCTGTAAGACTCTGTTCGCCGATGTCGGTACCTAAACTTTCTGTAGATGCGTACAGATTTTCACAGATCTATACGGAAGTCGTACGGCCACTGATATTGCTCAACCTATGTGCTTGATCCTGATCTGTAGAATTATGGGCTAATACAAAGATCTATATCTGGATAATTCTGGAATCAAAACCCAAAATAATGAAAATACCTGAAACCCTCATGATAGCTTCTGTGTGAAGTTATCTCTCAAACTTGTAAGTACATGTGATAGCTTCTAGATGAAGTTATCTCCCAATTCAGCAATAGATCAGTTGATCTTTCACAACCTCTGAATCGCTCACACTGAAGAGTTGACGTTCTTCAATGCAGTTTGGCAATAGATCAGCTGATCTTTCACAGCCTCTGAATCGTACACAATGAAGAGTTGACATTCTCCACTGCAGATGGAATACTGGAACCCTTGGCTCAGTCTTCACAGAAGAATTTCTTAACAAGAATCAATATCAAATAATCATGAATACAAACTCTCTCTCATGAGAGATTCTTATACACCTCCAAAGGTGTGCTTGCTAAAATTAGACTCCCTTAAATTAGAACTAGGGTCTTAAAATTAGACCAAGTCTTAATTTAGAATTTGCATCCTCAAATTAGACCAAATCATTAATAATTAATAATTAATTAATAATTAATAATTAATTATTAATTATTAATTAATTAATAATTAATTAAAATTAGTTCAAATAATTAATATTTGATTAAATCAATCAAATATTAATATCTCCCTTAATTCATGCCCGAAAGAGCTCAAACGAATTCCAACCCATCTCTATCAAGACCCTCTATCCATCCTATCAGCCTACGAGGGTCGCATAATAGGCTAATCATCCGCTCGAAAATATGTCAACTAGAAGGGGACATGACAAGTACATAGTATAAAAAATTTCACCAATGTTGGCTAATGAAATTTTTTACAATACAACATATAATGATCAAAGAGCAAGCAATCAACTAAAAAGTAAATGATAGTTAAGTGGTCATCCTTAGTGTTTTTAGATTATTATAAAGTGTTTTTTAAGTGTGATAGGGAAGTTGAATTAAAATAGGAAATAGAAAGTAATATATGGATGGTATTAGGATGTTGAGGTCAACATACCCCTAATTCTAAAAAATGGGGACCCTTGTGTTGAAAAATGCAAATTTGTACCCTAAATTTGAAAATTCATATGATCAGAAAATCACTATAATGTTTTTCAATACATTTTTGATTGAAGATCATCCAAACCTAATTTGGTTGGGATATTTGTTAATGATTCTAAAGTTGATAAAACTTTATATTTATGGTACAGGTTACATGTTTAATGGAATCTCATTTAGGACTGAACATGCTTAGGGTTTTATGCTTTAATGTTAAATTGATATTTTCTTAGCCTTTGATCTATCAAATATTAATTGGATCTATTTTTAGTCATGCTAAAACCCCAGTCTAATTTTTTAAACCTAGGTTCCTTTTGAATCAAATTCAAATTTGGTGGGAACACTTTATGCAGGAACATTTTAATTATGCCATGGACTTAGTTCAATTTTCATCCTAAGGCTTAGTCATATTTTTTAACATGACAAAACTTTAGGATAAAAATCTTATACTTGGTCCCTCTATGTCCCATGACCTCCTAATCTATTTTATTATTGTAATGTCTAACTAATGTATGGCCCCTTTATTATAAAT
Source organism: Torreya grandis (assembly GCA_037957365.1). Lineage (NCBI taxonomy): Eukaryota > Viridiplantae > Streptophyta > Pinopsida > Cupressales > Taxaceae > Torreya > Torreya grandis. Next base: position 82,028 of record JARHVA010001000.1, on the reverse strand, counting down.
CTTAGCCTAAAGCCTTACCCTAAGGTTTATCTTATTCAATTAATACAATAAAAACCTTTAGGGATAAGATTTTATGATAGGTATTTCATTTTTTTGGGTCCCCTTTAACATGTTTCAAAACATATCTTATGACTTTATCCTAAATCTTTATTCATATTTGTTAATATGAGAAAAATATAATTCTAAGACTTTAGCTTAAATTTTATGTTCCCTGAGCACTTACTTAAACATCATTTCTATTTTTAGGATCAACAATATGCATTTGCTCAGATGATTAAGATAAAATGGTGGGAAATTAAAGTTAAGGACCCTAACCTCAAGTTCAATCTCAAGCATCTTCTGAGGATCAATGGAACACATTTTTTAGGCAAGATTGATCTAATGGTGTGTATCCATTCAAGACTTTAACATAACCTTGAGACAAGTGAGAGGATGAAAAGTATCATGCTTATAGCCAAAGAACATCAAGTATCCAATGGTGTTCAACTCTCAGGATCAGGATCAAATGGTCTATGTTTGCTCATACAAAGATGATAGGATAACATGTAGCAAATTTTGAAAAGTTAAGGATAAACATGGAGATGACACATGGTATACCCACAGGCCATGAATTAAATCTCTAGCATATCTCAAAGATTTATGGTACATAATGCAACATACACATTTTGATCAATGGTCCACAAAGAAAGAGGTAAAAGTAGGCAGATCAAGATTGATAGAGCACAATATTTCCATGAAATCAAGATCAACAGTGCATATAAAACATTAAAAAGTTAGGGTAAATGTAGAAGTGACATGTGTCATAACCATAGAGAATGTAATGAACAGCTAATGGAATTCAAGTTATTGAATCAAGATCAATGGTTCACATTAATCCATGTAGGGATGACCCAATGGTGCAAGATCATGCAAAAAATTTCAAAAGACAATGGTCACCTTTTAAAAATTAATGAGTAAGATGCCATGGTGGTAACATATTAGATCCGCATAATCTTGATGTTTCAAGTTAGAGATTTTTGGACCTAAGAAATGTAAAGGTATAAATGAAAAATTCTAAGCACAATCTAAGTCATGAAACTTACATAAGCTCAAACAACCACTACCATTAAAGCACTATAAGGGACATTCATAAAAACCATAACACATCTAAAAGCCCTAGTTTGATCTTGTGATCATCATAATCAAGCCAAAAATATTGGATTGTCATTTGAGAAAGGATAGTTTTATTTAGAATTGAATTATAGACCATTGATAAGTAATTTAGAGAGAACTATAGCCATGTTAGGCCAAAAAAGTGTCTCCAAAGAAGATTTAGAACTCTATCTGACCACATATGTCAAAGGAAGAGTTTTCAAAGATACATAATTTGATGCCACAAATTTAAATACTAGGGACAAAAATTGGTTAAGATTGTTCTAGACCATTGAGAACCAATAGCCCATCATGATAGAAAAAGAGAATAACATGTTAATCAGAAGGATCTACTATGACATAACTATCATTCAAATGATGAGTATTCATTATGCCACAATAAAACCTGAGGTACTGGATTATATATATGTTATCTCTCCTATTTTTAAAGAGGGTAAAATTGATAAAGGCATGTTAATCAATGAATGCACCCATAAAAATATAGCTTACATATCTACTGTACCATTTGAAAACTATTAAAAACTACCTAAGCCCCAAATAAACCAAACCATAATCAATAATTGGGCCAAATAAAATGAATTGAAGACCATGTTCACCTTATGGTTATATTTTAGAAATTATATGTTTTTTTTTTAATGGAAACATTCCCATTAGTCAATTCAGACCTAGGATTAGAATGATCATGACTTTGATGAATAGGTTATGTGGAAATCCAACCACCACATATGTAGATAATATTTGGGTGCCCTTAATCTATTTTATGGTTTTGAAACAACTCATCCATCCCCTTAGTGAAGTAATTATCACTTGTTTGAGTAGGCAAATATTTGTAGTAAATAAGAAAACTAGGAACCATATGATGTCATACCTCCTATATGCCTTTATTTCCACCATAAAGATCCCCAACCTAAAAGAATCATCACCTGATGAGACACATATAGTCTCCCAATACTACTCAGAATTTCACATATTCAAATACATGGACCACATCTAATTCATATGTGATTGTGTTTATCCATCCCTAACTGAGGCCATAACTGGGAATTCAATTCTTGGAGTTAGACCCTTGACCAAAATGTCAATTGAATCCATGGAAGACATCTAGTTCTATTAAGATTACATAATCATTAGGATTAAAGGAACATAATTCACTCCCCTCAAATTAATAGTCCATGTACCAAAAAATTTAGTTGAATAGGAGGTGGATTACCAAATGTGCAATGGAATAGATGGTTTGTGTAAAACCAAGAGGAACTGACTACTCCATATCTTCCACTTAAGCATTGGAAGGACTATTTTTGAATAATGGTACAACATTGAGGTTTCTTCCAAACATAAGACCTCCTTCAATATCCAAGTGGATGATCTAAGGAAGTGGGATCCAAAGGGAAAGGTTAAAGAACACTTAAAGGCCAAGGGAATCAATGTACCCTATGATCATCAACCTAGTGATTTTGACCCCATATATACAAAGGCCTCTTCATTATCTAAGGTCACCTTCAAGTTTAAAAATTAGAACATCAAACTAGAGTCTAGAATGTAGAGGGAATAGAAATGGTATGATGACAAATATCCTTATAGACCTCCACCAACCCAGTTACAGACAAATCTAGACCTAAGGCACAACTTGAGTAAAGGCTAGAGGAGAGAAGGCCTGATGAAATTACATCTTCCTCAACTCAATTAGAGGAGAAGGGATCACTAAAGGAGGAAATACATGTGGTATCACTAGACCCTAGTGAAACAATTGAATATTATCTAAAATTGATACCATTATCCTATGAGTCTAAAGATTAAGAAATGGATATATCTAAAGAGGAAAAGGGGAAGGAAGTGTTAGACATAGTTCTTATAGACCCCCTAGAAGAAAATCTTAATTGATTGTTGTCCTAGTGAAGGATAAGAGGCCCAAGGTGACATTCACTCATCCTTTAAGTAAAGTTAATCTCTTTAGTGAGGAAAACTTGATTTAGGGTCCAAACATTATTAAATGGTTCATTTATGTGAAATTACAAAAGGTACCTACCATTCACCATCTTTCGACATTGGTGAAAGTAACCAATATTCTAGTGCATGAAGAAGAAAATGCATGGATATTTGCATTGAAAAAAAGGAAGAGAAAATAATGATTACTTTAGGAGAATCAAGTGGAGCATAAGTGGATACCCCAACTCTCAAAGTGATAGAATCTTTAGTTGGTGTTAAGTTTGACCCAACCATTACTAGTTGGTAGAGGGTAACTAAGAAGAAGTCCATGATTGGTGGATAAGAATTCACTTTCTAAAAAGTGGAACCTTTTGTTGGATTAACCTTAGTTAGAGGATAAAATCTTGATGAAGATCCAAAATTTGAAGAAAACATCCTTGAAGTGACTTAGGCTCAGACAAATAAAATGTAGATGATGATCAAAGGCATCCTATATTAAAACAAGAATGTGAAAGAATAATCCATCTTGTTAATTTAAGAAGACAATTTTAGGAAATTTGAAGGAACCATGACTAATTTGTTCAATTCTTTAAAGTCAATCAAAACCAAGTAGGATGCAATAAGCAAATAAAGTACTAAGGTTACAAGCCAAGTTGGCCAATGGTAGGATTCGAGCTACCAACCAAAGGATTTGATCAAGGTATTGACTAAATATCAAATCCTTTAATTTAGGATATTTATCCTGACCCAACTTAATATGGTTATGGATATATTAATTGATAATATCAATGCCTTGAGCAAATGGTCCAAGCAAATGGAGGACATCTCTAAGGACCTCAAGTAGTAAGAAGATAAAATGTTACAAATTTTAGATAGCTTTATCAAGGAGCCTACCACACTTAGTCCCTTGGGTCTAATAACTAATGAGGATTTCAAGCACATAACTACTCAATTCATATAATAAGTAAGGAACCAAGGACAAGGGAAAATAGGTGTTGATAATAAGAAGGTCATGGGCCTACTCTTATCATTAGAGGAGAAGATATGAACTTCCAGGGGCATCAATAAATATTTAGAAAGGGATGAGAGGGATATCAAGGACATAAAAGATAAAGAAAAATAGTTGTTCATGAGACTTACAATTGATCTCCAACGTATTAATGAATAACATTATAGAATGAAGATCTTACAGGGGAAGTAAAATATTGTGGAAGCACATGGGTCTCCAAGTTAGTTAAGATAGGAATATTATTTTGTAATTATCTTGTATACTTTTGAAAAAGGAATATTATTTTGTAAAGGCATTTGCAACTTGTAAAGAACATTGCCTATAGGTTAGTCCATTGGGCAAAGTCTAGTGTATTATAGAAAATTTATGGAAAGGACAACTATCCTAACACTTATACTTTTTTAATTGGATGAAATTGATTGACATGATTATTATCATCTTATAAAATGAGTATTATTAATTATAAATGTGGGGGGGATTTATTAGTGCAAGAGCTAATCATAACTTTTAAACAATCAATATAAGCAATGGATCCTACAAAATTTATCCATGTTTGCTTATGTCTTTTGTTATCTTGGATTCTCTCTCATGTGTTTATTCTAATTTCTAGAGTTGAATGGTTCTTATGAATTCTTGATGTGTACATTTGAATGTAGAGTTGTTAACTTATACCAATGCTAGGTTAATTGAAAGTTTTTAGGTTTATTTAATTTTCTTATTATTCTTGAATTTGGGCTAATGTTGTTTGCTTGTAGGGGTAAATATTTAAAGTGAACTTGATTCTTATTTGCCTTACTTCAAACCATTCTTAAATGTTTTTATGATGTCTAATAGGATTTGAGATTATGATACTTCATGTCATACATTGGTTAAGTGCATTCCTGGATAATATTTGAACTTTGTCATGATATTTGGAATCAATGTCAACAACATCTCTTCTTTGCCTTACCTTTCCTTTTACTTCTTTTTTTAAGCAGATAACTCTAGATTAATTTCATTGTAAATACCCATATTATATTATTATTTAAATTAGTTCTTGATCATAATTCACCATACTTAGAATAATATACTTCATATTTTTCATAGACTAACATTTGGCCATGATGGCTCCCAACCACCACAAATTATAAATATTGTGAAATAGTCCACTTGCTTTGCCTCTATTTCATCGACACATAATAGGATTATCAAAACCTAAAACTCATGCACTACATTCTTAAAATTCTAAAATGATAAGTGTTTTTAAACACTCTAGGAAATTGTGATACATTTTCAGGGATCAACAAGGGGAACTTCTTTGGTGATAGAAGGAAGGCCTGTCAGATCTTTGTAAATTTAAAGTATCTTTGCTATTTTTTATGAATTATGTTAAAATATTGGTGTAACATTTGCACAATTATGTCAATATTTTTCCAATTATATAAATATGATTGACCTTTGTGGTCTTAGACCCATCTTTGCACTTTCTTTAGACAAAGGTCAATGTTCTTTGAAGTTATATGCTTAAGTATGGTAAAGATGGTTTAAGATTTGTCAATTCAATAGGTTTGAGGTTAGTAATAACTATTTTCATCAAATATTGATAGATCCTTTGATAATTTGAGTTTATTTAAGCTTAAACATGTAAATATAAATCATACTTATGTATTTGGATACATCTTTGAGCTAACTTTGTTAAATATTGTTATCATTTGTCATCCTTTATATAAATCTTTGCAAAATTTTCTTAATGTGTAAGTCTGATCATTGTCCATTACAAAGATAAGACTAACACATCATATTTCAAATAGGATTCAAAGTCCATAAGTTAAAATTACCAAGAATTAGGATAAGGTCACATTCAGATACTAGAGAACCTTTGATTTCATTAGAATTTCATATGAGAACTAGGTGGGGTAAAGGTAAGTGTAGAATTTCAAAGTCTTTGCCAACTTTACCAATTTAGAGTGCTCTTATGTTCAAACCCTATCAATGTATGGATTGGATAGGTGGTTATTCAATCAATGTGCCAGGTGTGGTATATGACCTTCCTCGTAATCTTGAAAAGTATTTTCCAACATTTAGTCTTAATAGAATTATAACTTCTAAAGAACACATTAAGAGTTTCAAATCTACATTAATATTGCTAAATGTGACTCATGAAGATGTAACATGTAGATTATTTCCTTTTAATTTCAAATATGATGCATATGAATGGTTTCTAAACCTCCCTAAAAATTACATTACTAGTTGGGCTAATTTTAACAATATTTTCATTGACCAATTTGGTGAAATCATTAGTCCTTGTGTCTTATACTAGTAATTCACCATAGTGAAAAGGGATGCAAATGATCCCATAAAAAACTTCAATGCTAGGTTCTAAAAAATATTTAGTAGGAACATAGCTCCTTACAAAATTGATGAGGCTTTAACCTTGGAAATCTATAAGGATGCTTTAGATCTTATGAATTACATGTTTATGAAGAGAGCTATTGGGCCCATGAACACATTAGATTTAGCTTATGTTGAGGATGTGATTATTAATGACCTAATGCAACACGAAGGCTAATCAGCATACTCCATTCCTAAAGTCAATCCACATTTACCTATTATGAATGTTATTCCCAATTCTAACTAAAATGTGCCTACCTTGAACCAACTTCCAGTCTTGAACCAATCACCTTTGAGACATGCTCATCCTACTAAAAACCCATTGATTCCTAAACAAAGATACCAATGGATCTCATCTATAGGATTAGAAATTTTTAGTGCCTATAACTAATGATAATACTCAAGTTCATAATTTTGAGGCCCTAAAGAATGAGAGTATCTCTATCCTCTAGATGGTTAAAAATCTTAACACTGACTTCCTTCAGTTACAAAAGTAAGTAAGCAATATGGGAGAGAGATCTAGTATGAATTTATCCTTTCAAAGGTTCAATAGGCCCACTAATAGATTTTAGAATGATAGTTACCACAACAACAAGAACAATGAACCATCTAGTAGTAAGAATGTGCCTAATATAAACCTCATTGATGTTATTTTACCTAACTATTGTAGAGTCCATTACACTTATAAGCATGGTAAAATAGATTGTGTTGAATTTTGTAATAATTTTGAAGCCTTCCAAGAAGAATTAGATACTTTTGAAGTTATCCATAATAATGATTGTGATGCAAGTACATCAGGATCTTCAAGGTCATCTAGATCATATGATTCAACTCTTATGGTGAGACATTTGAGTTCCCTTTCCAATAAGATAATGAGCATGAGGATAATCTTGAAGAGATTCATTATTTTCATCAATTTATAAAGAAGACTTATCCCCTAATAAATTGGGACTAGAATAAACCATTGACCACTTCATCTCCTCCAAATAACTTTGAGACTCCTCCTGATACTACCTTAGACAACAATCTAGAGCCTCCTAAGGGAAGTACTTCTAGGCATAATATTGATGCATCTAATTCTTTCAATAGGAATAGGTATAGCATAGTAGAGGACATGAAAAATACCAAATCTAATATTACCTTGTATGAGTTAATAGAGATTACTAAAAAAAGGGTTTTATTGTTGAAATCTTTGTCTAATAAGCCTGATAAGTCTCAAAAGTCTACACATGTTAATGTTGTAATACATAAAATTAAGGTAGATGTTCCTCCTTTCCTACTTACAGTCAAGATATTATATAAGAATATGTATAATTTTTTATATATTCTAGTGCATCTACAAATATTATGCCTAAGGGTATTTATGAATAATTAGGTTTGACTCCCATTAAATATGATAGAGTTGTAGTTTAATTATCTAAATAAAGAGTAAAAGTGATTGGTGAATTATTGAATTTTCACATGTAGATTACCTCATACCTAAGAATTTAGCACTTAATTGATATTATGGTGGTAGATATCCTTGATGCTTATGGGATGCTATTGAGTATAGACTACAGTAGGATATTGAATGGTTATATGTCAATAGATTATTCACATAGGTGGTTGCCTTGGAAGGGAGTCCCCAACCAAATCAAGATAGAAAGAGAGCCTAAAATGAATCATATGATAACTAAGTATAATACAATCAACAAGAGGGTCAACATGGTTAACTTAGATCTTGGTGTTTACACTCTTAACACCACAAAGGTATGTACTCTAAAACTTCTCATGTTGTGCCTAGATTATGGAAGCTTTATTTTGATGGTGTTAGAAGCAAATCAACTTCTGGAGTAGGAGTGGTGTTAATCAATCCCATTGGGAAAAAATATAATGCCTCCTACAAACTTCAATTCTCATGTACCAATAATTTGGCTGAGTATGAAGTACTTATCCTTGGATTATAATTTGTAATCAAGAATGAGGATAAAGAACTATTAGTTTTTGGTGATTTTGAACTAATGGTCAATCAGGTCAAGAGTAAATATCAATTCAAGTTATCTTATCTCAAGAAGTATAAATTTAGAGTGTGGGACTTAATTGAATGTTTTAATAATTTCAACATTGTGTCAATCCTTAGGGAAGAAAACAAGGATACTAATGAACTTTATTCAACTATAGCCAACCTTATGCCCAATCAAATTTACAAGTTAAAAAAACTTACAATTTAATTAATCCCATGTTCCTTAGTGCCAAATAATGTAAATAACTTGTAGGTATTTAGTGATGATTAACATATCATAGACTTCATGACTAGGTTAGGAGTGTTTGAGGGTCACATTATTGATGAAGCTAGTTTCCTTGATGATGAGAACATTGAAATACAACTTGATTATAAGTTAATTTAGTTGAATGACAATAAGATCCCCAAAGGCATGATAGCCTTAGATAGACTTTTTGATTTTGATAGACTAGCTAAGGCTACTAATATTCCTAGATTAAATGGGAAGGATTATAATAAAATTTATCTAGTATTATGAGGACAACCTCAATTGGTTAATATTGGTATAGCCTATATAAGCATTAAGTCTAAAAATCTAATGAAATGTTGACCAAATATAAAGATATCATAGCATGGTCCTATGATGACCTAAAGATATTTGATCCAAAGGTCATAACTCATACCATACCTTTAAAAGGAAACTAAAAACCTTTAAAATAAAAGTAGAGGCCTACCAACCTAGTAGTAGAACAACTAATACACAAAGAGGTCAAGAAGCTCTTAGATACCAAGATTGTATTTCCCATTAGGCATTCCACTTGGGTTACTAATTCTATCCCAATTAAGAATAAAAATGGTGAAATTAGACTATGCATTGATTTTATAAATCTAAATATATCATCTAAGAAAGATAATTCCCCCTACCATCTCTTGACCAAGTAATAATTTTTTTTATGGTTTTGCATTGGTGTCCTTTCTTGATGGTTTTTCAAGGTATAATTAGGTGTTGGTGAATCAAGAAGATAAGATGAAAACTACATTTGCTACCAAGTGGGGCACCTTTTCCTATAAAATATTTCCATTTGATTTGATAAATGTAGGTGCAAACTTACAAAGGGATATGGATCATGATTTCCAAGGTCTTAGAGGTAAGTGAATTATTATACACATGAATGATCTAAATGTATTTTCTAAGAACATGGAGGATCATATTATACACCTATAATAGATATTTGAAAGATGAGGAAGGTATGGGATTTCTCTCAACCCAAAGAAGATTATTTTCTATGTTATTGAGGGAAAGCTATTAGGACATGTCATCACTAAGGAGGGAATATCTATAGACACTGATAGAGAAAATGCAATATGTAATATATATCCCCCTAATAGTAGGAAGGAAGTGAAGTCATTATTTAATAAAATAATTTTTTTGAGGAAGTTTATTTCTATTTTTTCATAAATAGTGAAACCTTTGAATGACATGTTGAAGAAAGGGGCTAAGATCACTTATAATGAAGAGACAAATAAGGCTTTCAAATACATCAAAGAGGAAAGTATACAAGCCCCTATACTGATAAGTCCAGACTTCATTAAAGATTTTTATCTTTACTCATTTTATTTAGATCATATAATAGCTATAGTTCTAGCTCAAAATATAAATGGATGTGATCATCTGATAGATTTATGAGAACTAACCTTAAAAATACTAAGTTAAACTAATCTTTGATTGATAAGCAAGAATTTTCTTTGGTCAAGGTAGTAAAAAAGTTTAGTCATTATATCCTTAGGAATAAGGTGCATACCATTCTACTAGACCCTACCACCAAATTCATGCTAATTCAAAATGAACCAAGAGAAAGGAGAGGTAAGTTGATGTTTGTATTCTAAGAATATGACATTGAGATGAAGACTACCAAATTAGTAAGGTGTCAGGGCTTAATTTAATTGATTTCCAATACTAACCCCAAGCTAAGTTTTATATAGGTAGATCAACAAAGTTTTAGACCTAATGATTGGTATGACCCCATTGTCCACTTACTAATTAATGGTTATTGTCTTGTAGGGTTAAGTAAAGTAAAAAGGAGAGATCTAAGGCTCAAGTCAGTTCACTTTATGATCAAGGATGGAGTGCTGTAAAAAAATAAATTTAAAGGCATTTAATTTATATGTCTCTCCAAGAGTGAAGGATCCAAGATCATGAGCACCTTCCATGAAAAAATGGGAAGTGGACATCCATATAGAAGGACTAAAACACACAAAATATTAAGGATTGGTTACTAATGACCTAAAATCCTCAAGGATGCTCATAAACATGTGAGATAATTCCACTCATGCCAATTCTTCAACACTAAAGAGCCTAAGGTATACATGCCACTAAGACCAAAAATGATTGATAAACCCTTTGCCCAATGTGGGATGGATTTTATTGGGATCATTAACCCCAATCTCTATGATGGTCATAAGTACATTCTAACTACTACTGACTACTGCACCAAATGGACTGAAGTAGTGGCAACTAAATAGTGTAGGACCAAAGAGGTCATCAAATTTTATGAAGAAAACATGTGTACTAGGTTTGGGACACCTATATCTCTAGTCTATGATAATGGATCTACTTTTATATCTATAGAGATGATAGAATGGGCATATGATAATAACATCATTCTCAAGTTTTCATCAAACCATTATCCTCAAGGTAATGGTGTATCATAATCAATAAATAATAACTTGATGAAGGATATAAAGAAGGTTACAACTGATAAACCTAAAACATGGCATAAGTTTCTTAAGTATTCCCTTTGGGTAGATAGAACTAGAATAAAAAAAGCTCTCAAATAATCATCATTATTGATAGTTTATGATTAAGAACCCATATTCCCCATCACCTTCAAGTTGATAATAGAGAGGTTCATGCAAGAGTACATAGAGGAGGACCAATAATTTACAAGTTTAAGGTTGTTGGACATCATACAAATGGAAGATGCAAGGGAAGAGGCTTTTTATAATTTTAGTAGACACCAAACCATAGTCAAGAGGTGGTTTGATAAATGTTGAAAATTAAGGTGTCCAAGCAAGGAGACTTAGTTCTTCTTTGGTACAAGGTATATGATCCTAAGGGTAAACATGGAAAGTTTGTACCTTTGTGGATAGGTCCCTACCAGATAATTGAGATACTTGGAGACAAGACCTTCAAGCTAAAAGACTGACAAAAAGTAGATTTCACACTACCCACCAGTGGGAAATACCTCAAGCACAAATTTTCTATTGTCCCACTTGGAGTCTTCATGGAATGACTATAAGACTAGTTAGAGTTAGTGTAGGTAGGATATATTAGTTTCTATTCTTTCCTTCATGTCCCTTATTTGTACATATTTGTTTATTTATTTCCTTAATTTCTATTTGTTTACTTCATGTTTGGTGTGTTTACTTTGTTTGCTTTATTCCTTGCTCTCAATAAGTCATTTTAGATAATCCCTCAGCTCAAGATTCATATGATTTCTCCAAGAAACCTCATAATTCAAGAATATAGGTATGTTCTCTCAACATTGGTTGATCATGGATTATTAAAATATGAGCTTAATGTTATAGTTTAGAGAAACTAGTAAAGAATAATGAATAGGTTAATTTCTCCTTGAGATTATAATTTGTGTTCTGATTTGATTTTGGTTATAAGGATTGCACATGTAGGGTGAAAGACTAGATTATTAGGATATAGTCATGCTTTCACTTAAAAAACATTAATTACCTGGGACAAAGTTTACAACCAAAGATGATTATCTAAAGACCAAATTCCTTAACCTTTATAACTTGGCTCTCAACCATTTCTATAAAATCAAAATGAGTTCAAAAATATAAAAAATAAGAACCTTATTATGAAATTCAAGAGATTTTTGAGCAAAGGTGATTCTGGTAATCTCTACTAGGGCTATAGATGGCTAGATGGTAGTGGATCAAGGCCTAGAGTGGAGAAAAAAGCATCTCTATTAGGTTTATGGATGCCTAACTAACATCAAATCCATGCTCAATCCTTCCCCAAGCTAAATCATGGTTCTTAATGAATATCCAAAAATGCTCAAAGTCACTATTAATTATTAAACTCATAAACCTAGAAGTTGTTCTCCAAATCCTATGGCAACCAATAAGTGGAATTAAAACACACACACATCATGGCTATGTCTTGATGTTTGATTATAACCATATATTTGTAAGATTTTTTCTAACCATGAAGTGATCTTAATAATGATGCCTGATGAAATGGAATAAGTAGCTTAATTATTAGTCTAAACTAGAGTCTCTAAATTCTAACATATTTCTATATTTCCCCTAAAAGTTGCCATTTTTTGAGGTCAACATACACCCATTTCTATAAAATGGGGACCCTTATTTTAAAAATTACAATTTTTAACCCTAAATTTGAAAATTCATATGATCAAAGTATCACTAGAATGTTTTGCACTATATATTTATTTGAAGATCATTCACGCCTAATTTGGTTGGTATATTTGTTCATGATTCTAAAGTTACTACCACTTGATATTTATGGTATAGGTCACAAGTTCAATGGAATCTCATTTAGGGCTGAACATGTTGAGGGCTCTATGCTTCAATGTTAAATTAATCTTTTGTTAGCCTTTGATCTATCAAAGATTAATTGGATCTATTTTTAGTCATGCTAAAAGCCTAGTCTAATGTTTTAAACCTAAGTTCCTTTTGAATCAAATTCAAATTTGGTGGTAACACTTTATATGGGAACATTTCATTTATGTCATGGACTTAGTTCAATTTTTATCCTAAGGCTTAATCATATTTTTTAACATGACCAAACCTTAGGCTAAAATTCTTATGCTTGGTACCGCTATGTCCCATGACCTTTTGATCTATTTTATTATTGGCATGGTCTAACTAATGCATGGCCCATTTTTTATAAGGGTTAATCTAAATCCTTACACTAATGTTTATCATATTCAAATAATATAATAAAAACCTTAGGCTTAGACTTTATGCTAGGTCTTTCATTTCATGGGGTCCCCTTTAACATGTTTCAGAACTTAGCTTAAGACTTTAGCCTAAAGATTTATTCATATTTGTTAATATAAATTAAAACATTAGTCTAAGACTTTAGATTATATTTTATGTTCCTTGAGCATTGAGTTAAACAACATTTTTATTTGTAGGATCAATTGTCTACATTTGCTTAGATAATCAAGATCTAACTGTGTGAGCTTAAAGTCAAGTACCCTAACCTTAAGTTAAAGCTTGAGCATCTTCTGAAGATCAATAAAACATATTTGATTGGGTAAGATTGATCCAATGGCACATATCGAGTCAAGAATTTAATGGATTCTCGATACAAGTGAGAGGGTGATAAGTGTCATGATTATAGCCAAAAAATATTGAGTAGCCAATGGTGTTCAACCCTCTAGATTAGGGTCAAATGATCTATGTTTGATTGTATGAATATGATCAGATGACATGTAGTAAATGTTGAAAATTCAAGGAAAAACATAGATATTACACATGGTATACCTACAAGCCATGAATTAAATCTTAATAATGTCTCAAATATTAATGGTATGTAATGTAATATATAGATTTTGATCAATGGTCCATAGAGCAAGATGTATAATTAAGTAGATCAATATCAATAGAGCATGATTTTTTTGTGAAATTGAAATCAATGGTGAATATAAAATGTTGAAAAGTCAATGTGAATGTAAAAGTGACAAGTGTCATAACTATGGGGAATATAGTGAGTGACTAATGGAATTCCATTTCTCAGATCAAGATCAATGGTCCACATTAATCCATGCAAGGATGACCTAATAGTGTGAGATCAAGCAAGAATTTTCAAAAGACAACAGTCACTTTTAAAAAATTAAAAAGTAGGATGCCATGGTGGTGCTACATTGGATCCAAATAAACTTGATGTTCCAAGTTAGATATTTTAGGACCCAAAAAAGGCAAAGGTATACATGCAAAAAAACTAAACACAATCTAAGTCATGAAACTTGCATAAGTTCAAACAACCACCACCATTAAAGCACTATAAGGGACATTTAGAAAAAAGTCTATTAAATTTAAAAGCCCTAGTTCAACATTATGACCATCATAATCAAGCCAAAAAGATTAGATTGTCATCTAAATAAGGATAATTTGATCCAAAATTGAATTATAAACCACTGGTAAGCAATTTAGAGAGACTTATAGTCATGACAGCCTAAAAAAGTTTCTCTAGAGAAGATGTAGAATTGTATCTGACCATGGATGTTGAAGGAAGATTTTTCAAGGATATGTAATTTGATGCCACAACTTTAAATAATAGGGACAATAATTGGTCAAGCTTGTTCTAGACCATCGAGAACCAACAACCCATCATGAGAGAAGAGGAGAAGAACGTGCTAGCTAGAAGGCTCTACTATGACATTATTGTCATTAAAATGATGGGTCTCCATTATGCTAAAAAAAAACCCAAGGTAATGCATTGTATAGATGTTTTTCTCCTATTTTTAAAGAGGGTAAAATTGATAATGCCATGTAACTCAATGAGCATACCCACATAAATATAGCTTATATCTCTACCCTAGCATTTGAAAACTATTTCAAATTGCCTAATCCCCAAATAGACCAAACCAAAATCAACAATTGGGCTAAGGAAAATCACTTGAAGACCATCCTCACCCTATGGTTATATTCTAGAAATTAGGTGTTTAAAAATTTAAATGACAACATTCCCATTGGTTGATTTAGACCTGGGATAAGATGCTCATGATTTTGATGAATAGGTTGTGTGAAAATCCAACCATCACATATGTGGACAATATTTTAGTTCCCTTAGTCTATTTTATGGTTGAGAAATAGCTCACCCCTAGCCTTGGTGAATTAGTCAACACTTATATGAGGAGCCAAATATTTTCAGTCAAGAAAAAAGCCAAGAACCAATTCTACATGACGTCATACCTCCTAGATTACTTGCTTGCTACCACAAAGATCCTCAACCTAAGAGAATGGTCACTTGATGGGATATAGAAAGTCTCCCAATACTATTCAAAATTACACATATTCAAATATAGGGACCAAATCTAATTCATATGTGACTATTTTTATCCATCCCTAACCAAGGCCATAATTAGGAATCCAATTCCAAGAGTCAACCCCTTGACCAAAAATTCAATTAAGGCTATGGGAGACATCTGGTTGTATCTAGATTACATAATTATCAAGATCAAAAGAACACAATGCACTCCCATAAGATTACTATTTCATATGCCAAACAAGTTAGATGAATAGGAGGTGTCTTACCAAATGTTCAATGGAATAGATGGTTTTTTCAAAACTAAAAGGAAGGGACTACTTCATAGCTTCACCTTAAACATTGGAATGACTATTTTTTCCCAATGGGAAAATATTGAGGTTGATTCCAAACATAAGACCTCATTCAATCTCTAAGTGGATGATCTAAGGCAATCGAATCCACAAGGAAAGGTTAAAGAACATTTGAATGCCAAGGGAATCAATGTACCCTATAATCATCAACTTGGTGCTTTTGACCCCATATATACAAAGGCCTCTTCATTCTCTGAGGTTACCTTCAGGTTTAAAAATCACAACATCAAACTAGAGTCTAGAATGAAAAGGGAACAAAAAGGGGATGATGATAAATGATAATTAGGGCCAACGTAGTACCATTTGATAAGTGATGTACCTTCTAGACCTCCAATAGCCCAGTTATAGACATAATCCAAACTTGAGGCACAACTTGGGAAAAGGCTAGAGGAGAGAAGGCCTAATAAAATTGTGTCTTTCTCAACTCAAGTAGAGGAGAAGGGATCACCAATGGAGTAAATCCATGTGGTAGCACTAGACCCTAGTGAAATAATAGAAGATGCTCTAAAATTTATATCATTAGCCTACAAGTCTAAGGATGAAGAAATGGAGATAGCCAAAAAGGAAAAGGGGAAGGAAGTGTTGGACCTAGTTCTTATATACCCTATCAAAAGAAAAGTTGAATTGGCCATTATCCCACTGAAGGCTAAGAGGCCCAAGGTTACCTTCACTCATCCTTTGAGTAAGATTAATCTCTTTAGTGAGGAAAACTTGATTCCATTCCTAAATGGTTCATATATGGGAAATTGAAAAAGGTACCTACCATGCACCATCCTTGGGCATTAGTGTAAGTAACCAATATTCTAGTACACGAGGAAGCAAAACCATGGATAGTTGCATTGCAGGAGGAAGATAAAAGAATGATTGTTCCATGAGAATCAAGTGGAGTACAAGTGGAGACCCTAGCTCCCAAATTGATACAATCTTTAGTTGGTGTCAAGTTTGACCCAACCACTACTATTTTGAAGAGGGTAATTGAGAATAAATCCATGATTGGTGGAGAAGAATTAACTTTCCAAAAAGTGGAACCTTTTGTTGGATTAACCCCAATTAGAGGACAAAATCCTAGCAAAGATCTAATCTTTAAAGAAAATGTCTTTGAAGTAGATCAGGCTTAGATAGATCAATTACAAACAATGATCAAAGGAATCTTAGATTAAAATAAGAATGTGAAAGAATAATCCATCTTGTCAATTTAAGAAGATTTTTTTTAAGAAATTTGAAGACACCATGACTGATTTGTTCAATTCTTTAAAGTTAGTCATAATCAAGCAGGATGTAATAAGCAAATAAAGTACTAAGGTTACATGCCATTTTGGACAATGGCAAGATTTGAGCTACTAAGTAAAGGATTTGATCAAGGTCTTGACTAATGATCAAATCCATAAATTTAGGATAGTTATCCTAGCTCACCCATTAATAGTTATCAATGCCATTAATTGATTAGATCAAGGCCCTAAACAACTGGTCTAAGTAGATGGAGGACATCTCTAAGGACCTCAAGCAAAAAGAAGATAAAATGTTTCACATTTTTGATAACTCAAGTAAATATCCTACCAAACTTAGTCCCTTGGGTCCAATAACTAATGAGGAATTCAAGCACATAACTACTCAATTCATGTAAGAAGTAAGGAACCAAGGATAAGGGAAAATAGGCATTGATAATAAAAGGGTCATGGGCTTGGTCTTATCATTAGAGGATAAGATAGGAACTATCAGGGGCATCAATCAAGCTTTATAAAGGGATGAGATGGATTTCAAGGACCTTAAAGATCAAGAAAAAGAGTTATTCATGATAACTATCATTGATCTCTAGCTTATTAATGAACACCATTATAGAATGAAGATCATGTAGGGGAAGTAAAAGACTAAAACATCACAAGGGTCTCTAAGTTAGTTAAGATAGGAATATTATTTTGTAATTAATCTTTTACACTTTTGAAAAAGGAATATTATTTTTTAAAGGCATGTGTAATTTGTAAAGCACATTGCCTATAGGTTAGTCCATTGGGGAAAGTCTAATGTATTATAGAAAATTTATGGAAAGGACAACTATCCTAACACTTGTACATTTTTTAATTGGATGCAACTGATCGACATGCTTCCTGAAATATTATAAAATGAGAATTATGAATTATAAATGAGGGGGATTTATTAAATCCAAGGCTAATTTTAACTTTTGAGAAATCAATATAAGCAAGTAATTCTACAAAGTTTTTCCAAGTTTGCTTATGTCTTTTGTTATCCTGGCTTCTCTCTAGAACATTTATAGAAAGGACAGTTATCCTAACAATTGTAATTTTGTAATTAGATGTAACTAATCAACATGATTCTTGGCATATTATAAAATGAGCATTATGAATTGTAAATAAGAGGGATTTATTAGAGCCAAGGCTAATTTTAACTTTTAATAAATCAATATAAGCAAGTAATTCTACAATTTTTTTCCAAGTTTGCTTATGTATTTTCTTATCTTGGCTTCTCTCTCATTTATTTATTCTAATTTATAGATTTGAATGGATCTTATGAATTCCTTATGTGTACATTTTAATGCAGAGTTATTAACTTGTGCCAATGCTAGGTTAATTGAAAGTTTTTAGGTTTATTTCATTTGCTTACTCTTTTTGTATTTGGGCTAAAGTTGTTTGCTTGTAGGGGTAAATATTTACAGTAAACTTGATTCTTATTTTCATTATTTAACACCATCTTTAGATGTTTTCCTCATCTCTAATAAGATTTGAGATTATACTACTTCATGTCATACATTGGTTAAGTTAATTCTTGGATAATATTTGAACTTTGTTATGATATTTGGAATTAAGGTCAACAACATCTCTTCTCTACCTTACCTTTCCTTTGTCTCTTTTTTTTAACCAGATCACTCTAGCTTAATTTTCATTATAAATACCTATCTTAGATTAGTTCTTGATCATAATTCACCATCCTTAGCATAGTATAATTTATATTTTGCATAGACTAACATTTGGCCACAGTGGCTCCCAACCACAAAATGTTATAAATATTTTAAAGTAGTCCACTTTCTTTACCTCTATTTCATTGACAAATAACAATATTATCACAACCTATAAATCATGAACTAAATTCTTAGAATTCTAAAATGAGAAGTGGTCTTGAACACTCTATGTACCTATGATACATATTCAAGCATCAATAGATTGAAAGTGATTTGTGTTGGAAATGATATTGGCTTGGTGTTGAGTCCTACCCCCTCATTCTTGTAGTGATAAGGGTGTCAAGTTCTTTGATAATATATACCATTAACCATGTGTTTATAATTGGTCAAAAAACCAAGTCAGCTTCCCCCTTGGTGATGAAATCCAAGTAAGTAGGCCTTGGGAAGATAAATGTTAAATTCATTTTGAAATTTGTGTGATTTGTTAGTGTGTACAAAAATATAAAAATAGTGCAACTAAATGGTATTTTTAAAACCCACCTAATTAGACTATGTGAGCTATTCTAATCATGTAAACAACTAAAAATGAAAGTGTGAATTAATCACTAGCATATAGTTGTTAATTCCAAAATTAAGAATGGTATAGAATTAGTTCAAATGACACTGTACACAAACATTATAGAACAAAGTCAATAGGGTCACTACTATTCTGTAGATCAAGAGTCCTTAAGAACTAAGCCAACCAGGTGGACTTAGTAGTTTAGATAGAAGACAAGCTATAAAACTAAGTTGACCAAGTTGACTTAGTTTGTTATAGGATTGTAGTTTTGAAGACTACAAACCATTAAAAAATATAATTGTAATAAAGTACTAAATTAAAAGAGAGAGAGAGAGAGAGAGAGAGAGAGAGAGAGAGAGAGAGAGAGAGAGAGAGAGAGAGAGAGAGAGAGAGAGAGAGAGAGAGAGAGAGAGAGAGAGAGAGAGAGAGAGAGAGAGAGAGAGAGAGAGAGTAACGTTACTAGATTGGAAGATGCCCAGGATTGTAATTTTTCTATTGAAGTGCCTTGAATGTTGCTTTCAAGTTATACTAAATATGTTGATTGGGTCAACTTAGTTCTGTGAAACCCTATTTACTGAAGACTGTTAAGATGACTAAGTTGACTTGGTTGACTTAGTTTGTTATATATATGTTGATTGTAAGACTAAATTAACCTACTCAACTTAGTTTGTTGATCTTGATGTTGATTGGGAGAGTAAGTGGACCTATTTGACATAGTTAATTAATTGGGATTGAATAAGAGTACTATGTCAACCTATTCAATCTAGTAACATGTATCTAATTAATACCTACATAGAAAGAACATAATCATTTTGATGTGACTATGTGTTAAACCTATGCATAGAAGTTAGAACTCTATTGGCTTGGTTGACCTAGTATCACAAATATATAAAAATAATAAAATAATAGAAATGAAAAGCGTGAAATAAAACTAGAAAGGGTGAGATTCACATTGGGTTCACTAGAATGTATGCAATGGTAAATTATCATATATACAAATCAATCATAGTTCAAAGAAGATAGATCCTACTTACACTTCTAATTGGGGATACATTAGATAATCAAGGTCATGACCAATATAGATTTGCTAGAACTAATTAAGGGATCTCTTACCATAATAATAACACTATGGAGGGTCCCAAAGCCTCTAGTCAAGAAAAATTATGTAATAACCCTAATTAGGTCCTATGTTTTCATATTCACTATACTAATAACAAGTAAATCAAAATCTAATATCGTGCTCACCAAAGCTTTTGATACAACATGGGGGTTAATAAACATAAAATTAAACATGCATAAGATAATCTTAATTAAGCTATGCATAGTTAAAACCATAATGTATGGAGAGAGAAATATTATTCAAAAATAATTACTTATACCACTTATATTTACTAAAGAGAGGAGAAAAGTTATAGATACTTACCTAGAAGATGAACCCATCAAGACTCAATCTCTCCCTTATCCAAGGGTGATTTACAAGATGTTTTTGTGGTATGTAAGGATAACTAAAAAAGGCCAAAGCATCCAAAACTTATCCATAAGACTAGATTCTTTTTTAAGGAGAAACCCTAAGATAAGACTCCTCAAGTAGAATGGTAGAAGAGAATATTATAAAGAATCACAAATGACTAATAAATCTTTATTACTCTCTAATAATGTTAAAATTCATGTGCTTATATAGGTAGATCTAACCCTAAACCCTTATAAAAGTTTTAGTTGACAAGGTTAACCTAATCAATGTAGTATCATAATTGATAAAAATTAACTAGGTCATGGAGTAGGTCAGCCAAGGGTTGATCTAGACCCTAATAAGTTTTGTCAATAAAGATACAAGGTTGATATGGCTGATATAGTCATGTAAACTATCAAAAAGAGGTTTATGTTAGGGAAAAGACTAATGAAGGTGGAAAAATACTATATGAATGTGTAAAATAGGAAACAAAGCTTAGGGGAATGGTTTTTCATAGTTGGTTGGATTGACAAAAAGTGGAAAAAGGGAAAATAATCCTAAAAATCACTAATGGTTTGCCTACCCTTTTATTAACGTACCCCTTAAGGTGTGCACTTAGAGATATTGAGACTCGATAGGTTCTTGCAATATAAAAAGAATCAATAATTGATAAAGTGTGAAAATATTATGTGTATACACCACATGCCTCCTAACACCTAGAGGTGTTAGATATGTTAGATCCCCAAGAGGCCTAAACCAATGAGGAGGTACCACATGTCTCCTAACACTTAGATTTGTTAGATCTATTACATCCCTAAGAGGTCCAAACTAATGAGGATGTGTCATGTGTCTCCTTTCACTTAGAGGAATTAAAGTTATAATATCCATAGGAGGCCAAAGTTATTAAGGAGGTACCACATATATCCTAACACTAAGAGGCATTAGAGTTGTTATATCCCCAAGAATCCCAAACTAATGAAAAGGTACCACATGTCTCTTGACACCTAGAGGTGTTAGAAATTTTAAAACCTCAGGAGGTCCAAATCAATGAGGCACCATGTATCTCATGACATGTAAAGGCATCAAAATTGTTAGATCCTTAAGATTCCTAAAATAATAAGGAGGTAATATGTGTCTCTTGACATTTAGAGGCATCAAAACTATCATAACCCTAGGAGGCCTAAACCATTAAGGAAATGCCACATGTCTCCTAACACTCAGAGGTGTTAGAGCTATTATATCCCTTAGAGGCTCAAATTAGTAAGAGATATCCACATGTAATTCATAAAACTAGGTGGAAAATGGTCTTGTGAGGCCCTAAAAGAGTAAAAAAATTACATGTTATCCCTAAAACCAATCACATAATGCTACATGGAATTATGTACATTCAAGAACTAAACTTGTACATTGACACTTGTCAAAACAAATATATCTTACCATGATTTAATTAATACTAAATGGTATCACCACTCTCTAATAGAAATGTGGTAAATCCTAGGGATGATTTCAATTCCATGAGAGCTAAAATAGGCACATTCCTAACATACTTATATCTTTTATTAGATTGGTGGGGGATATCACGATCTGATAACTATAAGGGTCCTATCACCACTAACTAACCTAAATGGGGTGTGTTTTTAAAATTTAAAATAATGAAAAATTGGGAAATGATAATTTAGGGCTTGTTTCATAAACACAAAGTTTAATTCACATAATGTGATCCCACCATAGCAATTTTTTTCAAAAATGTCACTTATATCTATAAGTTCCCATATGGACTAAGCATCATATTCTATCTTCTACACATCCAAATTATTCCAAGATCTCTACTTTGATTTCCTTTAGATAATATAATACACTCCTAACAAATTATGCACATGGTAAAGAAGTGATTCAACCATGTCCACCTCAAATTCAAATGTTAGAATAGAGTCATGATTTTGGATCACCATGATCCAACATGGGATCACAAGATACAATAATTATAAATAGATATTCAAAACCATTAAATATATCTATCTTCATAATATCTATAATGAGTCCATTGATATTGATTTGTAGTTTTCCACCAACCTAATATACCTCAAGGTATTATGATTGTGAAAATAGGATTCTAAGTTGGAAGTGTTTCTTTGTGCATATCTCATTTGAAACCTAATGCTCTATTCTAAATTTAGACACAACATCATGTACTCACCAAATGCTAGATTCCATATTAAAAACATCTATGGTCTAGTGTTAAAATAGTATTATAGGATATGGGAGTACACAATCACATATGAGAAGGATATCATCAGCTCATGGACTCAATCTCATAACATATATGAAGTTCAACATGATTTGGCTAAGGACCAAGATCATTGGGTTAATAAAGATAACCATGACTCATATACAATGAATAAATTCCAAGAGGGGGCACATAATGGTACATTAATACTAAAGAACCTATATGGAGGAAGTGATGTAATTGCACATATAAAAATTATGGGTTTCCACTCTTTAGCATCATCATGAAGTGGAAGGAGGCTCTAGATTTGAGAAGATTCATCACCTTAAACATCACGTAATAGGTGAATGAGGTTTCTGCAAGAGGTAAATTTACATGATGTACTACACATTTGATGTTATTTATACCACCCTAGAACTTAAAGAGATCATCCTTCCTTCTATGGGTGTAAATGGGGTCTGTGGTACATATAGTGTTTTAAAAACTCTACATCCACCCACTTCTAAAACCACATCTGGTATATTTTTGACCACTTTTACCCCATCATGTATCATTAAATTAATGGAATTTTGATTCCAATATTCTTATATGAAATATGTGTTTCCCTCCAACCCCTAGAAGCTTATTGGTACTAAAGGTATTAAACTATACTCAATTTGGAAGGCATTCTCAAGGATCCTCTCTTACTACCATACATAGTCATAAAATGTCTCATAGAATAAGAGATAATTTACCAATTGGTAAATGGCATATGTGGTATCTACCTCACCATGAAACAAAAGGCCCACCTAAAATTCCCCATGGTCATCAGTCACCATGAGTAAAAAATCCTAAAGGCAATATAAGCCATGGCCTAACTTAAAGACTCCTTTAATCTAGGTAAGGCATAATGCAAGGAGTAATAAACTTGAGTCATAGTTAAAAGCTCATGTGGAGACTTATAGACTACACCTTTGTATCACCTACCACCACAAGGTCCACCTTAATGATGCGATTCACCTTAATGTAGTATATGATGCTAAGGTGATTGGAAAGATGGAAGTAGTATACATCTAAAAGTCCTAAGCCCAAAAACATCTCAAATTTGTGTTGGAAAATGTGCCTAATCATCCACAACCACCTCAAGTGCATCTAGTCTTCCCACATCTAGTCCTGTAAATACCCATTTTTAATGTCCCATCAATGGTGAAGAATCCTTTCCAAAAAAATAAAATGAGGTGTCCAAGTTAATACAACTCCTTTAGCTCCAGCATCTACCTTGCATGTAGTCACTTCTAAGGTAAGCCAATCCTAATCTACCTTTACTCTTCACATTATAAGTAACTAATAATCATAGAAGAGCCCACCTTGAGACTAAAATTTGATTTTATTAGAGGTATCAAGCCCTACTTGTAGCTGGTAAAATCAACCCTTTACTACTTCTCATGGTTTCACAACTCAAATGTAGCCTACCCCCATTATGACCCCTTTTTTATTTGACCTTATCAAACATCCTTTTCCTAACTCCCTTGGCTCTAGTTACATTTAGTGTTTTGAGTTTTCTAGGCCAAGTGTAGCCTTCACATCAAATGACTTATCTTGTGTTAACCCCTTTAAATGCCTAAGTTCCTCTTGGTCCTTTATCTTATATCATATTTGGTACTTAGAGATTTATAACTCCTCAAAAAATTATTCAAAACCATTTTTTTCCATATACAACTCCACTCACATGGTTTATGCCATTAGTGAATCTTGAACCATTCTTATAGGTCAACATAGCCCCTCATAGAGATAAAATCCTAGTTGTTCCTACGTTATCAGTAACACATGCAATAAAATTTATCCCATCAACATTATTATCCCTTTTGATAGTAGTTCTTCCTATTGTTTCAATTGATCTAGTTGCTCCTATGACTTTTAGTGCTCCTATTTTCATAGCTCTTGTATCTATTAGGTATGACAATAGTTACTCATCTCCCATAAGATTTAGTTGACGATAATACTAATACACCTACTTTAGTATCTATGTCATATATAGATCTAAATAGGAGACCAAAGAAGAAATAAAGAGTGAATAATCTAAAATATCTTATGAATCCCCCCAAATCATCAACAATTATTACTTGGACCCCTCTATCCATCACCCTAGGCCCCCAATGATTTGCATTTAAATAGTAAATTTCCTTGTTTTCCTTGAATATTTAGCTTACATTTATCATTTCCCCTTAAGTCTCAATGAATCTAGACCAATGGATTCTCACATGTTCCCTTGGGTTTCCTATTTTTGGCTCCTTCCTTCATTCCCAAGCTACATTCCCCACTCTTTAATAAAATTTCCCTTTCAACTTCTTCTCTGAATTCTTATTTCATGCTATCACATTCCACTTTATATACCACCACCCCTATTATGCATCTTCCACCACCATGGTAACTCTAACTAGACAGGGATAGATTAGGCTCATTGGGTATTCAGGTGTAGATAGACCAGAGATGGTCTACCACATGGACTTAAAAATCTAATTATAATTTAAGTAGGAGCGAGTGATAGTGAATAGGGTTATCACATATATATTCAATTAGGATGGAAACCCCATGATATGGAGGAATAGACATGATATTTTCCCTCACCAAATGAATAATATGAGTGAATAAGAGAGAGTCATAAAGGACCTATTTTAAATGCTTTGAGACACTAATTAAATATACAAAACTTTAATGGAATATCTTAAGGAGTAGGTTAGGACTCTTGAGTCCCAAGTAAGGAGTACCTTACTTATAGGTTTTATTGGAAAAGGGAAGGAAACACTCACAATTTTGCTTGTAGCCTTTGGGGTAGTGACTAGAGCTCTCTCTAAGAGAAAATATTTTATCAAATGATAAAAAAACCTACTAGGATGGGATAATTACATGGATAACAATTGAAATAAGGTGGATACAATAATAAATAAATGGATATTCCTAGAATTGAAGCTAATGCTTCTCATAGACCTAAATTTATATCAAAATTATATGGGAGGAATAATAATCTCTATTGAAGAAAGGTTGATCAACAATCAAGCCACCATCTATCCCT
The DNA here is from genome assembly GCA_037957365.1 of Torreya grandis. Lineage (NCBI taxonomy): Eukaryota > Viridiplantae > Streptophyta > Pinopsida > Cupressales > Taxaceae > Torreya > Torreya grandis. The sequence continues at coordinate 56,005 of JARHVA010001000.1, read as the reverse complement.
TAGAGAAGAGTAAGGACCAGATCTTGGCTTAATTCAAAGAAGTTATTGTTGAAATTTTGGACTCTTAGGCCAAAATTAAACCCCTACCATACAAAAATTGATCATTTCATAAATTTCCATTTTAAATGACATATTTTGAAATGCATTTTAACATTGCTTATGGTACTTAAACATTTTTTAAGGTCTATTTTCAAAAGTTAAGGTTAATTATCCTTTGTCTTAGGCTTGTTAAATCACTCTTATACCAAGTTCAATGTGTTAAATTTCATGGAGATAATAATAAAATACCATTTTATATCCTTTGGTATTTAATGAAGGTCATTTTATACTCTATTATGTTTGTACACCTAGTTAAGAGAGCAATTACATTAGTTTCTAATGTTTACTCACTTTTAAAACCTCTTTATTCATCATTTCAACTCCAAATATAGCATAATGGTAGAAAAAATAAGAAAAATAGAGTTTTTTACATTAAAATATCATCAAAAAATAAGTAATATATCCATTTGATGCTTGGTACATAGACACATTAGGTTATTATTCCCAATGGATAAGTTTCATGGCAAGAAAATCCATGTTTTTGAAGAAGATTACAGGTTTTCACATTAGTTCAGGTATCTTCAACCAAGAGAACAATGTTAAAAAATTATAAATATTATCTGAAATATTTTCCAGCCTTTCCAATCTCAAAACTATGCCTAAGAAGAACATCTAGATCCAAACAATGTAGAAAAACACTTGATATTTCCATCAAGTCACTTGTAAGGCAAGAAGAGTCATTTTCATGAGGTTGTTTCATAAAGGAGGAGAAGAACCAAAAAAAATTATATTAGGTGATGTTTAATACCCATATAAACTTGAAATACATGGCATAAGTCTTGGGATTAGGGGTCAGATCTTTATGAATAATTGTTAACAAGTTTGTTGCCTTAAAACCCTAGTAAAACCCCATCAGAGCATTTTTATTCTTCACACAAAAAAATTGATCTATTTTATACAAAAAATTATTTTTAAAATATAATATATGGTATAATATAACATCACACATCATATACAAGTAATATCCAAGTGATAACAAGCACCATTTGATAGAACAAGTCTTTAAAGTGGAGAAAATGTAAGGGGAAATAATTAGAAAAGGGTATTTTTAGGAGGTTTATGTGGTTTATTGAATAAATATAGTGATTTTAGTGGTTATAGGTGTTAATAAATGATAAAAAAAAATTTAATCATCTATTTGGACCTTTTATATCTCAAAATATAATTTTTAAAATCAAACTAGCATGTTTTCTACCCTACAAACCTAGTTTTCACAAGAAAAAGTGGCTAATTTGAGTTTTAAGCCTCCAAAACCTATGAAATTTTTAATTAAGGTATTTTTAGACATTTAAAAAATTATTAAAGTGTTATAATGTATTTATTATACATGAGGAGATATAAAAATCAAAAAATCAGTCTAGGTCTGCTAAAAATGGAAAAAAATAGTCTTCAAGAGGACCAAAAGTGGCATAATTAAAGAATGGAGGATACAAATGTCTTGAAATATAATATGAATTTCCTATAATTTTATTTTAATATGTTTTATTTCATTCAAATTACTTATGACATTGACATTATGATCTAAGTCGATTAGACAAGCCAAAACAAGGTCTTTTTAAGAGTTTTTTTGAAACTAAAATGAGGTTGTAGGCCTTTTTAAGGTCATCAATGGAAATAAGAAAATAAAAAACACCAATTTAGGAATATAATTTAATATTTTTATTCCTATAAAATTAATATAAAATATTATTCAAATGGTTTTAGATATAATTGAAAAGTTTACCAACAGAAAGTCCACTAGCTTCATGTTATTAAGGAAACTCAAAGAAGCATAATAAGCCTCTATCAACTATCCATGATTTCCTCAAGATTTAAAATGATATTTAATACTCTTAAAACTAATTTAAAGACTTTAAAAATTAGTTTGGATATCATGAAACATGTACAAAATGCTTGTATAGTTCTCAAGCCTACATAGAGCTTCTATTGCATGAATATTTACAACCCTCTCCAAACCTATTGCTAGTAAGTTATTAAGACTCTTTTTAATATTGTTTATAATATTAGATATATATTTTATGATATTATAAAATACGTAAATGAATTTGAAAATATATTTTGTTAGTCTTAAAGCAAAGACTAGACCTTGTATGAGAGATAAACTTGTCTTCATTGCTTTCCTTTAGATCAAACAATCTTAGACATGCAAGTTACGGGTTATAATGAAAAATTAAAGTATGGATAAGCATAATTATAAAGTTTAATTATCACCAAGATGAGATATTAATTTCAATATTTAAGAATGGTATGGAAATATGTTAAGAAGGTCAAGTAGGCGATGTGTCAAGATAACAACTTGTAACTCTTCTAGCTAAGAATGGGCAGTTTCAAAGTGGAAAAGATGAGTCATAGGAGGATAAGATACATTATTCACCACTTCTCATGAGATCATCATCAATCCAAGCTAACACATGTTTCATAATAATGATCACATTTATTCTTCACCTTCTTTTTGGCTTTGTGACTAGTTTCATGATGCATGATAGTCATAATAGACCTACTACACATCCACACACACTCTCTCAATTTTCCATTATTATATATATTTGGCCTTGAATGTATTTTAAAAGGATATTCCAAGTTATTATGGTGAATCCCTGCTAAACTTGAGTTTTTTTAAGTAAATGAAAACTATTTTACCTTATTCATGTCATATTTAGTGTGCTCTTGATTGAATTATTGATGAATGATAGTGTTGAAGTTCAATCACCTTGAATTTGTCCTATTAATTATAAACTCTTTGTGATTATGTTATCTATTTCAGGTCATATGGTGTGTATTAAATGATTATACAAATGTTAAGTGTGGAAAACCTTCATTAGTGCCTCATTCTAATTCTCTTGATTCTCCCTCTTAGTTGATATATAAAATTCAACCTCCATATTGAAATATTTATGCTAGATAATTATTTTAAGTTGTGTGACTATATTTATCCTTGAATTATCTTTGTTATCAACTCATGGTCAAGAGGAGGATACCTAATATTTGGTGAATCACCCCTTTTATGTTTTCTTTCATATTTCTCTTTCCCTTTTCCTTACAATTTAGTAGGTGTAGAAAAAGTGTAGGTGTAGCATCAAGGCAACCAACCCTATCTAGAGTTATCTCTAGTCATAGGCCACCCATAACCTTAGAGAGTTCTCATTATGTGAATTGTGTGAGGGGACCTAAAATGCCTCCTGAAAGGGTGAAACTCAAAGTAACAACAATTATCATCATTGTTATATTTCGCTTGAATGACACTTTACTTGGGAAATATGAGTTCATAATCCACTTGGAACATTTCAATGAATCCATGAGGAGAAAGGTTCAAAAATATAAGACTTGAGCCAAGGATTTCTTGGAATTTTCTACCTAGTCTAAAACTAGAATTAGTCTAGTCAATAAGGTGAAATTCTCAATGGAAGTTCCTCTCAAGGCACATGACATGTTTCTGACTCAAGTATATTTGATATTCCAAGAACCACCTATCAATATATATAAGCTTGATTAGGAAGATAATTTGGTTGATCAATCAGTAAAAGCTCAGTAAATTTTTCATAGGAAACTAAGAATTGGAGTACCACCAAGATAGAGCTAATTATCTGTGTGGACCTAAGTGGAATTTGTGCCAATGTGTCACCATCCCTTCTCCTCTTGAATTTTTCATTTTTTTGGTCTAGATTTAATGATTAAGGTTGTATCTATTCTGGGCCATGATGGCTTAGAGTGGGATATTGTGATTTTAAAAGGTGGTCCCATCTTAGTTCCCACACATGTTATTTTGCAACTCTTTGATAGGGTCAACACTTTTATAATTTAATTCTGTAAATATTAATAATTTTTTTTAATAATTATGAGGTTTTTGATTTCATGGATATTCAAAATTTCTTTGATTCAATGAATAATGTTAATGTTAAATAACTCAAGCATGTGTTTCTTCAAATATTTTCAGTAATTAGAATGAGATTTGAGTTATTATAGTTTGTTTCTTGAATTATTTATACTTTTTATAAACCCTCATAATTTTTTGTGTGATTATCAACATGTCTCTTATGTGTTTACTTATATAAATTATTATTAAAATTAAGCATTTATTACTTCCCTTTGACTCCTCCCCCTATGTGTTTAAAATATAAACTCTTTTGAAACTTGACATACAATAGTAAAACTATAGTTAAGAATGTCCCCAATTCTCAAGCATATTTTTTTATTTGGTCTTAAGAAATTCCTTTTTTTCCTTACCCTTATTTCCTTTTGATGTTTATTGGTTATCAAATCATATTTCCTTTATTTTATAAATTGTGAAGTGAAGTGTAAGGAGATAAACTTGTTGAATCATACTGAATATTGTGAATAAGTTTTGTATCAAGTGGGAAACATGGATTGAATTTATGGTTGTATAAATACATATATTAGAATATATATATTTCAAGTAGGATGTTTCATGGAGCCCAATACTTGCAACTCATGCCCTAGATTGTTTCATAAATAATGTTAAAATGAGAGGATGAAGGTCCCTTATTATCTCCTAGTATTTTATTAGTGTACTTAACTAAATAAGTGTATTTAAGGTCATGAAACATTAAGATTAATAATAATAATATAATATACCATATTTATGTTATAATCATAAGATATAACCACTATTCAGATCAAACATCATCATGCATGTCAAAGAAAGAAACAAAAATAATATTAACACTAGATTTAAAATTTTATTTCTTATGTGATGTTGAAGGGAGGATTGGTAGAGTAATTTGTATACATGATCTACTTGGGTGTATCCAAAAAAAATAAGGGTCATCTAACATGTATCTATTATCATAATCAGGACTAGTGTGATCCACATTGAGTGACTAAACTATGATGTCTTTAGGAATAAAAGTGTTACTAATATGATTATTTTAGATAATTTTAGTTACAGTTATTTATTAATTATCCATTAATAAATATTTCAAAAGGTCATAAGTAATTGGGTGATGATACTAGTATGAATATAATAAGTTTTTATTTTCAATTTAATTTCACTAGGTACATATTCATGAAAATCAAGAAGGTTTAGTGGGACATTACTCATAGGCTAAGGTTGAACACTATAACCTCTTACTTAGTTGATGAGATGTTTCAAGCTTTGATATTCATGAAAAAATAATACTTGTGAGATATTTCATGGTTAGTATTTTCATATAAAGCATTATTGAAATTTATAAAAATTACAAGCATTGGTATCACCTTGAACGTTATAGATGGATCCTAAATAGACAAATTTTATGAATTGGCATGAAATGGAAACTATGGTACTAACAATTATTCAAAGGGTGACCAATAAATATGTTATAAAATATGGTAAATTTTAAAATCATAACCTTCACCATACCTATTTTATGAGATATTATGATAGGAATCAAAATACTCCTAATGGAGGCATTTATCTTTTCTCATATCCTTGGAATGTGATGCAAGTAGTATTAAGATTTTTTATTGAGTATATAGTGGTTTTATGAAGTATAAATTAAAAAAATACAAGTAACCAAACCTTCAATAATAAGGGATAACTTCACTTTGATGTTTCCAATTTAGATGTTAATGAAGAGGAGAGGATCATCTACAAAAATAAATATTTGACGAGAATAATAAATCGATTGTAAATATAAGAGATGAAACTTGGTCCATTATTTTATCAAATTGAATAGACAATGTTTGACACTATTGTAATACACTTTCCTTATATTAGGGAGATGAAAAGGTAATGCCATACCCAATAGGTGATGAATGATAAATGTTCATGTCAAATAGTGTTTACCTTAAGTTATTTATATGTTTATGGAAAATATGAATAATTGTTAGGAAGTTAATATAAATGGGGAGCTTGAAAATTTATTCAATTTGATCCCATCCCTCAAAGCTAGATTGTATTGATTATAACTAGGGAATAGAGGATTAGTTGATATTATAATGCATTATATTTTGGATTTTAATTTTTTTAAATGTCATTGGCCATGTAGAATATGAAAGGAGGCTTATAAAACTATTTCATTCAAAAAAAATAATTTGGATCCACCATAGACTACATATTTGGAATGTATGATGAATTTATAAAGAGATGTGATTTTTTTGAACTTATTCAACCCAAAGGATTTTTATTATTTCTAGTATTTATGATAGAGATAAGACAATAATATGACTTATGGGATAGGATTAAATTTTTATATATAGTATTGAAGTGGTTGTAAAAGGGGTTAAAATGTTAATTTGATAATTAATGTGAGATATAATTCACTTCATGCCATTCATGTTAACTATACTTTATTAATGGGTTAAAGAGTTAGGGTTAACCATATTTTATATGTAATTGGTACTTATAATTGATTTTGTTTTACTTTTAGGTTTGGAAGAATTTTGATTTTCTTAATGTTGAACATTTTTAGTTTGGATGATCTAAAAGAGGATTTTGATAAATTTAAATGTGAGTATTTGCTTAGTTAAATGCATCAAGATTTACATAAATTTTATGATGTTTTAAAAACTTTAAAAATGTTTTATAGAATTCTCTTGACATATAACCATGGTCAAAGTAATAAAAAATAACAAATCACATGAAAATGTGTGAAAATTATAATTATAATGACCCAGAGTACCATGATGAATTAAAAAACTGGTATCATACCATTGAGGTTTTATCCATGAAGAATCAATGTCTTTAGGTTGAGGTTTAGAAAGAATAATTTGAAGATCCTAAATGGTAAGACCTTGATGTATTTTTTTAATATATGGAAGGAGGAGATAATTGAAAATGAATTCCCACAATTTTTTGAGAAAGATCCACATTTTTGGAATGCTTTGGCATGATAGTGTGAATAAATCCTTTTATAGATAAGGCTATGATCATAGGTTTTGGTAACTCCATTATCAATAACATGTGATAGAATATTTAATTATTCATAAATATTATATGGTTTTATTATGAAATTATATTATTTATTTTTAATTCATGCATAGGCACTAATTTGTACATAATAATCCAAAAATATTATTATAAAAGATTATAAATGAAGTAAATACTTATTTAGCTTCTGATATTAACAATTTTTTTTTCTTATTCTATTTGTAATGAATGAGCAAAAACTTATCGCTAACCTTGTAATTCTATCTTATCTATATAATAACATAATTTTATAGTGGGTGAGGCATGTTTTAGAGGAGAATCACTTTTATAATGGTAGAATTAGGCTGATGCTCTTAATAAAAATATATATATTTATGCTATTTGGATGAATTAGTGTTACCTTCTTTCTAAGCTTTCATAAATTTTTATGAAAGTATTGTGGGTTTTTTTACTATGGTAGATAAAAATATTCTAGACCATATCTAATAATTTGATATCATATCAGATTGTACTACACTAATTTACATATCTATCAAATGTAACCAAAATTATTTTGGGAAATATTGGGTTGAGGTGTATTTGATTTGTAGGATTTCTAATATATGAATCTATAGTATTAAATAGTGAATAGGATTAAAAGGAACTAACTATGATTTTTTCAACCATATTGTGTTTTAATTATCCTATCTCTAAGGTATATAAATATTAATTACCTAATTATAAATACTTATTGGTGCACCAAATAATCAAATGGTTGAGAAGATTCCATTGGAAAAAATAAAAATTATTCACGCTTCTTAAATATTGTGAGGTACATTGAAGATAATATCCATATAAAATTATTTATAATGGATTAATTATTGAGATTTTACCCATCACAACATGGATCAATTAAAATTGATTATGACTCGGCCAAAGTAACACCTGATTATAGTTTTACAGCTATCAGAACATAGATATAACTTAGGGGATTTATATGAAATATTTTTTATTAAACCCTTAATACCTCACTATGTTCACCAATTAATGATCAACAAATATCCCATAATATATATGTGAGAGCATAATTATAGTTATTTAAGCCACTAAATATGGGCTTGAAACTTGAAATATGAAAAAAAATGCCTATTTAAAAAACTTAAAATAAAACTATATGTAATATAAAACATGGTTAAAGATGATCATATATATGTAACTTTGGGCTTATACATTAGTTTTTTTAATATGTAAAACAAATTATATATTTTTTATTTAAACCTACATTTAAAATGAGGTGAATATTCTATAACTATGATACCCTATAAAATTTCTAGATATGTCTAGAATCATATTAGCTACCATAATACAAACACTCACAATACTTCCATAAAATAATATAATAAAATTTTAAAAAAAGTAATGCAAATTCATCCAATTAGTATAACTACCTCTTTTGATTAAAAACACTAGCCTAATTCTACCAATAAAATAATAACTCTCATCTAAAATATACCTCACCCACTATCTCTCAATGTTATTATATACATAATATATTAGGAGAGAGTTAGTGTATATTTTTTGATGAGATTTATTTTTATATTGGTAGAATTAGGAAAATTATCTTAATAAAATGAGGTATTTATGCTACTTGGATAAATTTATGTTACTTTTTTTAATAATCTTTCATATATTTTTTATGAAGGTATTGTGGGAGTTTTCATTATGGTATCTAACATGATTTTTGGTCCTTTCAATTAATTTATTAGTTTATATGACTCCCAATATAATAATTACTATAGTTATAATAATGAACCATATGGGAGGGGGTAAAATCTTCACCTCCACTTGTGTTGGAAGACATATATAATTCACCTACACAAACTAAACCACCTACACCAAAATGTGCTGATAAATTTTAACATGAGCTTAGTATATTGGAAAGGGATCCAAGAGATTAAAGTATGAAGAGATTAAAACATACATATGGTGTTGAAACTTTTATTGGTGGTAACAAATGATACAAATACTTATTATAAATATCCTAATAATCTTGAATGATAGGTAGTTATAATAGAATAAATTATTTTTCTAAATAAGAAAAAAATTAGGATTTGGATCCACTTAAGAAAGGAAGAAACTAGTGAGGTGAAAGTGGGTATAACACACTAATTATGAAAAAAATGGGTCCATTGATAGATATAAATCTAGACTTGTAGAAAAATATTATTCACATGTTGAGGGTGTTTACTACCATGAAACCTTTACTCTAATAGTAAATATGAAATTCAAAAGGTTATTATTCTCCTTGGTTGAAACACATAGATGGTAAATCTAACTTATGGACATCAAAAGTACCTTTTTTTATAGATACTTGTAAGAACAACTATAAATTTCCCAACCTTATGGGTCCATAAGTAGTGAGAACTTTAAATTTGTGTGTAGATTGAGAAAGTACATGTACAATTTGAAATTGGGTTCTCAATCTTGGTATGAAAATATGAATGCATTCTAAATCAACTTTAGATTTACATGTAGTTATATAAAAAAATAATATACACCAAGTAAGCAGATAGAAAAAGATTTATTTTGGTCCTCTATATTAATGACTTAATCATAATAGGGAGTTGATCTAAGGAGATTCATGGTTTGAAAGCTCAAATAATGGAGTATTTTGAGAATATTGGATTAGGCTTGTTCCTCTTTTTACTTTGGTATATATACTTAATAGTATGAGAAATGTTTTTTTAAATCAATCCAGTTATGCTCAAGACATATTCAACCACGTTAACGTGGAATACTACAAGTCCACATTGTATCCTTATCAATCTAGAGTTAATGTTAATGATAAGTGTCCTTATCCTTTAGTTTATAGTATACTCTATAGGAAAATGGTGGGAATTCTTCTGTACTTCACTCATACTCATCCCAATATTTCAATTTTTTTGAATCCAATACCATGATACTTCTATGACCCCCATGAAATCCTTTAAAAAGATACAAAACACATTATAAGGTATTTTCATGGAAATAATAACTATGGGATTGATTACACTTAGGAGGAAAGGCCAAAATATATGATTACACTTCTAGTGAGAACAAAAAAATTCTCAACTATACATATAGTGATTGTGTAAGAGATCCAAGTGATCATAAGCCATCTATAAGATACATATATCATCTTGGTGTAGATCATGTGAATTAGTTTTGTAAAAAATAGAATACTCTTTCTTTGTATAATATGCAATATGAGCATAGTGGAGCTATCAAAGTGGTTCATAAATTAGTCTAGATTCAAAATTTGATTTTATAATTTTGATTTCCATAGACCCAACCCACACCATTTTGGTACTATAATTAGATGGATCTCCACATTTTTTCAACCCAAGAGAGCAACAATGTATAAAAAACATTGATATCTACATGAATTATAATTGGAAACTAATATAAGACAAGGTCACCAATATTAAGTTTTTTAAAACAGATGAACAGGAAAACATCTTCACATAATCTTTGCTTAAGGTTTGATTTGTTCATTTTAATAAACCTTTGGGAGTGAATGAATGTGTCATAAATGGGGGATAGTATAGTGATTTATCCATAATTCCCCTCATTAGATCACATATTAAATTGGGATGTTATTATATTTAATCTCCCATACACTATTATATGGTTTGAAGATGAAATTGTATTAATATTTGTAATTGGTGGGTAGGCACTAATTGGTGTATGTTATCCACCACTTATTATTAAATAATATGATCTACACCATGGAGCCTAAGACTGAGGTGTGAAGGGGATAACTAAGTTTGGTTGTGTAAATTATTTAGATAAAACAATAAAACACACATTCAATCAAGTGAAAGTCTTACTTTTAGAAAATGTAATTTCTATTCACAAATGAAATAACAATGAATGCAAATTATAATGTCTATAATGTGTGTATATAAAGTAGATTCATGGATCAAGCTAATTATGTTACAATTCTATATTACACCAACCTTGAATATATTATCTAGATGTATATGTTACATATTTAAAATTGCATAATGCAAGATCAATGATAACTACTATATAGATCCCAAGGAGGATCTTGATAGGCACATTGATATCCTTTTAGAAGTGATAGTTATTAATGGCTTGAATAATCAATATTTAGGCTATCTTTAATGATTCCAAACCATGTGATTCCTAGTTAGTATCTAATGACTAGTTCAGACACATTTTATATCACATGGATAGGTTAGGTGACATGTGGCTACACTGAGGTGGGACCTAGAGGATTTAAAGAGTCCATGAAAAAATTCCTATGAAGTACATGTGGATTGGTAGTTCAATTTGTTTAGTTTGAAATCTGAGGTGAACATTGCAAAAAAGTCTATGAGTAGACATGAAACTTGTGCATAAGTTTGTCAACAAAATTTGAGAAAAGGAGTGCACATGATTGTGTGAGAGGTGAGAGATATGAAATAGAACAAATGAGGAGTGTGTTTATTTATGCAATGGTTACACATAGATCATTCACCCTTTATTGAATAGTAATAGTCTCCATTTCTTTAGTTTGTAACTAAAGAAATTACACTTAAAGTTGTTTATAAGTATACCACTTATCTTGATCAACATATTATTCAACCAAAACCACTCAAAAAATTTGATGATTACCATGACATGTGTACATATCTATCATTTTGATGATGTAATCCTTGTCTATGGGGAACAAGTGTTTGAGATTTAAAGTAGAAGGATGTTGTGTCATTATTTACTCAATAAGTAGCAGAGTGTAAGACTTGAGAATTTACACATTAAGGACTAGATGCATGCCCAAGTATAGGGGTATATCAAGAATGAAAGTATTATCACCAACTACACATATAATGGTGTATGTAATATAACATAGAGTCTTGATATTTTAATGTGGACCATTAAAACATTCCTTATAAAGGTGAAACCAAAATTTATCAGTAACTTAGAATGCATGAGGTGTGTGATGTGTGTCATGGTGTTCATTATAATTAAACTTTGTTTTATATAAGATATGTTGAACTTACTTATGAACAAACTGGATGTGTCTTAAAATCTTCTTATTTTTGTTTACTTCATGTTCTTATGTGTGCTACTCAGTGCCGAATGGTGCATGGTAGGAAATGTATAGAGGTGCTAAAAGTTGAAACTTGATACATGTTTGGAATGGATTATGACCCATATAGCTATGAAGGGATCTGTTTTAGGCATGATTAATGTATAAGATATTTTCATCTCAAGTGTGTGCATGTGCATAGTTTTAAATTCATAGAAAATGGTGTGGTTGACCAATTTGGTTTGCCCATTTGTATGTGGATGAAAGGTTGTCAACTGATCTAGTTGTATAACCATAAATTCCCATAATTCTTTCCAAAATTTACTTGTAAAGCATGGATTTTAATAATAAATTATGGATGTTAGAATCCCACAATGAACCCAAACATGGTTGAAGATGGCTTGTGTAATGCTAGTTACATAACTATCCTTGAAAGTAACCATGATATCCATCTTAGAAAACTTATCCACTACAACAAACACAACACAATAATTTAATTTCATCACAAGAAACCTAATCATGAAATCCATTTTGATAGATTCCCATGGTTTGGATGGAATTGATATAGGTGTGTAAAGTCCTAGATTCTTATTTTTTGGCTAGTAATGGAACAAGTAATGCAAGACTTGACATAGGATTCCATGTTTTCACTTGTGCAACTAGTAAAAGTGTAATTATCATGATGATAAAGTCTTTGTCACATTAAAGTGTCGTAATACCTTAGCATAGTATACCTCCTAGATGAGTCATTAACAAGGTGAACCATTTGGAACACAAATATATCTAAGCTTGTATGGAATATGGTCAATCAAGTAGAAATATTGAAATTGTTTACCTTACACTAGGATGGTGTAAGTTATTTTGAAGTCTTGGTTAGATGAGTAGATAGGTACCTAGTCTATGAAGTTATAGTCATGCATGCACAACACCATGATGAATGTGTGAACTAGAGGTCAAATAAGGAAATATGATTCCTTATTATCATTCCCTTTTTTTTGATTGATCATAAGATGGAACTATAGGTAAGTCATCCATTTCATAAGTTGTGAATTCTCCAATTTGTTTTATTTCTATAATAATTTAAGTGGATTATGGTATGAATGAAAAACTATCTCCTTCCCTAAAATGTAGTGTCCCCATTTATTGATTGCTTAATAATAACATATAATTATTTATCATAAGTGAATTAAAATTTTACTATTTGATTGAATGCCTCTAAGTGTTATGTGATTAGATGTCCATTTTGCATGAGTACTACACTGAGTACACTATCTAATGCATTAATGTGAATTTTAAATTAATATGCATTATCGAGCATAGTGAGAATGTGTGTTATGTAGAGGCATTACTTAAGTTCCTCAAAATCATGTTATTATGCATGAGTCCAATCAAACTTGGTTTTTACACATGTTATTTGGATGCAAGCCCAATATATGTGTGATAAACCAAGGAAACACATGTGGTAGAAGTTATCAAGTATAAAAAAATCCTCAATTCTATGAGATTTCATAGAGTAGGTTAATCTTAGATTACTTTTATCTTTTATAAATCTACTTGGATGCCTATGTGATCGATAATGTATCATAGGTACTAAATCTATGTGTCATTAAATGTATATTTTTCTAAGTTATATTACAACTTATGTTAATGCAAGGTGTTAAAGATGTGTGATATGTACTCTAGGTGTTCCTCCAAAGTCTTCCTAGAGATGAGAGCATCATGTAGGTAGTAAATGATGAATAAATTGAGGAAAACACTAAGTAGACCATCCATCAAATGCATAAATATATCTAGTGCATTCATTAGGTTGAATGGCATGACCAACCATTTGTATAATCCATCATGTGTTTTTAATGTTATTTTATATATGTCTTCATTATGTATTAGAACCTAATGGTAACCTAACTTCAAGTCTACCTTGGTAAAATATTGAGTGCCTTAGATCTAGTCTTGAAGGTCATCAATGTGTGGTAGTTTGTGTTGATTATTAACTATTATCTTGTTGAGTGTGTGATATTCTATGAATATTCATTAGGATCCATATTTATTTGGTGTGAGGACTATCATACTCCCACAAGGAAAAGATATAGGTTTAATCTTGACCTGATCAAGAAGCTCTTGTATTTGGCATCATATTTCATCATTATCCAAAACTGATATGTGATATAGGGGTTAGTCAGAAGAGGGTATCAAAGGAACAAATTGATGTGACTTTTAATTTCACTCTAGTAACTTGTCAAATTTTTTCTACTACAACATTTTATGATTATTTTGCATTGTTAGTGTGTGTTTTTCATCTATTGTATATGTGTGTTAGGGAGAACCTTGAGAAACATCAAATTTTATGTATGAGAGACAAGTTTGAGACATTAATTTTTAGAGAAAAAGGTGACTTTGGTCATGGTTTTTGACTTAAATAAGTGGTAAAAATTATCTTGCACATGGATAGTACAAAATTTTAGCTTGGCTTGATATGTAGCTTCATGATAATATAAATATTGTCTTCACAATAATATGTCATAGACCTTCAGATATGTAATGTCACAAGTTATGTTTTACTCTATAGGATTTAATTTGTACTAAAATTTCACTATCACCAAATCTATATATCTTAACGTACTAAAACCACCCTAGGGAATATGGCTTTGGATGTGTAGTAGTAGTAAGACCTCGATAGTTCAAAACTGAGATAGAGATGAGAAGATGGATTTAAGGGTTTGATAATATTTGATTGATGAAAACAAGTGAATGAATATTTTATGTATGTATTTTAAGTCATGTTCATTCTTGGAATAAGTTTTGGAGATCAGTGAATATGGTGAAAACATTGCTCACAAAATGACATGTCTGGTTTGGATAAGACTATGTGATATAAGGTCAAGAAATTAGTCTCTTTCCAATTATACCATATGATATTTATATCTAAGGATTGTTTGGAGTTTTAATAGGACCATTTACATGCATCATGAGTCATGAAAAGTTTATACATAGGTGTTGAATGTATAAACCACCATGATTGGTTTTTTAGTTAAATTAGCAGTTCTGAGTGAGTGAGTTATAGAGATGTTATTAAGCCTTTATCTCTATGAGTGAAAGAATTAAAATAATTTGGTGATGAACTTGAAGTCATGGATAATATATATACATTTTTATTTTTTTTTATATTTTAATATCTTAAGGGCATTTAAGCTTCATTTTTACAAGATAGACTTTTGAGGTACATAAGCCTAATAGGACAATTTGCCCTAAAAGAGCTTTCATGGTATGAGTGAAGTATATAGGTATAAATAAGAATGGATAAGGTTATTATATGTTATTATTTAAGTGATTAAATTATTTTTGATTGTTAGATAAGGCCATATGGGCCCAAGAGTATCAAGCTTTGATGTTAAGAGGACAAACCTAATGTAATTAGGTATCCATGAGACCTAAAAGAGAAATGAGGTCTAATTAAGTTATTATAAACCAAAAGGGGTGCAAAGTTTATTTGAATAATGTTAATAATATTTCATAATACCTATTTTATGTTATAAATAATAGGTTTAAGGTGTGTGGTTGACCAAGTGGTGTGTGACCTTGAGACTAGTATATATACAAGGCAATTTTAGATGTATTTGGATTGATGCAACATAAGAGAATAAAATCTTGCATGGTAGAGTAGAAGTAGATCTTGAAATGAGACAATAATAGAATATTAGAGTTATGGTGATAAAAATTTATGAGTTGAATGAGTTGATTTTGAATCAATTAGGGATTTGGTGCTTCCTTTCAAGTAGGTGCTTGTTAAAATGAGACATTGAACTATTGATTGCATAATGATGTTATTCTGACTACCCATATCAATGATGTAAGGAAATGTTGATCCTTCACATAGAAATATAGGTGGAAGAGGTGTTCACATTCTTCAAATATTTTTATCATAGTGGTATTGGTACTTAAACAAAAGGAATTTGGATTAATTATATTCATTTGTGTGGGTCCTAATGTATATTGTGCAAGTAAGGACATTTTCACATGGAATTTAGAGTCATCGTGGGTGGATGAGTGATGGAGATGGCACTAATTATCACCAAAATTATTATTTCCTTTTATAAAGTAAAATACATAGGATAATTCAAGTTTTATGAAGTCTTCTAAGGATACTCACTTTTATGAGAAGGGTATTGTTTCTATGCATGGGGATACGATGTGGAGTTGTATGAGGGTTAGAACTTTCATACTATTTTTTATGAAGAGGTGGTATGATACTTCATATTTTCCTTGGATTTTATCTTGATGACATTATGATAAAATTATCCCAAAGTTTCAAAATTTAGGAACTCTACCTTCATAAAAATATAATATGAGAGTCTATGATGTACTTCAAAACCCTGTGTTGTTTGCTCATGTTCTTTTATAGGCACATAGAGTAGTCATATAATATGTTGGTGTAGTATTCCATTAGCTAATCCTTGCATTTACATAGTTTTTTGAAGTTTATGTATTAATATTAAATTTTTTGGATAAGATAATATTCCTCCTTCAGTGCATCAACAAAAGTCTTCTATGATTTGATTGTAACACACTCTTACACATGTTACACATTGAAGGTCTCCCACTAATGAAAAACTATATTGGACATCTTTAGTACCATGATTATGATCTTCTCAACATTAGTGAAGTATTTGACTGAGAATTATACCTCAAGTTGTTGAATCTAGGCATCCACTACATTATCATCAATATATTTTTATGAATAAAGGGATGTCCAGATTGATTTGTACTTTAAAATCGGTTTGTTATTGAAACCATTGGGGATCATACTACTGAGATGGTTAGGAAGGTGTTGTAATAAGATGATTCATTAAATCATGGAACTGACCAAAAATTTTATTGTGTTTTACATCTAATTAATCATCAATGAGCCTTGAAACTTATGGGGATGCCTTAGGTTAGTTCTGGGCATCAAAAATCTTGATTTTTCTATGATTTTCTTCTATAATCTATGAAACACAACTAACTATTAAACTTTTTCTCTTTCATTTTTCTCATGTGGTTATAGGCATGGAAAGTAATATATTGAAACTCTAATACCAATCCTCATGTTGGATTTGATACCAATTATCTGCACCATAGGGCCCAAGATAATAGTATGCATTTTTTAATCAAGTTTAGTTATGCAGAGTGAATATGTGAAAAGTATTTAGGAAAAAAAAAACACACATTTAATGGAGTTGAAGTCTTGTATAAAATGCAACTTATATTCATAAATTGAAGAATAAGGAATATAGGGTATTATGTATACACTACATGTATACATATTAGATGCATAGAGAAAGTTATCTATATTTCAACTATGTATTTCATTAACCTTGAATATCTTATCCAAATTCATATGTTACATGTCTAACATGCATAATACATGAATAGTTATAATTTTTTTACAACTACCAAGGAGGATATTGATAGGCACATTGATCTATTATCAAATGTGGTAGTTGGTAATGGTTTTAATAGTTAATATCTAAGATGTATTCAATGATTTACAATCCTATGAGTCTTGGTTGGAAGATAATGGCTTGTTGGGACACATTATAAATCACATGGTCATGGTAGGTAAACACATGGTTGCATTAAAGTGGGACCTAGAAGATTTGGTGAATCCATGAGCAAATGCTTGTGAAGTGCACAAAGATACATAATTTGGAGTGTATAGCATATGACCTAAGGTGAATGTTTCACACATTTTTTTGAGTAGGTGTAGAACTTGTGCATAAGGTTATCAACAAACATAGGGTAAAGTAGTGTGCATTCGTTCATGATATATGCAAGGTATGTTTAGTAGAAAAAATAAGGAGTTTTTTTAGATGTGTAGTGGCTATGGACATATCATAATATTATCAAATAGTTATTTTAATTCTATTAATAATATTTTTTATATTATTATTGTAAATACTAAAACTAAGTATTTATATCATCTCAGTCTTTTACATTTGAAAAATATCAATTAGGGCTCTACCCCTCAGTTCTAGACCTCCTTATTGCTGAAAGGCTCATATTATCCATATCACTATACCTAAATACTTATCTCTTAGTGTAATCCATATCATTATGATGACCTAGATCTCTTTTACTACATATAAATATTATAACTTGGTAAACATACTTCATTATTAGTTTAAATCCATACCTATTTTTTGGAATTCTAGACATTACCTGACATAGAGGGACACAACCACTGATTTTAGTTTCCATATCCTTATCTAATTTATATTATCCAAAATTCATCTAAATTTCAAATGTTTAAAAACCTATGGGTTGACCTAGTTGTCTTATTAAACCCTACCATGAGATATTTTTAGAATTTGTGGTATAAATAAAATTCTAAGCCTTTTCATTCATCATCTAGAAAACACCCATAAAATCTAAGTAAATTAACTACAAAATAAATATATTCTACCCTATTCATACCTATTTTAATAGCAAGCATAAAATTATTCATATTATAGGTCTAAAGCATTCAAATAGTATCCCATGAATGATATTTTTCAAGTTACAAGTTAGATCACTAGATACATTTTCATATAATATATTTCAACCTTTTTCACACACTTTATTACATATAAGGGATAAATAAATAATTCATAGGCCCTCCTTCAAGTATTGGATATGTATTCAACACCCATTGATAGAAGGGTATTTGGGTTGAGCTTAACATTTTGAGTCTAATAACCTATATTTATAAAATCCATTACAAAGGTTAAGAAGGGTGAAGAGCCAGGGTCTAATAAACTAGTGAAGATTAAAACCATCTATCCTAGATATGAATAAATCAAAAATATAGAATAATAAAGTTGGTCGCATCCAAATCTAATAATTATTTCTTATTAGACACCTATGTCACATTCATACACTAACATTGATGGTAGTGTTGAGATATGATGATAATGACCATGGATATAGAATTATTGTTTTTAAAATATGATTATTTATATAAAATATTGATTCTACATACTTCACACCTATTTTTGGTCTAGATATACTTGCACATAATAAACCCAACTAAGTATTATTTCTCCTTATTATTACAATCAATTGAACATCTTTAAAATTAATTAAGTTATATATTTAACATATTTTGGTATTATAATATAGAATATTAATTTATTCGAGTTTTTAATTAATTTTCATACTATAAATTATTTTATAACCTTTATGTTTTATCTATTTATATATTATTAAACTTATCCCCTCATTTTAAATTTAGGGTTAAACATTTGTTGAACCCAACCTTTAGTCTTCAAAACCTAGATTGTCATAGGTTTTATATTTTATAATTTTTTATAATTGTAATTATTGTTTTAAATAATGAAATTTTATTTTTTAATTAGTGGGAAAAATTATTCAAAAATATTTATATGTTACACTTATACACCTTCTCAGTATTTCTATATTTTAGTGGGGTAATGCCATAAAAATATGACCTCCACACTTACACACTTACTCAATATATCCAAAATTTAGTGGGGGCATGCCAAAAAAACATGACGTCCACACTTATAGAATCTATAGTTTATTTTCATTATTTAGATATACACTTGAATCATAATCTTACACATTGAACTTAATTTTCATATATTTGAAACATATATTTTTAGATTTATTACACATATACTCTAGGTTATAGATATTATAAGTGCATATGCCATGCTATTGCAAAAAAAAATCAAAATTTATCAATTATACTATTCATTAGGACACACCAATTACACTAAAATGTATTTTTATCAAGCCTTTTTTATTGTAAAAATTGGTTCATTTTATAGGTTGAAGTGATTAAATAATTCAACCTCACTATATTTTTATATTAGAGTGATTAAATCATCCAATCTCACTATATTTATATGATGAGTTGATTAAATTACTCACCCTCAATAGTTTATGTATATTCACACTTGAGTTTTGAAATTGATATCTAATGATCTCAATGGCCATGTCTTAACTCATACTTGAAATCGATATGGAACATATTATCTTATAATATCCATTTTTGAATCTCTAAGGTTTAGGTTTGAACCTCTTATAGCTCCAATTCTTCATAAAGAATCATCTTTACCAAGTCAAAGCATCAAGAGGCAATATGGTTATATTGACACACAAGTGTACTCACTCCTTTCTCTCTTTTTTATTAGATTAGGTAAACAAATGGGTTAAAGGTCTTATATCCATTTTAAAAACTAATAAAATATATAAAAATAATAATATAATTGAGAACCTAATAAATCCACAAGGCTCAACCAACCAACAACTACCAGCTACAACAAACTAGCTTTTGCCAAAAAGGCAACAAAAAATAGACCTAGATAGATTAAGAACTTAAGTCCTCTAAATCATAATACAAAACTAGATTATTAATTTTATAAATTTCTTTCTTCTATTCCTTTCCCTTTTGTCCTATTTTAATGGCCTTATAGAGAATCTATTATATCCTTATTTCTTTTAATGCCCCTAGCTCTTGCTTCCTCCTTTACCTATCTAGTCTTCCTCCTTTCCACATCTCCTTCCTTGCTCTAAACATTGTTACTCTTTTTAAAGGGATGGGTTAATAAAAATTACCCAAGATTTTTATTTCCATATCTCTAATTACCACCCTTACCCAAAAATTATTCCTTCGAATAGAACAATAATTTTAGCTTATCAACTTCTTTCAAAATCTTAGAACTCAAAAGCTTTTAGACTTCAAATTTTGTTTGAATATTTTGTAGGGATAGTTAAAATTTAGAAGTAAAATTATATTGGCCCATGATAGTAATTGGTTCAACATGAACATGGTTTAATTTATAATTACCCCCAAGGGATAAATCACCAGAGACATTATCTCCCCCTAAACTTGCAGGCTTCTTCCCTCTCCATTCCTTAAAAAATTCCTCACTAGTCCTTATAAAATATTCTTGGTCACTTGGAATATGAATTACCTCAAAAATATCTTTACTCCAAAGAGGATTTCCCATTTTAATAATTAAAAGGATAAGACCTTGGTGAATAAGGTCAGTAGAAGGATTGGTCTTGAAATTGTTAAAATAAACCTCTAGAGACTTTAGTAGAAAAAAATGAATAATTATAGTGTGCCCTCTGAAATGGTTGAGAAAAATAAAATGGTGGGAGAAAATAAATTTGTGCTTTCCCTCTAAGGTTATATATCTCATGACCTATAAACACACTTTTGGCCATTTTCTAGGCAAATCAACATGGAGGAAACCCTTCTAACTAGATGTCTTTGATTTTTTCTTCTCAGTACTATAAAAAATGTTAAAAAACTCTTCTTTCCTTTTTGAATCCTTAGATACATTAATCCAATAATAATCCATACATGTAACCTCACTAAGAATTTCTTTGAAGATGGTGATGTTGAGGCCAGACATCTTGACTTCTCTTTAAGATAATCCTTTTTTGAAATCATGAGAAATATCCACATCATGCCCTATGGTTCTCTCTATGAAATTTGATAGTCTAACCTTCAAAATTTTATTCTAGATGTAAGGATCATCCTTAGCCTTCACATAATAAATTATCTCTATCCCATCTCTATTACCACCCATATCTAGTTTATCATCTTTAATTCTAATTTTTCAATAGTCAAAATTTACTATTGAGGTGAGAAAGCCCTTATTTGGATTTTTCCATTTAATGATAAAAAGTAAATCCAAAATTTTCCTCTCATGTGTTCCCTTTTGGTGTGAATAAATCATAATTAATATAAAAATAAAAACATAATTACTCCCACATGAATTGAATTTACCAATATTTATATAAATGATGTCACACATTTGATCAAGCTTTTTAATTTTGAATAATAAACATGGCATCATCATACCAATGATTGAGAGATTCATTAATAACATGTATATTATCCATCTCATCTATTCCCTTTTTTCCTTCCCTATAGACATGGTAGATTGTTAATCTTTTAAATGAGAGGAAGAGTGTTTTGGCATCCTTTATGGTACTAGAAATTGACCAGGAAGTCTTAGAACTCCCCTTAAAATAATTAATGATATTAAGTGAGTCCCCTTCCACCTAACGATTCTCCAATCCAAACTTATCAACCAACTCAATTCCCCACCACATGTCAAAATCCTCCACCACATGATTTTTTTGAATCTCTAAAGGACTCATATAATCTTTTAGAATATTACTATTGGAATCCCTAATTACTCCACCTCTTTATACTAGACCAATATTCCCTTTCACTACTCCACCAAAGTTTAGATTAAACCATGAATCTAGGTTAGGATTCCACTTAATCAAATATCTATCAATATTATGCTTATGAAATTGAGTAAGGATTATTAATTTTAATGATTGAATAACATGAGAAATATGAATGGGAGGAGGATTAAGGAATGAAGAAGTAAATGATGATCAGTTCTCTTTAATAAACCCCCATAATCCTCTTAAAGGTGGACTCAGAACTTAGATTCAAATTGTCCAAAATAGTAGAATTTTTGGGCTTCTAGATTCCCAAAAAAATATGGGGAAGAGATAAATATAACCAAAAACAAAAGGGGGTATAATACCATGGGGAATTTCAATTATAAATCAGATCCTAAATAGAATTAGGAGAGACCCAATAATAATTAGAGAAAATAAAAAATGAATGTAAAATAGATGAAACAAAAGGGCAGATGAGGAAAAGATGATCAGTTGACTCAACCTCATTTTTACATAAAACACACCCATTTGGAATTGTAATACTCCTTTTCATCAAGTTATCCATAGTGAGAATTTTATTTTGAGTAGCCAACCAATAAAACATATTTATTTTAGGTGTTAGGTTTTAAACCCACAAAATATTCCAATCTTCCTCCAATCCTTCTTCTTCCCATAACAAGTAATAACCAAATTTAATCAAGGACACCATTAGAATTAACCTTATATATAAGTTCATCCTCTTTGATGAATTTTCTAATATGAGTAGTCTGTATCTAGCTATTTAAGTCCTAAACAAAGAGAAGTTCTTGTTGATTCACTCCTTTATGTAGGATCTTCCATTTTTTACTCCCATCTTATTCTTATCAATAATCTTGTACTTTATGACCCATGACCTCCTTAAGGTGACCTCTAAACCCAATAGAAACTTGAAATGATCCCAATGGGTCTTGATTAATCCATGGATCATACCAAAAATCAACTTTATCACCTCTTCCTATTTTCCATTTTATGCCTCTTTTAAGAAGATCCTTACCTTTACAAATGGCTTTCCAAAAATTAGACCCTTTAGTAGGCCCTTGTACTGAAAGGAAATGAGACCCCTTCCTATAATTCATATACTTAAATTTAATGATTCTCATCTATTGATTATCTTCCTTCAACACCCTCCAAACTTGTTTGTCCAACATAGCTTGGTTCATTGATTTAAACCTCCTAAGGCACGGTCCCCCTCTCCCTTTAGGAAAGCATGATTTTTCCTAAGAAATAAGGGGGAACCTAAATCTATCCTCCACCATCCTCCAAAGAAACTTTTTTTACATTTTCTCAAATTGATCCACCGATTTACCCAAAATTACAAACAAGGACATAAAATAGATAGGGATATTTTATAGAGAACTTTTAAGTGATTGAATTTTATTAGCTTGAGATAATAGATTCCCTTTCTATCCTACCAAATTCTTCTAAACCCTATCTATTTGTGGATTCCCAAATTCAACTTTCACTTTTCCTTCAAAGAGAGGGATGCCTAGATAATAAGAAGATTTTTTTTTTATTAGGAACATGAGAGTCCTGGAAATATTCACCTACAAGCTAGTAGGAGTGTTAATAAAAATAAATAGCTTTTTAAAAAGTTAAAACTTTTCCCCAAAACTTCCTCATAAATATTGATAATTTCCCTAAAACATTTAGCTTTAGACACTGAAGCTTTTCCCATCATCAGAGTATCATCAATAAATTATTGATGGGTTACTAGTTTAGTATTAGGGGCCACCTTGATACTCTTAATAATTATAAATAATATGGTAGTTTTAATAATTTTGCTCAACATTTCAGCCATCAAAATAAAAAGATAGGGTGATAGAGGGTCTTCTTGGTGAAGACCTCTTCAACTAGAAAAAAAACTTTAGGGACCCTATTTATGATGACCAAATACATAAGCAAAGAAATATAGGATGAAATTATATTCCAGACCACTTGATTGAACACAATTTTTTTTAGAATTTTGTTTAGAAAGATTTGTGAGACCCTATTGTAGGCTTTGTTCATGTCAAGTTTGAGAAACATTCTAAATTTGGAAGAATTATAAATGGAATGAATAGTTTAATGAGCAATAATAATTCCATTTGATATATGTCTACCAAATACAAATTTCCCTTATTTTTCTACTGTCATCTTATTTAGAAGCATTTAAATTTTTAGGGTTAAACCTTTGGTACAAATCTTATAAAAGGTAGAGTAGAGTCTAATGGGTCTAAAATCCTTTAGTTGATTGATTTCATGTTTCTTGGAATCCAAACCTATAAAGTGTTATTAAATTCCTAGAGAATAATCCCTAATTTAAAAAATTTAGATATTGCTAAACAAACTTCATGCTAAATAATATCCTAGAAAACTTGGAAGAAAAAAGGGGGAAATCCATCTAGACTTGGGGCTTTATCTCCTTCCAATGAAAAAATAATGGATTTAATATCTTCATTATAATATGGAGACATAATTGAAGCATTATCCTCTTGGGATATGATCCCCAAAATAAGGAAAAGACCATGATCCTCTAATTAAACATCCCAAGAGGGGAAAAATGCCAAAAGATTCCTATAAAAGTATACAATTTGCAACTCAATATATTTTTCCTCTTTATAAAGAATCCCATCATCTCCCTTGAGTTCAAAAGTTTTAGTGAAGCAGCAGTTTCTAGAAACTGAGTGATGGAAATACTTAGTATTCTTATCTCCTTCCTTAAGCCAAGTTTTCCTTGATTTTTGATGCCAATATATTTATTCCTTAGCTTCCAAATTATGAAACAAGCTTAGGAGCTCCTTTTCTTTAGCTTGAGAAATGGGATTGGAACTATAAACATTGATCTCTTCCTCAATTTTTCATACATATTCCTCAATTCTATTCTTTTGGGTGAAAATATTCATAAACATTTCTTTATTCCATATTTTAATCTTATTCTTAACATGTTTAAGTTTCATAAATAGGATGAATATATCTAAGTCCTAGATAGGAATTTGCCACCACTCTTTTAGAAAATCAATAATAGATAGGTGTGTTAATCGCTTATAATTTAAATGGGATACACTTAGGTTTGGTCATCTTTTCTCCTAAAAAATTCAAGGTATTGAGATCAAAAACAATTTTGGAAAGAGAGGAAAGAGAGATACTAAATTGAATATCCCAATTCATAGAAATTAGAAACCTATCTAGTCAGACTTCGATTAGGTTTTCTCTAAGTCTCTTATTCAACCAAGTATAGGGGTTTACTTTTAAGTACACATCCATAAGACCTACCTTAGCTATGAAATCTCTAAAATTTGTCATATTGTCATTAAGCAAGAAGATTCCCCTTTTTTCCATAGGGAAAAGCAAGGAATTGAAATCACCCACCATGATCCAATTCATATATTTAATATTCTTACTGATCTCAACCAAGTCAGCTCAAAGCTTCTTTATATCATTTATAGAATTAGGAGCATAAATATTTAAAAGGATTCAATCAATTTTATTATGGATTTACTTGAAGTGAATAGTTATATGATAGTCTATTTTTAAAATAATAGATCCTTATAGAGATAAGGGATTCCACAAAAATAGCCAAAGCTTGAATCTCCTCTAGAACTACCACTAAATTTTTTTACTTTATCCCTGATATTATCATTATTTTTCAAAATTTTATCCTCTAACATCTTATATTATTGGAGAATCAAAATATTAGGTTTGTGCTTATAAATAATGTTTTTGACCAATCTCTATTTTTTGGGATTATTTAAACACCTTATGTTCCATGATACGATCTTCATTTTTTGGTACTTGGGAATTGTCTAAGGGTCATTTAAGTATCCTTTACAACTTGTTTATCTATTTATTATCTTTTGGAATTCATAATAGTCAATCCACCATAAGATTTATGATCTTATCCTAGTTTTAATTTCTTTCTACCCTTTTTAGAATACACCATCATCCAATTATCCTCTTCCTTTTCTTTATTTTTCCCATTATTCCCACTTTTACCTACTAGGAAGCATTGGCCTAGATCTATAGAAATATACTGATGTAACCCTTCCTTTCAGATTGGAGTTAACAAAGCCTTGGCAAGCAAACACTCTTGAATAACTAGGTCTCCTTCTAAAATCAATGTTTCTAAATTGAGAGGAAAATTCAAAACTTCTTAACCCTCAGAATGAGGTTGAGGCTTAACTAGCATTAAAATAGGAGAAGCAAAGGTTACCTCTACCAATTTTTCTACCCAAGAGAGAGGATTTGAAAAAGCCTTAACCAAATGTAAGCCTAATGAGATAACCACATCATATTTTCCTAAATAAATAGATCTATTATGGATCATCAAAGGACTCTCTATAGGGTAAAATTAGGCTAGGTTAGAAGCAGATGAGGGATTCATATCCTTGATAGAGAAAACTTATGATGATTTTATACTATGTTGAAGGGAACAATACCAAGATGGGGTGCATGGGATGGAGGCCTAAGAGAAGAGGGATTAAAAGGAGGAGGTTTCTTCACTTAATAGGGAGTAGGTGGATGGGAAGGCCTCTTGGAGAGAGGAAAATATTTTTAAGAGTGATTCAAAACATTTTAGGATTAAAAAATATCTAATTCTCTTTAAAATATATTTTCTTGGTTCAAAACCACATATTTGGATCTTATATTAATAGAGTGGATCATGGGTTTATCTATAAGGATGAAGATAAAGAACCTCACAGTAATAAGTCTATGTCTAAACCTTATAATAAGATCAATGAAAATACATTATCCAAGAGCTTTAGTGATCCATAAAATAACCTTTAGAGCCCAAAATTATAGAGTCAAATCTAGAAAATTAACCTAGATATAAATATCTTCCATAACCACACTATTTAAATTAAAACCTACTTTCCACTTGTGGAGATAGATGTTATATTTTCCCATAAACCATGGGCCACCTGTTATGATCTTGAGATAGTCCTTTGAATTATTTAAGTTAATTAGAAATAATTTTTTAGTAATAATAATGATGTCTACCAGACCTTTGGGGTACTATTTAAAATTTTCCAATTTATTGAAAGAGTCAATATTTGGCCTAAAATAACTAAATTTAGCCAAAAGAGAGTTTGAAAATAAGGATAAAACTTTATCTATGACTATTTTAATAACATATAAACATACATCATCACTTTCATAGGTGGGGACAAATGGATAATCTTTAACTATATTACTTTTTGGTCACTCTCCAATCACCATATCTACACATAATATTAATTTCTTACCACCTGACTATTCAGTACCTTTCCCTATAGATGTGGTAGGTGGTCCTTATCATAATTCATGAGGATTTATTACATACTTCACCAGGTCATCCTCATCCTAAAACTCTCCATCTTCCTTCCCATCACTTGAATTAAAAATTTATCCCTTAGGGTTACTCATCATCACATAAGATTAATTCCTCTTAGGCATAAATCTACTCCTTTATCTCTTTATTTTAAATAATTTTAATTATTTAAAACTTAATATTATATACACTAATTTATACTATAACATACTCTTGTCTATAGTTCATACACCAACAAAACACTCAAAGTGGGCTCAGGCTCAGGTAGGTTGTGTTATACACACCCATGTACTATTTATTTCCTTTAACCTAGTAATTCCATTCTTATGAATTACTAGATTAAAGGGGGGAATGTAGATACTAAAAATAAATATTTATATCATATCAATATTTTACATTTAAAAATATCAATAAGAGATCTACCTTTTAGTTAGAAACCTCCTTACTATTGAAAGGCTCATATTCACCATCTCATTATGCATAAATTCTTATCTTTTAGTCTGATCCATATAATTATGATGATATAATTCCCCTCTAATTCACATAAACATTAAAACTTAATAAACATACTTCACTATCAATTTTATATCCATACCTATTTTCTAGCCTTATGGATACTACCAATCATAAATAGACATTAATGTTTATGGTAGTGTCTAATGGACAAAAGTCATCCAAATTGATAATGTTTTGAAACCTATGGGTTTTCATATTTTTATTAGTGAACCCTACGATTAGATATTTTGAATATATGGTATTAATAAAACTCCAAGACTTCTCATTCATCAACTAGAAAATACCAAAGAAACACCATGATCCCACTGATATAGTATCAATTGCATCTAGATATAGTAATTATTTCATAATAGATACATATGTCACAGTAAGACACTAGTATTGAAAATAGTGTTTGAATGTGATTATAGTGTCCATGGATATACAATTATAATTTACATAATCTAATGTATATTACACAATACTAATCATGAATAATTTACACATGTTTCTAGTTTAGATCTTCTTGAGCATAGTAAACCCAACTAAGTATCATTTTTATTTAGTATTTCAATGAATAAAACACCTTTTAAATCAAGTACTTTCTATATTTAGCATATCTCAGTATTATAATTCATAATATTTATTTAATTTAGTAATTAATTGGCCTACTATATATTATTTTATCACCCATGTACTCAAACTATTTATATATTCTTAACCCTATCACCCCATTCTAAATTTAGGGTTAAACAATTATATTTATAACTAGTCACAAAAACCCTAATGCTATCTTCTTATCTTATCTATATAAGAACAAAGAGGTCTAGTGGATTAGATTTATTATGGATGAAATTTACTATTATACTAGCATAAGGCCAATTATCTCAATCAAAAGAGGTAACTATGCTACTTGGATTTATTTGTGTTACTTTGTTTCTAAAATTTCATTTTTTAATGTTTTTTGGGTGTTTGTCCTATGGTAGCTAACATTATTCTAGACCCTATTCATTTAGATAATACCATTATTATTTATATTATGTATCATAATAATTTAATTATTTTAATTTTCTTAAAAAATATAAAATTATCTTATTATATAATTTTATGTTTTACCTTGATCAAAGTTTTCTTATAATTTTATGAGAAAAGGACCTAGATTTATATTGAAGTTTTAGTTATAATGCATTGGTAAAAAGATTTAATATCTTAATTTTAGATATATTCTAATCAATTTTTTTTTTTAAATTTAAATACTTACATCTCTTGATAAAATCATGGGCTAGCTCATTATCTATTTTTTTGTAATTGATGAAGTTACCCAAGTTATTTTTGGGTAAAGTTGTGATATCAATTTTATTAAACTAATTAATTTAGTAATATTTATTATTCAGTGATATTATAACATTTGAGTTTATTTTACCATTCTTAAAAACAAATTTTAATGGTTTTGACAAGTATTTTCATATTTGTGTAAGTTTTAAGCATGTGCCACTCCTTTTGGAGATTCCCAAAGGCCTTAAGATGCAAATTAAGATCTAAAGATTCATTATTAGTGATGGTTGGAGTGATTCATCCAATATCCATGGTTTAGTTTTAGGTTCTAAGATTTAATTTTAGATATTCTTAATGACCTTATTACACATGGGAGGTTATAGGATAAGGTTCCCAAGATGACCCTTAAGGGAGTAGGTAAGAAGGAGGGGAGGGGTGTGTGTTGAGAAAAAATCATTTGGATTTACCCACTGAAAGTTTTAAGGCGGGTTTAGAATTTTAAGTTTTTCTTATTTTAATTTTTTTTAATTATTTTGAATTATATAATTTAATATTATCCATTTTGTCCAAGACAATCAACATTAAATTATTTTTAATAGAAGAATCATTTTGACTCAATTTAGTTTGTTATGTCTCATGTTGACTACAGTTATAATCTAGATTAAAATTTAGGTTAATTTTTAATATTGGATCACTAAAATTATCACCAACCATAATCATATCTAATTTAGTCATAGTGGATGAATAAGGATTGAAGGAAGTCATGATATGCTTTCCCCAAATCCTGTGGAAGAAACAAATTAAAGATGAGTCTAAAAGAAAGCCAAAACCATAAGAATATAATTAAATTATAATCCATTTGTTTTTTAATTTTATAGTAAAAATAATTATATTTCATGGGTTTAATAATTAAATTATTTTCCTTCACCCATATAATCAAATTATATTTTGGGTAGACTTTTAGTCTTAGATCTTATATCAACATTAGGATTAGTATGTGCACATTGTTTCTTTTGGTATTGGTTAAATACATTTTGAAATCATTTAAAGGATTATCTTGAGAGATATAAAAAATGGCAATAAAAAAAATTTAGAGTTATTTACATTCTTATTCATGGCCATGACACTAGGACTCTTTTTATTTAATCATTATAAACAATAAAAGACTTGGACGACTTTTTCTCTTGGTGGTTGTTAAGGAATTAATTTTTATGAATGTAATTTTAAAATCTAGGTATTATAAAAGAAACTATTTTTTTAATGGAAGGTATATTTTTTAAATTTTAATAACTAATAAGATAAGTAAATGGGTATCGAGCAAGCAAAAGATAATTGACATAATCAAAACACTACATATTTAAGGAAATAAAATGTGAAAACAACCTAATTAAGGGTGGGCCAAGATCCATGTTGGTTTTAAGGAAATATATATAGGTAAAATATGATAAGAATATAAATATACTATAATATATGAAAAAATATTAAACCATACTAGTACAACATACATGTAATATGATATGAACATAAGTAGGATGAGGCTATATTTTTTTATTAATAAAGGTATCAAGGATATAATTAGGAACTGTATTGAAGGAGTTGATTAAAAATACCTACCTAAATATGAGATATAAAAGGCATAAATTAAAGAGATAAATTTATTTCGGAAAGAACCAAAATTTATATAATATAAAATGTTGTAACCAAGAGGGGTTAATAAAGTAAAAAATTATGTAAATATAGCATATACTATTAATAACACACTAATATAATAATTGAATATAATAACATACAAATTAAAAAACACATACGTATCCACCAAATTAAATAAATCAATAATATAGGGATAAGAATAATTACCTTGATTTGACTTATTGGCTCATCAGTCTCCCCATTGGCTCAAATGGCACCTTTTTAGAGATGTTGTAGGTAAATATCAATATAGAAATAATAATACATAAGTATCCTTAGTTAGGAACTCTAACTATTAGGTGTAATTTTTTAAAAAAATATTATCTTCTTGAATCATCAAAATCCTTTTAAAAATTAGCCTTGCATAAGTCTAAGTCCCTAATCTATAATTTCTCTTCTTCAAACCAAGGTGGATTTGTATGGATGAGAAAAGAATATTGAATATATTTTTGATGAAAAATTAAAATCATGAGCCCTATATATACTAATACAAATATTAGAAATCAAATATGAAACTTAATCAATGGCTTAGGCCTGGTTGAAGCTGCATGAACATTATGAAAAGTGTCAATAGCCACAATATTGTTTTAACCTAGGTTAAGATTTCATCTAAGTGGTAAATTATAAGTAGGTATACTTTTAGTATCTAAAAGATTCCATTTGGATAAAATTAACTTTTTAAATTTTTAAAATTGCTAAAATTAGTCACACATATATTATTCCATCAACCTAAATTTTATTATATTTCATTAAATATGGTTTCTAATTTACATATAAAATATATTCC
This sequence comes from Torreya grandis, assembly GCA_037957365.1. Taxonomy (NCBI): domain Eukaryota; kingdom Viridiplantae; phylum Streptophyta; class Pinopsida; order Cupressales; family Taxaceae; genus Torreya; species Torreya grandis. The sequence goes on along the minus strand of JARHVA010001000.1, from coordinate 24,222 downwards.
CACATAATTTTGAACATATTTTTCTAATTTTATGTTTCATTTATTTATTATTATTATTATTATATTATTTTATTTATTTATTTATTTTATTTTTATTTATTTATTTATTTTTATTTTTTTATGTGTGTGTGTGTGTGCGTGCGCGTGTGCATGTGCATGCAGACACACACACATTACTACTAAATTAAATTTATGAATAAATAAGGAAACATAAAATAATAAATATAAGTTTGGCATTAATAATAATTGAAAAAAATACTAAGGTAAAAAGTGGGGTTTCAAAGGTCCCCCAAAAAATATACATATAAACAAGATAAAATGATAAAGCTAAAAAAATAATAAGAAACAAGCTAGCTTAAAAATAAAATATGCTACCAAATATAAAGATAAACATTAAAAAACCATCAATATAGGATTATATTTCAATAAAAAATAAAACTAAAATCCCCACCTTAAGATCAACTAAATCCTTGAGACACTTTACAACTTCTAGATCTTCTTGAAAGGCATGAAATCTTATTGGAGATATAATCCCCCACAATTATTTGATCATTATCTTCATTATTTTTCTTTTAGACCCTCATTTATATACTAGCCCCCACTATGATTTCTTATGATTTTCTATTCTTAGTATCCTCCCAAATATCATAAGTGATTATGATGTTTTTCTTGGTATTCTCTTGAAATTTGCACTTCATTATTCCATCTCCTCCACTAATATTTTCATTTCAAAACCCAATCTAGTCATGTATTTTTTTAAACAATTCGTGTCCTACTCAAAATACATGAATTCATTATTATAGTTATTGTGTTAAATTTAAATCTTCTCTATTTTATACTATATCTCCACCATCATATTCTTATTCTTCTTGAATTCACCTACTAGCTCCTTAAAAAAACTTAGTTGAATATTTCTATCATTCTCCAAATTATCCATCCTTTACATAATGTGATTCCCTTGGGCCTATATGTAATTAAAACTAGTCTTATCATTTTGTGACTCAACAGGCTCCAAATTTAGGGGGTCATCATTAATTTCTATTTGTCCTTAGATGCTTTTTAATTGGTATACACATCCTTCCTATGAGAAGAGGTGCCCTCGCCGAGTTATTTTTGGACCTTATCCCACAATGCCAAAGCTTTTTCATATTCCTCCTTTCCATCTAGACTAAGCACTTACTCAAATTTAATGTCACATGTTTCCATAAGATAACACATAATATGATCAATGATATGGGTCCCATAATAGTCTAAGAGAAATATTAAATCTTGATGAGCTAACATATTGTCATTCCCCATTTGAAATTCCTTCGTAGTAATTTTTTAGAGATTTTAAAAGGTGAAAGTGGAAAATAATTACCTCTCCATCCCTAAAATGATTAAAGAAGAAAAAGTGGTGTGAATACAACCTTATGAACTTCCCCTCCATCATGACCTAATTCATCACCTATAATAAAAATTATAGCCATAGATCCGTAAGGACAAACATAAGATGTCATCATCAATCTCATGATTTTTTCATTTTAAAAGTAAAAATAATAGATCACCTCATTATTCCTTTATCTTTATATACCTTAGTGACTTCAGGTCCCATACCTATGACTTTAGTATTTTTTTCCCTCTATTAATTCCACTAATATTCCCCTCAAATTCATTACCCTATCTTTACAAGATTTAGTAAAGTCTACAAAGATACCCATATAAAAATCTCAAATTATTTCTATTAAGCTTGTTAGGCTGAAATTTCTCATAATATTCTACATAATCTTGTTCATTTTGACATTATTATAGGATAATGGCTTGATTAACACTAGTTCACATCCCATGTCTTATATTCAAAGCTGACTCTTCCTTATATCTACTGAGGTGTCCTTACTCTCACTCAAGACAAAATAATTACTTCCTTCCATCCTCTGACTCTAATTGATGATGGAAGTGTTTATATTAATAATGCATCAGTATATATTCCTCCTCCTTTTTAGATTATTATTATATCTCAAATATGGGGTTAATTGCATCTCAAAACTTATTACCCCATAAAAAACCATAAGTATTAAATAAATATATTACCATGGAGGTGGGTCTCTCCCAACCTTCAATTCATAGACTAATCCTTTGTCTCCTCATGCGAGATGTTAATAAAAGGATGTGGTAGGTTTGAACCATTAGTCTATTAGTGAGTTTTAAACTTATAACACCTATATTATCCATCTAATTAGTACATCCATTGATTTTCATATAGGTATGATGAATACTTGGATCATCAAAATTCCTCAATAAAATTTGATCATCATTGACAATAGTTCTAATATTCCAACTTGAATTAGCATTATCATCAAGACTATTGATAATATTCAGTGAGTCTCCTATAAAAATATATTTTAATCTTAAATTACTATATCAATGAATTTCATAAAGTTAACCCCTTGTTTAAGTTATATGGTTCGGTCTAATTCCTAGAGTACCTACATAGGCTTCTATAAAACCACCCTTGTTGTCTCTTATAACTCCCCCACCTCTTGATTAACCAAGGTTACCTTTTGTTGCACCATAAAAGTTCAATTTTTACCAATAATATAGAATATTTTATGATTTAACCATTGTACTATCTATATTTTCCCTAGACTCATTGTCTCCCTTATGAACCTCAAGATTCCACATATGAAGGATACTCTCCTAAGCCACTAAAATATTTTTTTTCCTCTTTTTAAGACAACCTTCATATTTTCCCTAATAAATTACATTATTTTCAACCTTATATTATCTTAGTTCATTTTCATATTATGAAAAATCTTCTTGTTATTTTATTTCCACATTCCTAGAGGAGTGCAACAAAGCCATATTCTAATTTTTTTTAGAATAGGGGAAAACCATAGAGGTTTCTATTGTATTATGAGGTCTAACATGGATTTTGGTTTGAATCAAGACATATTTACATATATCCATAAATATACCAACAAAGGGACATTATATGAATAGGTTACTAAGTGATTATTCCTCATTCTTGCACATTAAACACTGATTAGGAATAAGCATGACTCTTTTTATCATATTACCAATTGTAAGAGTGTTATTATATGCTACCAAATAGTAGAATATATTTAATTTTGGGATTAAATACTTATCTTGTAGGGATTTTCAAGCCAAAAAATTATCTTCCATCTTAGTATTTATTAGGTAACCTAATTTCACCAAATAAACTTAGGTTTAACCATTTTTTGGATATAAGGGTAAATATAATAGCCTAATAAATTAAGGGAAAAAATTATTCTATAATCAAACCAATTAAATAATTTAAATTCATAATATTTAATTATAATTTTAAATTATGGAAATATGCTAAATAGAAAAAGTACAATGCTAAAAATAATTAGATTGATTAAATATGAATAAGATATAATACTTAGCTTGGTCACTGATGCAAAGATAGATCTGGGAAATGTAGTTGAATAAATAATCAATATGATGCTTATGTATGTTTCATTAGATTATTTAAATGATCTCTTTGTTAGTGCAGACACTATCATTAGAATCTAGACACTAGTTTTGACACTTATGTCTCAGTTTTAGTGCTTATATTGTAGTGAATTACATGTACTCTTATATAAATTTAACTTTCAACTATTAGGTATTATAATCACCTTGTAAATTTTATGTATAGATCATACACACATGTTCTATAAATTTATGTTTAAATCAAACCATTGATTCTTTAGTTAGGGCATGTGATATTGAAAAACAAGGGTTAGTGAGCTCATATGAAGTTTATTTGAGATCAAATACTCATATATTAATGAGTAATACATACATATCCATACACTCCAAAGAGGGCTAGGCTTAGATTGATGTAGTTATCCCCTTATGTGGGCTTGTGTGTGAATAATGGTCTAATATGCTCTATGTGAGTGCATGTAATGATATAGATTACAACTTGATAAATATCATTGATAGGATTGTTAATTATACCTATAATAATATTGATACAATGAATACTATTTAAACAAGGAAGAATATGGTAGTATAACTCAATTATGTGAATGATTTAGTGATCTTAATAGGTGATTTCTTGGTAGTTTATATATGTATCAATGAGTGAGATTTATTTTTTATTTATAGTATACCTTATGAAAATACCTCATTGAAATTTTAATGAATACAAATATTTTGGCTCATACATATCTTTTTTTTTAATGTAGTGTTTATAAGTACAAAAACTAGCATTAGAATTGGGACACAAGTGTCCTAGTCTAGACATTAGTGTCCTAGAAGACAGAAACTTGTTGAAGACTTGTTACTGATAATGAAATATGTTTATTAGGATTAAAAATTATTATGGGATACAAATTATATAGGTAATAATAATAATAATATTATGGTTATACTATAAGATAAGAATTCAAAAATAGTGAGATGGTGAATGCAAGCCTTAGGGTAGCAAAAAGGTCATAAACTAAAGGGTTGAGCCATGAATGATATTTATCATGTGTAAATTACTATTTAATAATGTAAAATATATATTTATCATCCAATCTCCCATTTCCACTTAAATATAATAATTCATATAGATGAAATTACTAGGTTAAAGGAAAGAAATGTGTATCATGATGTGTATAACACCACTTGATTTGACTTGAGCCCTATTTGAATCTATTGTATGTATTTATTACCTAAAACAAAGATTATGTTATAATGTAATTAGTTTATATGATATGAAAATTATAATAATTTAAATTTTTGAAAGAAAGAGAGTAAGAAAGAAGTACACATGTGTCGATGCAACCATGTTCCCCCTTGGTATTTTGATTTTATAATGATGCTTCCTAGCTAAAGCATTAGAGAGAAATGTTAAAAAATTAACCTTGAATAAGTGAAGAGGATAATTATAGGGTGATCATGTCCCATATATGGTGCAAGGGTGAGTTGTGCCAAGTTCATAAAGAATACTAAATCTCAATCACATAACCCAAGTGTATACATAATCTTGCCAATTTCACCCAATTAAAATAGTATAACCATATTAACCCATGAAAATAAGTAGTGATAATGCCATAGAGGTAATTTAATATTAATCACACTAATTAGAGGATCTAATTACTATAAACATATAAAATCTCAAATGGTGCATCTTAGTAAGGTCATCACATATATAATCTAAATGCATATTTTTAATTCAGTACATTTGCATGGCATATGCACCTATAATATGTATCAAGATGAAGTATCTACTAAAATGTAACCTATGATATATAAATTTGTTTAATATCTATCATAAATTTAAAAATCTTGACCCAAATATATGAAAATTGATGCTAAATGTATAAGATTATGTCCTAAATGTATTTATGAATCATGTAAACTATATCAAATTCTACCAATATTTACAATTGTGTGTATGTGAACTTATATCTATGTGACATCAACCCAATAATATTCCCCACTTTTGAGGTAAGGGGAATGTTATCAAATAGTCATCTTATCTCAAAAGGATAAAAAGACCACATTGTATTTGTATCATTCATGTAGTAATAAAATATATAGTGGAATCATATCTAAGTAGGTGTATAAATTAAGCTCACATTATCCAAACATAATAATCCCTAAGATGCATAATATATATTATGAAAATTCCTATAGTAAACAATAAAAATATCAACAAGCAATCAAGTACACACATAATAACACTTAGTGTCCCACAAAAAGGGTCTAAAGGGACCATAAACAAGGGGCATGTTCAAATGTCATAGACTCAAAGGAGAGGGCATGCTCATATTTCCACATACAAAAAAAAACCATTCAAAACACTAGGACAAACAATCAAGGAATTTTTTCACATGTTCCACACTATAAAAAAGATATAAAAAAGAATTAAACTCAACTAAGTAAAGTGATGGGATGAATAAGTTAAGTATAATCAACTAACATAAGAATATCATACTAGATCCTACATACATGTGTTAGAAAATTGTCTTGTAGCATAACATATCAACTAAATTGTATAATATTTAAACATTACTATAGGCATGTATAAGTATTAGTATATAAGCTCAAAATGATAATGTAAATTGATCATAAAGCAATACAAATTATATCAATCATGATAAAATAGAAGTAATATTCCCCCAACATAGTGTTTTATGTAGGAAGAGGAATGGTAAAACATATACATGTTCATGTATCATGCATATAATGTATCCCTTTATCACACTCAAGCACCCATGAAAAATATGTGTATATAAAGGAAATCATATAGTATAACTTAAAATGTTATGGTCACATGTGCAGGACCAACCTGTAAAGGTAAATAAATCTCATGAAACACTTATTGAATGTTTTGACTAATTTGGTTTAAGGGCAAAAATCATCATGTGTATATCCTAAATGTGTGAGTAATGTCATGGTACGTACATTTTCACTATAACCATTATGAGCTATAACACTGTATATAGGTTGTCAATCAATATGTGCTCTAATAAATAACAAATGAAAATTTGAATCATAATCCACAATATAATTTTCATAAAATGTCATAGAAGGCCTCTAAACCATAGGAGGTATCTCATGCTTAACTATTCCAATAATACCATCTAATGGGATTCCATAATGTGGTGGAGGACTGTGTGTATTATATGACATTTTAAATTCTAGTGTTTCTTTAGAATGATCCTCTAATGGATTGTGGAATATATTCTAATTTTTATGGTCACCATGTTGTGATCCTAAATCCTTTTGAAAATAATATATTGTAATATGTTCACTATCAATGAGATCTTGTATATTGGGACTCAACTTGAAACATTTGTTTTTATAAATCCCAACACATTGGTGATAGTCATAATAAAAATTGGAATCATATCATTTTGGTAGAGGTTAACTCATATCAATCTCTAGATGAGGGAGAGATATGAGATGACACTCCACTATATTATTAAGGAGTGAAGTTGGAGACTAGGGTAATTATGTAAATCATATCTTAGGTGCACTGGTTAAGATGAGATGATTATGTTTTTGTGACACAATATGTACCATTAATGTTGCTTCATTTTTAGCTTCTAGAGGTTTTAACTTATGGTTTGGTTTGATATGAAACTTTGTATTTGATGTAGTCAGTGTGTTGGTTAGATACTTAAAATTTTTTAATGAAATAACTTTCATTTATCAATATCAAATAATATGAAACAATTCATCAAAATATTTAAACCTATTGAAGATAATAGACATATGTAATGGGTAAATTAATCTTTTCTTAAATATCTTTATCCACCATTAAATTTTTTATTTTGGCCAACATTTTCTTGTACCTCAAAACATATTCATTGGTAGGATCATTGGCTCCTTATTTTATATTTTTAATTTGTGCACATGACATCTTTTAAGTAAATTTAATATAGGAATTTGTTATAAATTGATCCACTTGAGGCTTGAATACCTTTACCAATTGTATTGGTAGATCATAAAATCATCTCAAAGCATAGTCCTTGAGGTTTATTATAAACAATTTGGTAAATTTTTTATCATTAGTTGTGTAATCAAGGAATGACACATAGTAAGAGTGAATATGTTTCTTACGGTCACCCTTTCCATCATAAATTATGAAATTGGGTGCTATAAAACTAACTATAAATGGTGAAAATATATCTCAAGTGAAAGAAGATTATGCAATATATCTTGTGAATCAATAGCATGATTTGATTTTGAATCTTTTCCCTCAATATTGTAACCTTAGATTCCAAATATTGAATACATTATAGAAGAGTTTTCATAATAGACTAATTGGGATTAATATTTGATATTTGGGAAGCTACCAAAGGAGGTGAAAACACAACTTGTGCTTATGTAGGCATTGAAACTAGTATTTGAGTTGAAACATTGGTTATTCCCAATCAGACTTTTTAACTTAGAAACTTGGTGTTTCCATCCCAAGATGATGAATCCATCATTGTAAGGCCATGATTCCATGTTTATAATATAAAAATGATTGATTCATCATACAACATCTATTTGGGTTTCAGTTCAAGCCCTATCTATCTATCTATCTATCTGGTGACCTCTCAAGGATGTATAAATATTTGTTTGATATTCATGAAATAAAGGCATGAAAACATATCTCATGCCCCCAATACATGTAGTAATCACTAATGTGTTTGAGGGGATGTATTTTGGAAGTGATTTTTGATATGCATATCTAGTATCCCCAATATTTGTATCAATAGAGAGTAATGGCTGATCACATATGCTTTTGTATTTTTTAGTATCCAATATAGTATTTAAAATATTTTGGAGATATTTAGGATTTTCATGAAAATGATCTCAAAACATAAAAATAGCCTTAAAATTATTTTTATATACTTGTTCATGTTAATTATCCTAATGTATTTTATTGTTTTCATGATCATATTCATCCTTTATTGTATTTTTTTTAGTATTTCTATAATTATCATTATTAACACTTTCATTATTGGCATAATTTGAAAGCATATTAGCCTAAGACATTTTAGGTGGTAAAATAGGAAGTTAAATATGTTCAATAGGTACACAAATTATTATATCACTACACTTAGGTTACAAACAAATTAATAAAGTCAAAATATGAATAAGTACTACAATCTAAAACTTTAAAAGGATGAAAACCTTAAGGTAAGTTAGGAGTGGCATAAAAAGACTCATAGATTGGATCAATAAAAATGTTAACCCTTTTTGGAAATAAGGGTAAATATAATATCCTAATTAACTAAGGAAAAATAATTATCTATAAGTTGGATAATTAAATAATTCAAATTCACAATGTCTAATTATAGTTTGAATTATGAAAATATTCTAAATATAGAAAGTACAATCCCAAAAAATAATTTTATTTATTAAACATAAATAAGATATAATACTAATATTGTTAACTAATATTTATGTATATATGGGACTTTCATGTGAAAAAATAGTTAGGATGATTCTTATTTATGTTTAATTAAATTGTAGAAATCATTTCTCTCTCAACCTAGACAGTACCATTAGAATTTGGATAATTAGTTTAGACAATTCTATCCTAATTTATACACTTATGTCATAGTGAATTACATGTAATTTAATAAAAAATACACTTTAAATTAGTAAATATTACTTTCATCTTGTTTATCATCTATTTGGATCATGTCCACAAGTTCTAGATATCAATATGTAGCTCAAAACCCTAGGTCCTCCAATTAGAGAAAATGATCTTGAAAAAAAGTGTTATTAGGCTTAGGTAAAGTTGATAAAACATGAAATAACCATATGTAAATGTGTGTTTTCTACATCCATATACTCTAAATATGGCCTCAAACTGATGTAGTTCTCCCCTTATGTGGGTTTATGTGTGAACAATGGCATAATATGTTATATGTGATTGCAGTTAGTGATCTAGATGGAAAATTGAAAAAGCAAACTAATGAGATTATATTTGAATGATTTATACCTATAATAATACTAATTATATGATTATATATAAATAAGGAAAAATGTGGAATCATAACTTAGATGTGTGAATGAGGGTAAGTTCATAAAGTTAGGGGACAATTTCATGGACATTTTAGGTAACATGATCACATTAATAAATAATGTGATCTCATTATTTAATTAACATGATCATGAATATGTAATATTACCATCTCCTATGTTCCATTTTCACCCCTTGGACATAAGTTTTTTAATTTTACCTATTACATTCCAAAAAGATGACCCCTTTGGAGGTGAGTCCAAGGTTAGGATATTGTAAATTTCCCTTCCTTAAATTTTTTTATATTTTATGGTTTTAATCTAAATATAATCCTAAAAAAACATATTCCAACCCATCTTATCTACAAGTTTTTTTTCCATGCTTTTGTTTTTCTCAGTCTAAACCCATTTGGGATTTAAGAAGATAGAAAATATCCCATGTTATTAAGATAATTATTTTCATAACCTTAGAAATAGACCACTAAAATATCATCTAAAGTTTCTCAATCATGTCTACCACTTTTATAGGAATGTTAACAAGATATATTTAATATATAGACAAAATTTAGATAGATATTTTTAGTAACTGTAGTTTTCCTACTTGTATGAATAAATTGCCTTTCCATCATAACAATTTTTATTATAATATTTCCAAGTATTAAAACTAATTGAATCCATATTTACATTAAAGAGGGGCATTCCTAAATAGGATGAAGTAAAAAATTATATTTGGAAATCTATCATGTTATCAATTCTTATTTTTATACCCTATCGAATGGTCATGAAATAAATGGAGATCTTATTCAGATTGATCACCTCACTTATAATCTCTATAAATTCCTTGAGAATATTTTTATAATTTTATATTCCTCTATGAGGCTGACCATAACACAAGGGAATCATCTAAAAAATATTGGTGGGTAAGAGGATCTATAACAAGAGATATTTAAATACCCCTCAAAGATCCTAAAGACTTAGCTGCCTCATAACATTTTCCTAAGGAATCTACCATAAATATGAATAGGAAAGGGGAAATAGGATCACCTTGTCACAACCATATTTTCACCTAGAATAATTCCATCATAGATCCACTAGTTATGTACTCATTTTTTGTGGTAAAGATATCAAAATCTATAATCAATATGATTTTATGGAAAAATACAAGTCTATATAGAATCTTGTCCAAAAAATCTGACAAAACTCTATCTTAGGTCTTGTTCATGTTTATTTTAAATAAAATACCTACCCTTGTCAAATTATCAATGGAATATAAATACTCATGCACTATAATAATTTTATTCATAATCTGGCAGCTAGTCACGAATACCCCTTGATGAGCAAAAATAAGTTTTGCCATTAGACCTTGGAGTTAAAGAGACAAAGTCTAAGATAAGATTTTATAACTTGTGTTACAAAGGATAATGTGTCTAAAATAATTTATACCTATAGATCCTAACTTATTTGGATTGATTACCATGAAGGTATTGTTTATCTCCTTAAGAATGATACCAAAATGAAAAATTTATGTCATTGTTATATCATCTACGTAAACAATGTTCTAGAACTACTAGAATAAAACTGGGGGGAATCCACTTATTCTAGGGGATTTGTTCCCATACATATAAAACACCATGAAATTAAATTATTATGAAGGAGGGTGGGTAACTTTGGCATTCTCTTGCACATTTAACACATTAGATTTTTTTCAAAAGGTAGCCTCTTTATTAGGGTTTGGATGGTTCCTAAATGAGAGGAGGTTCTTAAAAAAAGCTATATATATCTCATTAATTGAATCTAATTCCATAAATTTTTTCCATCATCCTTGAATAATTCCTTAATTCTATTAACATTTCTATTTTTTATAACATAGAAGTGGAATTTTTTAAATTCACGTCAGCCTCTTTTAATGACATTCTTCTAGACTTTTACCTTGAAAAAAATCTTCCTTCATATACAAGTTATGGAAATCACTGATCAAATGATTATATTTCCTAATAATTTCTTGATCCATCTCTTTCTTTATGAATTTGTGCTCTAAGGTTTGAAATTCATTCACAATATTATTCTTCTAATTGAAAATATATTTTTAGATAGGTTTTTGGGTTTTTGGGTACCTTTCCCATTAATATAAGATCTCAAAAAACTATTTTAGTTTTGATTAATGGAAAAAATTCCAAGGCATTTAACCACCATATTCTAAATAAAACATACTACCATTGATTATTTAAAAATACTTAAACTTTACAACATAGGATAGACTATATAAGTATAAAAACTAACATAACCTATAATTCTCCTTAAGCCAAACAATAAAACATATCAAAAAGATACCAACATCTAATCTATTAGAATGACTTATTAACCACCCTAGGTATTACCCTAAAATTTATTGACATACTTAGCCTAATTTTTATTTGAAAATATGGACCTTGGATTTCTACTAGCTGCAGACAAGAGGCACCTATAATATGGACCCTACCTACAAAATAGTTCCACCTAAAACCCCAAATTGAGAATACTTTCACATTTTATTCTACTTCATATGATACCCCAATGATTTCACCTTACCCCCTTTCTCCTCCCACCAAGGAGGCACATAGAAAATTCCATGAGTAAATCTATGAATTAGAATTTTAACCTTTTGTAGCCTCTCTAACGTCTTGTGCACTACTCACCATTTTGATAATACAAGAAGAGGGGATGCCAATTATTTTGAATTTTTAAGGACCACTCCCTTTGTTTCTCCTTTTATGTCTTCACTCGAATACATATAATCCACTTCTTCAACAAAATTTAAAAAAGAAAAAAAACTTCTCCTCCAAGGCCTTAAAAATTAACATCAAGACAAATCCAAGACCATCCTTCCCAAAAAAGGGGATCTTGGAAAAAGGAAAATTTAAAAGATAAAAAAAACTTCTCCTCCAAGGCCTTAAAAATTAACATCAAGACAAAGCCAAGACCATCCTTCCCAAAAAAGGGGATCTTGGAAAAAGGTCCTTCCTACATTTTATCCAAATATAATAGTAAATTAATCCTATAATCTAGCCAAATAAAGAAAGAAACCAAATATTTTACTTGATCTTTATCCATAATTACCATAAATAGATTACTAATAAATATGATAGAGAGGTATAAATTCACCATCACCCTTTTACTTTCTTCCAGTAATTCTAACCCCAAAATCTTTTCTATAGCCTCTCTTATGTCCATCAACAAATTCTAGAACATATTATACAATCATGTCCTTAACACATATCTTGTGAATTACATTTCCCTAGACTCAACCCCTCTAAAACAAAGTGGCCACACTAGGGTTTCTAGAATCTCTGACTCCATTTTCAATAGCTCAAAAACTCCACCACCTAAATGCATGACACATTCATAATTGTAAAGTGTTAGAGTATATTTCTCATGCTTTCTAGGTTCTATCTAGTATTTTCATCATTTTTATAGTTTTTCATAAATAAGGATTTATCCCCATTGGCTATTTAGGCTTGAGTATTGTTTCTCCTTACCTACTTAAGCTAGGGTTTTCCATTGTAGTATCATCTCATTTTGTGATTAAAAGTTGGTTTATTCAATATGTGTATGCTGAAGCACTCATGGCTATGGTAATGGTATATTAGAGATATCTTGTATAAATATTTTTGTGAAAATTTTCATGGTATCAGAGCCTCCTTCCAATATCCATTACTTAATGATTTTATGTTGTAGCCTTTTTTTAGGTGGAAAAAGCAAAAAAAAATTTCTTTGTGGGTCAATTATGTGGAGTGCTAAAAGCTTAGATTCTGAATTGTGTTAAAAGGTGTTGATCTACAGTGTTAGAAGAGATTATCTTGAATACCATCAAGTCCCAGGATATAATTTGCTATTCATAGTTCCAATATGGAAAATTCATTTTTAGGTTAAACTACATTTGTTACCAAAATGTGATATGTTTTTATCACCTACTCTTTACTCATAAGGAATTTTATGAAACTATTTTTGGGTTTTGATTTCCTTTCTAAATAATTTCTAAAAACTTTTATGGTTTTAAATTATAATGCATATTAATAAAGTATGGTCATTTTAATATTTTGTTCTAGACACTCCTCTTCTACCATATAAAAATGGCTTGTTTTTTGTTAACTACTCTTGATCTATGATGAATCACACCAAAACTTTTCTAAGTTGTGTGCCTTGATTTCATATTTATATATCATTTTTAAATTCTTAATTTATTTGAGTAATGAAAAAGTTATGGTAGTTTTACTAACATCTATTTTTTAATTTTTCTTAAGAATAAAATATAGTTTTTTGCCCTTAAGTGGAATTGTTTTTCTATTAAAGTGCACATAGGGGTGTATAGGAGGATTGTTTGAGTATTTTTAATTTTTCATGGTTTAATTCCAGTATTAACAAGTGGCTATCAAGTTATCTTCTTTTCTGATTTGGTCACTCAAATTAGCTTATTGTATATTTTTTTATATTTTGACCCATTTACAAGAATTTACAAAGACTATATCTTTTAAACCATAACTCAGATTTGAGTTATTTTTTAAAAAAGTGTATGGTTTTAAATTATCTATCCATCTATGCCATCACTTTATAAAAACACATTACTTTATAAAGTGACATATTTAGGGGGGGTTATCTATGTTATGGGCCCTACTAATTTTTACATTGTACTTCATGCATGCACTAGCTTGAATGCATTTTTAACTAATCTTGATGTCCTTTTGAATGTACTTGGTAGGTTGTTGTTTTATATTTCTAATTTTTTTGGTGTATTTTTACATACATTATGACTTTTTATCACTATTTACCACACTCTTTCATCAACCCATGACATGCATTGGTACTTTGAAACATTGGTAGTTTGTGTCACATCTCCTTGAGGACCCTTTCTTAGCATATTGCCTTCTTATATGGAGATATTTTTTCTCCCTTAGTTTTGGAGCACCTCTCATGATGGATTATTCAAAATTTCAATAGTATCCTTTTTTGGATATATTCTTGTGAATCCTAGTGTCTTCCTTATTTCCATTTGGCATTTTTTGTGTATATGTTGTATTATACTTTCACTAATTTATAAATTGATATGGGGGGTTTAATGATTAAACCTTGTATATATTCATGTGTTTGTGTTCTTTATTATGGTCACCTTTTCACTTATTTAGTTTCTTGTCTCTTTCATCACCACCATGGGCCATCATCTTTGAGAGACTTTATCTTTATTTTTGACACCACTTTTTTTTACAGTTGAAAGTCTCATATAGTGTGAAGTGTAGCTATTCTAGTGAATATTAGTGTCATCTTATCTTTTTCAATAGTTTTATAATCTATTTCAATGTGATATAGATCTATTTTGGTGTATATAGTGTCATCTTGTTCAGTGTCTGAGTAGTGGATTTAAACCACTCATGTAGACATTTTTACTCCATTTCACCTAGTTAGTAGTAGGGGGTGTGGTAAACATTAGGATTTTTAGGTGTTGATCATTCCTTTTAACTACAATAATCTATTTTAATTATGTCACCACTGTTAGTATTCTTTATTGAATGTATTCTAATGAATCCTAGTGTTAGTTATTTTTGTGATCGAGTAGTGGATTCAGACCATTCATACAGATTAAGCTCTTTTATGTCTTGAAAGTACCTAGAGTGTATATTATTTTAACATCATATTTAGGGGGATTTATAGATCTCTCTTCTTTTCTCTCTTGGGAGAAATTTTTTCCTATATATTTTCTCTCTTTTCTCCACTTTGTGAGAGTTATTTATATTTTACACTTTTGAGTGTTTTCTAGATTTTTTCTTTGTGCATGGGTATATTATTTAGGAACTTTGTTTACCTAAGCCCATATGATAATTTTTTACTTGAATCCATGGCCTTATTGTTGATTCTTATAGTGACACCAATGTGGTATCCCCACTAGTGATGCCAGGGTGGCATCCCCAACAATCTTTAAGCTCACTTTTCTCCATCTTGTTGGAGGGTGTTCAAGTAATTCTTCCTCTAGTTCATCATTATACCCACTATTTTGGAGTGTAGTGTTTTTTTCAGTGATCCTCATATTCAAAACCATTCCTTCTTTCACATGGTCGTTAAAATGACTCGACAGCCATGTACTATGATAAGATGGATTGACATCCATAAGGACATGTGGCTTCACATTGTATCCTCTATTATTATCCCAAAGCTTCACTTGAGGGGGTGTTAGAGTATATTTATAATGCTTTCTAGGTTCTATCTAATATTTTCATCCGTTTACTAGTTTTGTCTTATGTGAGGATTTATCCCACATTAGCTAGTTAGGTTTGAGTCTTCTTTCTTCTTACTTAAGAAAGGGTTATCCATTATATTATCATCTTATTTTATGAATAATAGTTGTGTTATTCAATGTGTGTATGTTGAAGCACTCATGGCTATGGTAATGGTGTATTAGATAGATCTTGACTGAAGAGTGTTGTGAAAGTTTTTAGAAAGAATAAATTATAAACCCATCCTCATAAGGATTTTACACACCCAAGCTTGATTTCACATCAAATATCATGTCATAATATTAAATACAACATCATTACAATATCCAGCACCCTCTCCCATGAGCCCCAAAAAGACTAATTATAAAAGCTCCACCACTTCTCTCCCATTGTAATCATACCATCTCTCTTTATAGTTATCTACCCTTTATCCTCTATTTGATCAATCCCTGCATTGTCACAAAAGGACTGGGCACAAGACTAAATATGAAATTGACCCAACTTTGTCCAAGATTATGAAAAATATTATCCAAGTGATAGGATCTATCCTTTGTAATAAAGAGATCTTGAATTACTACTTGAGAGTCACCCTCTATTTCTAAACACTCTACTCTACATTCAAAAGCTAACTCAATCCCTAGCACCACTACTTGTGATTTTTCTTCATTATTAGTCTTATCAAGGATATTGAAGGATCTTGATAATATTAAAGAGACACTATAATTTTTAATCACATAACCTAGACTTGAATCCCATAGATTACTATATAAAGCTCCATAAAAATTTAACATGAACTAACTTAACTTTTAAGGCTTCTAAACCATTGTAACTCTATTACTCTTATTATACTTATATATTATTGACCCTTTAACGAGAGGGGGAACTATAAATTTTCATTAAGCATGCATCTATATATCCCATTAGGATAACATCCCTTATTTCCTCTTTAGCTGGGAAGAATACACTTTTGAAATAAAGAGTTCCATTTCATGTAATACCTTATGTAAAGGTCTCTCCTTATCCTCAAATATATGGGCATTACACTCTTTCCAAATTTTCTAGATTAAAATAGATGGACTACTTCTCCATAGACTATACAAATGATCCCTGACATCACCTATTAACCAGGAATAAAAATCCATCCTTAGTGAAGAGGGTCATGCTAAAGACTAATTAAACTTATTACAAAGCCACACCTAACTCCAAACTATAAAGGGATAATCAAACAATAGATGAATCATCGATTCCTCTTTTTATTTACACATACAAAACTTTGAAGGACCTATAAATTTCATTTTCATTAGTTTATCCTAATTTAGAATGTGAATTTAAACTACCATCTAGGTAAAATCCCTAGTGTTTGTAGACCTTATTTTCCCCAAAATAAGAAGCCACCCAAGACAAAGACTCATTTTTAATATTTACCATTTGATAACTGAGTTTTCCTAAATAAATTCTTGTATTTTATCTAATCCAATAAAGCTAATTCTCATTATCATTAAGGAAAAATTTCCTCTTCAAAATACAAGCCTCTAGATCCATTCCCTATTCATGCAAGATAGGAATATTGACCAAACATTTCCATGTGTTATTAGGCCTAACCAATCCTATTGAAATTTCCAACTAATATACCACTTTATTACCCTAGATACATTCCAAGACTTCTATCATCTCTAATCCTTCAAATATTTCTTCTAGGGGTCTATGGCCATTCCAATAATAATGCCAAAAACCCACTTTTTGACCATTATTTACTATCCAAGAACATGTTGGGAAATAATCAGCCTATATTTAAGTACAAAATTCACACATGAGAACATCTAGGTATATTAACCACTAAAAACCCTCTCTCTAGATATTCAAAGCTTAGATACTTAGTTTGAATCATCTTACAATAAATATTATTAATTAAATATCATCAACTAGAGCAATTTAGCTTCTAAAGCTAAATTATGAAGCTGAAGTTCCTTAATTCCTACTCCACCCCTCTATTTATTCTTGCATACATTATCCCATTTTTATTATATGGATATTGTTAACTTATCTTTTCCATTACGACAAAAATTCCTTCATAATATTATTTAATTACTTGATCACTTGGGAAGGAGGGCCTAAAATAGAGAAGCAATAAGTTGGGAGTGAACTTAAAATTGCCTTAATCAAATTGATGCATCCTAATAAGAAAGTCCATTTTAATATCCAAGAGGATAACCAAACTTTTAATTTATGAACCAGATCATTCCACAAACCTACTTTTCCTATACCAGCAAAAAGAATAACCCCCAAATATTTGCTAGGGTTCTTTCCAATCATAAAACCCAAAATTGTAGCCATATTTTTTTGGGCCAACTAATCATAATTTAAAAATTAATTTTTTTATTTACCTTCATTAACCAAATTCCCATAGGCCTCTTCATATCACTTTAGGATAGACTTTAACTCTTAAGCTTCTTCCACCAATGCTTGTCAAAAGAGAAAGGTATCATCTGTAAATTGATGATGAGAGAGACTTTCCACATTTTCCACCACTTTGAGACCCTTCAATCTCCCAAATGATTTTTCCTAACAAACTTATCTACCAAATGAATATTTCATTAAAATGAAAAGAAAAGGGGAAAGGTTATCTCCCTAATTTAATCCCCATGAAGCTTCAAATGAAACTATCAAACTACCTTTGATCAAAACTAAAATTTTAGTCCTAGCAATAAAACTAAAAACCCAATCACACCATTATTTCCTAAAACCAAATTTACTCCAAATACTCATCATAAAGGACCAATTCACCTGATCATAGGCCTTACTAATATATAATTTAACCAACATCCCTTTTTTATTATTATGAGATAGAAAATGAATAATCTCATGAGCCACAATAATACCTTCTTGGATATTCCTACATGGAACAAAAATTGCTTATTATTTAGAAATCATAATATTAAGTAGAGGATTGAGCCTACTATCCGTAGCTTTAGAGATGAATTTATACACTATATTACACAAGGAAACTTGCCCATAATAACTGAAAGAGACCTAATATTCCCCTTTAGGAAATAGTGAAAGGAAAGTTACATTTAAATCTAGGGCCACCTTCCTTCTCACCCTAGAATCTTACACCATCTTCCACACATCCTCACCCACCATATCATAAAATAATGGGAAAACCACTACTAAAAAACCTTCCAGACCAAGTGCTTTATCCTTTTTCATCAAAAACACTACCATTCTAATTTCTTCCAATGAAAATGGGGCCAATAGTTTAACATTCATTACTTCCATAATCAAAGGAGGAACTAAAGACAAAAGAGATATTTGAGCCTTCAAATTTGAACTATATTCACCATTCAAAAAATCTTTAAATAAGTCTATGGCCTTTACCCTTATCTCCTATCAAGAATCCAACAAATCCCCCTTCCCTAACCTAACACAAACTATCTGTGTCACCTTCCTTTTGGCTTGAACTAAGAAATAAAAAAAGATGAATTACTATCACCATATTTAATTCAATTATTTCTATATTTTTTCTTCCAATAAATTTATTCATGTTGAATCAACTCTTCATATTCCCTCACCAACATTTTTCCCTTAGAATATGCCTAAGCATCCATTCCAACCAAAGAAACCTACTCATAAAAATTCTTCAACTTTGATTCAACCCTCATTTTTTCTTTAAAAATATTCTTGAAATTCTTTTCATTACACTTTTTAATCCTTCCCTATATATATTAAATCATTTTACACATTTGATACATTATGGATCTCGAGGGTAAATGACACATATTCCAACATTATTGAATTAACAAAAAAAAAGATGAGTCTCTCAACCATATTAATTCAAACTTAAAAAAACACTTCTCAATAGGTTTATTACATTCTACTTTAAAAACTATCGGTAGTTCCAAACTAGAATGAGACAACACCCAACTATCTAATTCCATTTTATCTAAAGATAATTAGGAAATACCAAAAATATATCTAGACACTCATAAATATTATTAATACCTATTATCCTATTATTTTAAGTAAACTAACCTATTTTTGGTTCCACATCCTCAAGAATGATTATTAAGGACAAACCCATCAAAACCCTGTATAGCTTTCTAACCAAATTATGCTTCACCCATTTTTTATTTGGAATTAAAAATTTCATCAAAATCACCCCCAAATAAAAAATTTCAATAAAAAACCTATTAAAAACATCAAACAAATCCAACCTAAACTAAGACTTAAAATTCACCCCTAAGGACCATATACATTAATCAATAAAAATTGAATATCTGAATTGAAACTTGATATTATACATAAATACCTATTACTCCCAACCTCCACAACTTCTAACCTAGTTGAGAAAGGAGACCATGATACTAATAGGTCCCTTAAGGCCCCTAATACCTCCAAAAAATAACCCTACCAAGGATACTCACTAGAATTCATCAATGTCAAAGATTTTACTAAACTCAATTTCATTTCTTGGAGAAGTACAATGTCTAGATTTTCCATACTAAGGAGACACTTAACCAAGCACCTCTTTTTAGGGGCATTCAGACCCCTAACATTACATGTGATAACCTTCATAATCTTGGAGGGGGTATTTCCACCCCCACCTTGCAACATAAATAAATGACTCTAAAGTACCTTGTTTACCTCCCAAAATTTCTCCTACCACTTTATCCCTTTTAGATTTCCATCCCTTTTTCTTCTAAGGACCACAATTTGGTTGAGAAAGAGAACATCAAGTTTGAGAGATTGTCAACACTTCTCTATAATTTAGTTCCCCTTTTGAATCTTCACCTTCTTCTCCTTTTGATTTTAATTGACCTTCTACCATTAATCTTCTTTCTGACACCACCACTCCTTCCTCAATGATTCAATTTTTACTTACCAATTTTTGGTGAATTTGATTTAGAAACCATGTTATAGATTGAGATTCTTGTTCAATAAATTCATAACTCTTCAAAATTTATGCAAGATATATTTCCTCTTTGGATCCCATCTTTTCAATAATTGCCTCTATTTCACCATTTTTTAAAAACTTAGACTTAAAATCTTCCTTTTTCCCATCCATAAACTCTAGAAGGTTATCCCTTTCCCATACTCTTTTCTTAGGACCCTCTTTTTATCTTTTGATCACCACTTAGGCTAAATCATTAGGTATTTAGTTTGAGGGGAGATATTACCCATTTTTAATAATTTATGTATGTGCCTTGGGTGATGGCATTTATAACATCTAAATGTGATTTTTTCCACATCAAGTCTCTACTTCCAAAACCCATCCTTTAGACTTAATCACAATATTTTCTAGAATTTATTTATCCAAATCCAAAGAAAATCTAACCCTTTCATAGGCCATCTTCCTCCTTTAACCAAATTCTCATCCACTTCAATTATATTTCCAACCAAACCTCCTAAGGCCGCCAAACATCCCTTACTCCAATACTTCAAGGGTAAACCATAAAAGTGAACCTAAATAATATAACACCCTTTTTGGGCCACTTAAGGGTCAAAATTAAGGATCCATTATTGCAACCAAATCCCAAATCCATTAAGAGATGAGAAAATATTACCTAATATCTTCTCCCTTTCATCCTAAGAATTAAACAAAATGATAAAGAAAACCTTGCGCAAAAACTTACCTTTAAGCCAAAGCCCTAGTTGGATTGTACCCATAATTCTATTACCATTTTTGGCCATTTTCCTACACATTTTAAAATTAGTGGAAATTCCATTAAAATATTATTCATATCCATGAAAATGTCTAATTTACATTCCAAAACCACCACTTTTCCATTCTTCACTCCATCCCCCAACCCTTTGAAATAATATTAGGGGTTTCCTCTTCACTTGTGACAGAAATAAAAGCCCTTAGAAAATGGTTTCATCTAGTATGAACATAATTATCCATAGTCCCCACTATCTTCCCTCATACCACCTCACCTAAATGTTTGTCAATGACTTGAGGATTACTCTCAATAAGTTTGCCTTTTCACCAATCACCTATCTTGCCTAACTTCTTTGTTTCACTTCACCATTCCTTCTCCCCACCTATTTCTTATAACTAAAATATATTAAACTATTTTTTACCATGATTACCCCTACCTTTTTCTCCTTCCAAACTTGATTTGCCCTTTTGATATTTATCTATAACTAGATGCAATTCTATTACTCTCCCAAGTTCATGTAAACATGTTTTCTCCCTCTCTCGTGCCATTCATAACAATAGTTTAAATTTTAACCATTTAAAAAATACCCAATTTCCATTAATATTTTTTTCCCAAAGCCTTAAATTCTAATAAAAATTTTAAAAATGTACTTTTGGACAATCTTCCACTTGAAATTATTACCAAAAACCTCTTTATTTCATTTTTCAGCTTTCTTTTAATATTCCTAAGTTTTTTAGTTACCTTGAACATGTATATTTATTTTTTTATAGATAAAGAATGAAACATAAATAATATAATATATATTTATTTTAATATTTTATTAATGTATATATTTAATTTTTATATTAATAAATATAAAAATTATATTATTGGGAGAGTTTAAAATATTCCCTTTCCTTCTAATTACTCATGAGGGTTTTTTGTTTAGTTTTCTAAATAAAAACATTTTTTTGTAGAACTTGGATGACCCTATTGATATAGGAATTTTTATGACAATGAAACAAATTGTTTTCCTATCTCTAAGGTTAAGGTGGAATCATATGAGTTTAAGCATAATGCACCTATGGATGAAAATCAATCATAAGGCATGAAATTAGGTTTTTTTTCTTGGGAATAATAAGTTTTGTAATGAATCATAATAAAAATTATAATCATTTCATAAAAATAATAAAATAAAGTTGATATAAAATAAATAAAGTAATATTATTAAAACTATCTAACTAAATATACCTATAAATAAGGTCACCTCTGAATGGATGAAATACTCTAATAAAATATTGTGTATTAATTCTTTAAGTATATCACTTAACCAATTTTGAATTATATTTTTAACTATTATCTATCATATCTAAAAGGAAATATATTGAAGGAAATAATATTATGATCCATGTCAAATATTGATTTAGATCAAGTGATATATTTTATAATATTATCTTTAATAACACACACACACACACAGACACACACACACACACACCACAGAGAGAGAGAGAGAGAGAGAGAGAGAGAGAGAGAGAGAGAGAGAGAGAGAGAGAGAGAGAGAGGAGAGAGAGAGAGAGAGAGAGAGAGAGAGAGAGGAGAGAGAGAGAGAGAGAGAGAGAGAGAGAGAGAGGAGAGAGGAGAGAGAGAGAGAGAGAGAGAGAGAGAGAGAGTCTGGTTCCATTTTAAATTAATTTATTATTATGTAAAAATTCTCATTCCAATATTATCTTTGGGTTTGGAGAAAGATTACAGGAAAATAATTTTATTTAATATTGAGAGAGAGAGAGAGAGAGAGAGAGAGGAGAGAGAGAGGAGAGAGAGAGAGAGAGAGGAGAGAGAGAGAGAGAGAGAGAGGAGAGAGAGAGAGGAGAGGAGAGAGAGAGAGAGAGAGAGAGAGAGTCTTGTCCCATTTTAAATTAATTTATTATTCTGTAAAAATTCTCATTCCAATATTATCTTTGGGTTTAGATAAAGATAAAGGAAAATAATTTTATTTAATATTGATTATATGGACCCAAAATATTTATTATTTCCTATTTTTCATTAAAAAAGGCCAAGTAATTAATAAAATATTATTATTTTTTGATTATTTTCCCAAGGAGGGTTATGGGAATTCTTATGAGGAGGTTTTTGACCTCTAGGACTAGTTGGTAGTCAATTATTAGTAGATTCTTTGGCAAGTTTGAAAAGTACTAGGATATTAATACTTTATTGCTAAAGTGGAGTGTGGTATTTTTTAAGGATAAGGATTATTATGAGTATTTTAATTAAAAAAATATATATTTTTTCATTCTTATCCTCCATAAAAGCTAGAAAATTTTGAAAATTTGTAGAATTGAACAAAAATAAGAAAAGTAGAATTAAAGCAAATTATGAAAATTGGAGAAGATGACATCTAATGACTTTTAATAATTATATTTTTATATTTATAAATAAAATATATGTATTTTGGGCACCAAATTTGGGCCTTATTGGTTATTAATATACTATAATTTCCTTTTGAAGGATCTTTTGCCAAACTAATTAACTTCTCTTAGTGAATAGTGTTCATCAGATCATTCAAAAATGGAAACTCTTGGATGAATGATGTATTTGGACCAAAAACCCTTTATTAAAAAGGATTTTAATATGAAAAAATATGATACATAGGTAAAAATTTCACTCATGAATTATAATAGAGATTTAAAGAGTGCAGATTCAACCAATTTTTAGTGTTTTATGTAGGCAATTGGTGTGAGTAGAGGTTATAAAAGCTTTTTCAGATTTATTGGTTTGTTAAAAATATAGATATTTTATTATGGGGTTATTTTAATTTAATTTTATTATTATACACTATTGTGTTATCAGACTCTAAGTGTTGTATATTTATATTCTGC
>JARHVA010000999.1:3892500-4072615 GCA_037957365.1 Torreya grandis | reverse complement strand
ATTTGTTAGATGAATCCTTATCCTCCTTACACTACTCAATCTAGGGAACAAAGCCAAGATCTACTAGAACATTATTTAGTTAACACACCTCCATATTTGAAGTAGGACCAAGATAAAATATACATTTAATACCTTGATAGTATACCATTAATTATAGAATAAGTTTAACAATAATTATTTTACATTACTATGCCATCAACATATTATCCTTATTTGTTTGATCATCACTTGCTTGAAAATAAGGATGAATTTTTAGTTATAGCTATGGAGGTAAGGGCCAAGTTCCAGTAGACTTCCCCCATGAAAATTTTCCTAGTCTAATTAGAGTGCCTCTCAACATGCCTTATACTCAAACCATTTAATGGGACTCTCCTATCCATCACTCAAGCACTTATACTAATGTCATATCAAGGCCCAAATATGCTTATCAAATGGACAGGCCTCATGGAGGACCACTTTATATAAATGTAACAAATGTATCAAACCCATTTGCATATAACACGTAATTTTAATGCCATGACCATGTCAAATGCTCCACTCGTAGAATTATCTCATTCAACAAGAGTATTAATTGAGTTAGCATGTTAAGATAATTTTTATATAGACCCATTTTTGTAAATCACTTCATTTGGTGACATGTATAATGTCCCATCTATTGAATAAGAGACTACTTCTTATATGCATAATAATGTGCCAAACATGGTGGATAACATGCAAGAGTCTTCTAATCTAGGCCAAAGTGGTTTAAATATACCAATAAATAGTCCACAACAACAAGTGCCTTTAATTAATACCATAAGTGGTGTACAATAGTAGGGGGTAGGAACTCCTATGTTCTAACCATATTAAGTTACCTCTAATCCTTAACAAGTAGCTTCTTCAAGTATGCAACCAAAATGATTAAGTAATCAAGCACCAACTAGTGCTTTACCTCAATAAAAAGTGATGAATGTTACTCCATCTCAATAGGTGATGACTAATATTCTAAAATAATAGGCAAAATCTAATATACCATCACAGCAAAGGTAGAATATTATACCACCTCAACAAGGGCAATAAATGTTCTACCTCATCAGGTAGTGACAAACATGCCTCAAAGTCACAAGCCAACATACCTATACAATCATAAACATTGTCTAATCAAGAGTATATGTCTATTAGTCAATGACAAATATCAAACATCTACTTCATCATAGGTGTTCATGAAACAAAGAGGTATCATTGTCTAATAAGTGATAATTGGCAATAATTGCCTTTTATTAAACACATGCCATAGATATAAAGATAGGGCCTTGGTCCATAACAAGTTCCCCTTATTCAACCAAGATTGACTAGTTGGCAGCAAGTCCCTACTCAACCTTAGCAAGCACAGTACTTTACCCTGAGCCATATCCTTCTATTACAACCCTAATTCGCTCAAAACCAAGGCTATATACTGAATCCAAACCAAAATATATCACCATAATGTGTGCAATTTAAATAACTACATCCTAATATGTAGATGTATAATCTTGATCAGTTCACTCATCAAACCAACATTCTATACAAACTATTACTCTATTATACCTCAGTCAAGGTAATCCACCTTTGGCCACCCAGCCACAGCCTTAACCAAATGTTCCATCTAATTTATTGGCATAATAACTTTAGAAAATTAAGGATGCAATTACTACCATTTAAGCATGGAAATAGACCAAGAAATTCAAGTTAGATGAAATGTGTTCATACCCATTAAACATAGAGTATTTACAAATACCATTTCCTCTAGAGTATGAAACACCAAAATTTAATAAATACAAGGGTCAAGGAGACCCTAAGGCCCATTTGATAGAACTCTTTGTTTCTTACCATCCAACGGCTTGCAGAGACATTTATTTACTCCTTTTATTTCCCCAAAGTCTGTCAAGAAAAGCTTTGGAGTGGTTCTTCAAATTTCCAAAGAATTATGTATCTAATTTTGATGACCTCATAGACAAATTTATGTAGCATTTCTCCTACAGTATCAAACATGAGATTTCATTGGTAGATTTGACTCAAGCCAAATATAAAGTTGGTGAAAGCTTTGCAAGCTACCTATAAATATGGAGATCACTTGCTAGTCACTTCACCCATATCTTACCAGACAAATAATTGGTTATTGTGTTTATTAAAAAAATTCATAGTTAGATATCTTATCATCTAGAGCTTCAATGTGTGCATGATTTCAAAGAGATCATTGACAAAGGTTTGTTAATTTAACATCCCTTATTGATAAATGGATTATCAATTTAACCTCCTCAAACCAAAATTAGAACCAAAACCAAGAAATAGGCCAAAATTAGAAATAAAACCAAAGAATAGGCCAAAATTAAAACCAAAACCAAGTTCAAGCACAAGTATCGGTACCAACCGAAGTCAATAACTATGATAAATACAAATGATTAAATTGCAACAATAATGTTGTTGGAAAAATAATTGATTTGCATCATGTCTAAATGGTGAAAACACCATCTTCTCAAGCCACACTACAAATATATCTTACTCCTTATCAGCAACCCATTTAGTAAGCACAATATTCATAGCATCCTAGACTGGCTCAACAAATGCAACAACCACTACCTTTACAAACCATTCCTCTAAGAATAAATTACCCTACTCATTGATTCTTCATGGATCTTGGTAAACTTATCAAAGTAATGTTTTGAAAGCTAACTACATCTAATATGATTAGTTGGATAATTTTGGAGCACTTTCTTGAGGGTATTTTGTATCTAGACTAATATAGAGAAAATGAGTTTTGTGAATACCATCATGTTCATGTATATAATCTATGCCATTGTGTGTAGATAAAACACCTCATTGAAAATATGTTGGAAAATGGGGAGATTACATTAGATAATACAACATATACATCTAGTCAAAACCTAGGTATTTACCAAAATCCTTTTCTGCAACATAACAATAATAATCAACAACAGCAATAATGAAGGCCATAATAACAATAACAATAGTATCCACAGTCATGACAATAATATTATCAAAAATAATAATAATGTCAACCGAATGGGAAGAAATAGGCTAGAATGATTCTAATAACCAATAGACTTACCACATAGTTACACATAACTACACTAAAGTTATAGGTCATATTGTGGGAGCTCGCATTTCCACCATCACCATTAATCCTAGACCAAGTGCTAATAAAATAGGACCATTGATAAAAAATTCCAATCAACCTATATATGCCAGTAATCCTTCCTTGACTTAGGACCACAAACAAGTGTAACAGTAAATAGGGATTACTATTTTAGGACCTTATACTGATAACTCATCATTGCCCTATGACCACAACCAAGAGCACCAAAAATCAAGACTTATTTTATCTGACCCCTCTCCATCATAATTTTCTAGCAATAATGGTCTTATATCCCATCTTGATTATGAAATCATAACTCAAGGTCAAAGATTACCATTTCAGGCCCACAGCTTCCTTCCAACAAACCAATCCAACCCACTATCTTGGCTAGGAACAATCCATATACCACTATTAGATAAAATCCATATGATATTATGGAACAACTTTAGAAGATACCCACACAAATCCCCATTTTAGGTTTGTTGTGTATGTCTACTATCTATAAAAACATCCTAACAGAATCCTAGACCAATCCCAAGTTCCCAATGACATAACTCCAAATAAATTCTAAGCTTTGGTTAGACATCTATCCCCAAACCAATAGTTGACCTTTGACCAAAGTGATATGTCATCACTTGGCCCTCTCCATAAAAATTTATTATATATTGAAGTTGTCATAGCATGACACAAAGTCAAACGTGTTCTCATAAACAAGTGATTGAGCTTGAACATTGTGTCTCTAAAGCTCATAAAGCATATTGGATATACAATAGCTGATCTATAGCTAGAAATAATTAATATCAAGGCCTAAAATAATTAAGAGTGAGAATCATCGAGCACCATAATCTTTCTAGTTATCATTGGCACCTTGACCCATGATACACTTTACCATGTGTTAAACCTAGACCTATCTTACAATTTTCTCTTAGGCAGACCTTAGATACATGAAATTAATGCAAACCCTTAGACATTGCACCAGTGTCTCAAGTTCTCTCACTCAGGCATGAAGGTCACCATCAATGGAGATTTTCAGCCCTATGAACATTACAAACATTTGGAGGTTGAGTAAAAAAGTTACAATTGTTACTTTGGCTTAAATCTAGTTTTGAAAAAGGACAAAGACAAAGAAATACTTCTTGAATTACCAGAGAGAAGTTGTATAGACCTAGATAGCCTTGACTCATATTCACATATTCTTCCTCTTTAACTATCTAATCATTTTACAATCTCAGCCAATGGCCTAGGAGAGTATTTAACCCATGACACATTTCACATTTCCAAGTTTCCACATATCCTCAAGTCCTCTAGAAGACTTAAATCTAAACCACCTTGCATGGAATGGCAATGAAAAGGAAAAGGCAAACTTCATAGTCTAGTTCCTATCATTTTCACACCAACCACAAGCCAAGAAGAAAATTCACTTTCCAATAATGAATCATGGTTAGACAATGACAAATTGGTTGATTGCTATAAAAATTCCAAATATCCCATTCCTAATAGGATCATGGAGAAACAAGCCTATGAAGGTAGAGACCTTAGACCAAATCAATAGGGTACTCTTGAGTCAATTTATATAACTTGGTACAAAATAACCTATGGTCACAAATTTAAACTACCTAGGGTGACCCCATGTACCTTATTCATTTTCTAACACCAACATCTAGTGATAATGATTCCAGTACTAAAGTAGAGTATAATCATAGTATTTATGAAGACTTTTCCAATATTAAATTGTTTGACACCCATGCCATTTATACCATTACCCTATTTGGCCAACATAATATACCTCCTCTATATCCCCATCAACTTATATCCTGGGACCAACAAGAATCCACAATATCTATAGATGAGTTTGAGAATGATGAGGCCTTTTGTGATTTTTTAGGCCTAAGAGACAATGTTCTATTGGGAAATCACAAACAAGGTTTCTCTATGAAACTATATCCTACAACCTATTTTTGAGAACAGGTGAACATCCTTAGCCAAAAATAAAATATTAAAACCTTGAGGTCTCAAAGTTAAAACCTCTTTGAGATGATTTTAGACTAGGGTAAAAGTAAATAGAAAGGCCAATCTTTTGGTGAAAACCTATTTTAGGTTCCATTAGATGATGGTGTTCACTTTTCCTCAAATTAAGTGTTGGAGACCACCAATGATGAACTTTCTTTTGAGTCTAAGTTTAGTTATATAGAAAAATGTGCCTTTGATTGAATTGTCCAAGAATTTATAATAGTATTTATAACATGGTCATCCCTACCATTAGGAGATTTTAATTCATTTTGTTTAAGCAAGCTTAAATAAATAGTCCAAATAGAGGACTTTGTTGTTGTAAAATATTTCAAATCATTGCAAACCATTCTAGAAGATGGCTCAACTCTCCTCACAGAAGATACTATGAAATTCAACATCGGGACTCTAGATGACCTAAAATGGATCAAATTAGGTGCATTCCTCACTGAGGAGGAATGTCAATTTTTTACATCCCTTATGAGGGAATTTGTTGACATATTTTCTTGGGCCTATTTAGATATGCTAGGTTTGGACCCTACCTTGGTTCTACACCACCTTTTTTTACATATAGATGCGAAACTTGTGAATCAAAATTTGTGCAAGATGCATACTCGTATTCCTATATTAGTAAATAAAAAGTTGGAAAAACTCTTAGAAATGAGATGCATATGACCGATCGACTATTCAGAATGGATTTCAAATGTTATACAAGCCAATAAGAAACTAAAAAAATAGAATCTACACTAATTTTAGAGATATAAACAAGGCCTACCCCAAGGAAGAATTTCGTCTATCAAATATTGACATGATTATTGACTCCACAGTAGGATATGAAATGCTTTCACTTATGGATGGATTTTTAAGATATAAACAAATACAAATTATGCTAAAAGACCAACATAAGACAATTTTCACCACTCCTTAGGGAATGTTCTATTATCAAGTTATGCCATTTTGTCTCAATAATGTTGGGGCCACATACCAAAGATATATGACCATCATATTTCATGATATGATGCATGACATTATTGAAGACTATATTGATGACATATTAGGTAAATCAAAGACCTGTGCCAACCATACAGCTATATTATAAAGAATATTTGAGAGTTTTCATGAATACAAAGTCAAATTCAATCCCAAAAAGTTCATTTTTGGTGTTAATTCAAGAAAATTTATAGGCTTCATCATCTCTTATAGATGCATTAAAGTTGACCCTACCAAATTACAAGCCATTACTAAAATGCTACCACCTTCTAATTTGAAGTATCTCCATAGATTATAAGGCAAAATTCAATCTATCATATGTTTCATCTCATAATTAGTTGAAAAATGCCATATTTTTACACCCCTACTAGATAAGGGTATCACATTTCATTGGGATGATGAATGCCAAAAATCCTTTCAGCATCTAAAGGAATATCTTGCCAATCCACCTATTTTATTACTACCAATGCTAGGAAATTCATTCTTATTGTACCTATCTACCATGGACAAATCCCTAGGGGTAGTTATAGCTTATCATTATGATAATGGAAAAGAACATGATGTTTACTATCTAAGTCATACACTAGTTGCATATGAACACAACTATACAGCCATCAAAAATTATTGTTTAGCTATGGTATTTGTAGCCCAGAAGTTATGGCATTACATGCTTAACAGCAAGACCATGTTTATTTCCAAAGTAGATACACTCAAGTATATATTATCCAAGATAGATTTATTAAGCCACATGGATAAATAATTCATGCTTTTGAGTGAGTTAGAGATTGAATATGTTGACTATAAATTTATCAAGGGATGAGTGCTTGTAGATTAACTTGTTGAAGTTCCCTTTACAAATACCAAACCACTCACTTTTCAATTCCTAGATGATTCCATCATGACCATCATTGAAACACCTTTTGAGGAGAAGAGATGGAATTTATATTTTTATGGATCATTTACATCACATGGATCAAGGGAAGGCCTATTGTTTATTACACCATAGGGGATCTTAAACCTAAATCATTTTATATCATCTTTACTTGTACTAACAACATAGTTAAATATGAAGCACTTATTATAGAGCTTCATCAAGTAGTAAACTGGAATATTCAATATCTCATTGTTTATGGTGATTCTCAATTAATCATCATTCAAGTTACATACCACTTTTAGACCAAATATGACAATATGGTGTCATATAAGGCCATGATCGATAGTCTCAAATATAAAATTTCCAACATACAATTTGAACATATACCAAGGGCCAATAATAGAACAATAGATACCATGGCCATCATTGGTTCTTTGATTCATCACATAGATAAGGCAAAAGAATATCAATTACTCATTAAAAATCTTCTAGTTTCTACTCATTAACCTTCAACTATCATAATGATATGTGATATTATTGGTCCTAGCTCTGTATGGTATTCATGCCTCTTTACCTACCTTCATAACCATATCATACCACCTGACTTATCATGTAAACAACAAAAGGCCTTTACCCACCAAGCCTCACATTATACCTTACTTGGCCCAACCCTTTACCACCACAACTTTTATGTAAGTCTTCTTCATTATTTAAATTTGTTATAAGCAACATTAGCATTATAGGAATTTGATGATGTGAAGCCCACACTAGTGGGGTTTTCCTAGCCAAAAATCTCCTACATCTTAGTTACTATTAGTTAACTATGGATATATATGTAGATACTTATGTTAAAAGTACAAGAAATGTCAAAGTCATGCCAATATGATTCATGCCCTAGCCAAAACACTCAAACCAATGCTTAAACCATCCTTGTTTACAACATGGGGACTCGATCACATTGGGAAGATTAACCCTACCTCATATGATGGCCATAAACACATCCTTACCACTACCTAATAATTCATTAAATGGGTTAAAGTTATACCTCTCACTTACATGACTGTAAAATAGATTTCTAAGTTCATCTTTAACCATCTCATCTATTGTTATGGTATCCCATCCAACATTATATCTGATAATGGTGGATCATTTAAGAACAAGGATGTGAAAATAATTTTTTCCAAGTATAATATCACTCAACATTTTTCTATTAAATATTACCCATAAGGTAATGGCCAAGAAAAATCATCTAATAAAACCATTATTAACATACTCAAAAATATTGTCAATGATGTTGGCCACAATTGGCACCTCCAAATCTTTCATGCCCTCTAGGCATACCACAATAATTACTTTATTCCAACATGAGCCACTCAATATTTGCTAGTTTATGGCACTGAGGCCAATCTTTCCATCAAGGTTGAGTTACCTTCTTTGTGTATCTCATTAAAACACATCCTGGATGATGAAGATTATAGAGTATTTTTCCTACAAGAGATAGAACTACTTGATGAAAAATGCATGGTCATTGTCAACAGCCCTCAAGCATACCAAAATAGACTCCATGACCACTATAACCAATGGGTCAAACATAGAGAGTTTGAGCTTGGCAATCTTGTGCTCAAATAAAACCAAAAGAACACCATGGTTAAGAAGAAAAATAAATGCAAGTTTAAACCCAATTGGATAGGCCCCTATATCATTATTGTAAATTATGGCTTTGGAGCATATAGGCTCATTACATCAGATGGAGATGAACTTGATGAGTCGATGAACATCATACACCTCAAGCATTATTTCATTTGAGATACCTAATGTATTATCTATGAAGCACATTTATGTTGTACCATATCACCACCTTATTTGCACCATACCCTATACTATTCTACCATACCTTCCTTATCTTGACCCAAAAAAAAAACTAAACTCCCCAGCCCTTTGACTTTGGTTTAATTCCATTAGTTCTTCGACCACCTTCAGTGATTAAATTCCAAATAAAGTTTTAGTAGTTGATGTTGTATTCTATATAGAGTCAGTATCTTGGACTAGTATGATAGTAGTTTTCCAGTTACATCCTTCATTTGTTATTTTGTTTCAATCTGAGTGTTATTAGTTATAACCACCTTTGGGAAAATCAGTATCCCACTCCATGTTACTGATTATAACTACCTTTGCACAAATCAGTATCATTAACTTATGTAATTATTTCTTAACTATAACTGCCTATGGTTAAATTAGGAACAACACCTTTATCATGCCTTAAAGTCCCACTTTGCCATTCATATATCATACTTTGTCATTTGCCTAATTTATGAACTTCCTTCTACCTAGTTAGATTTCTCAATTTTAAGGTGGAATTATAGTGACTTGATGTCCCATCCTAGGACTATATAGGCATTACTTGATTCACATTAAGGTTATCTCAGTCACCCTTTGCCACATTATCATCATTTTATGAGTAATTCAAGTTTGAACACTAGTCATTTTGTGAGTTGGACCATTTTGTAACTAGTAATTCTTGTTCAAATTGAGCTTAAAAAATTCCAAAAACATTTGCTAATGATTTTATGCTCTCACCATTTTATGAGTATTCTCAATTTCTCATGCCCTCACCATTTTTTGAGACCCTTCCCATATTCTTCTCCATCATTAATCAAGTTTCCTTCTCATCCTTTTCTTCTATCCCATATCTTGGAAGAACTTCATTTAGCCTAAATTTTATGTTGGACCTTGCATCCATGAAACTATATAGGCAATGTCCACTTTCCTAGTGCATCTAGAGTTAGCTCATCTACCCCTTCATTTTATTATATTCCCCCTATTTTACTTTTTTCCTCATTATTTTTTTTGTTCTATCTTTTTGAAAATTGTTATTTTGTTATGTTTTTTTGTTTGTTTGTTTGTTTACCTAGTTGTTTGCTTTCATTATTGTGCCTTAACTTAGTATATTTGCATTCATTAGGTGATTCCTTACATGTTATTCTTAGTCTATCCATATTTATATGTTAACATTATCATCATAGTTTTTATCATTAGTACATTGTTTTTAGTTGTTTATTAGATCGAGAATTGGTCCTTATGCATATTTTGGCCTAAGTTATCATGGTGTTTTATTTCATGATTCATACCATCACGTGCTACAGCAAAAATTAGCTCAAGAAATATTACAAGCATTGAGTCTATATTACTTCTCCTTGGTCACCTAAAAAAATCTTGATTTATTCCAATCATTACCCAAATAAAGTAATTAAATCACAAAATAATTTCATCCTTGATAGTTAGGACATACATCTCCATCCTAACAGGTATTCCAAATTCATCTTTTTCCTCTGTACTATCTTATTCTTAATCCATGAGTATGGATTCAATATATAAGCCCCCTTTTCCAATTTTCCATATTGTACCACCCACAGTACCAATGATTATAACCACCTTCGGGAAAATCATTGTGTTTTGATTTAAACTATTATGCCAATGATTATAATTATCTCTAGGCAAATCATTATGAATCAATCTATATGGGTGATAATGATTATAATTGCCTTTAGGAAAATCATTATCATTATCTCTATTTGCCCAATTGGGGGATGTTTTCATTTTTCTAATGATTCTAACCACCATTGGGAAAATCATTTTTTTTTCCTTTTGCTAATGATTATAATCACCTTAGGGTAAATCATTATCTCTTTACATAGTTATGTTGATGATTATAACCACCTTTGGGAAAATCATATTTTTTATCAACCCAATTTTGGCATCTCATTATGCAACTAATTATAATTGCCTATATACAAATCAGTCTTTTCCACCTTTTTTAGTCCTATCATTTTCCTTCTTTTGATGGACTAATCACCGACTTTGTTTGCCAACCGCTCCCTCAAGGGGGAATCTAGGGACTGTCCATTGCCTATTGAGGCCTTTTAATTTTTTGAGAATACATTATTATGCCCATATATTTTAACACCTTTCTAAATAGGGGTAAACTATAGACACCCAATTCTGGCCATAACTAAATTTTGACCAAACTTCAGATTGATTTCTACTAACCATTGAAAATTAAGCCTATAAATCATTAAACATCCCAATTTTGGTTGTGTATCCTTAACCAATGCTTGAAATCATTTTGAGGCATCCTTATTTTGGATATTATCTCATATGCAACAATAACCTCTCACAAATTCATCATTAGTCACCTTACGACCTAACAACTAGTAGTTTGGCCTATGGACCCATTAAGTGGGTACTTGATCAATTCTTAAAATATCTAAAATTCTAATCAAAATGAATCAATTATTTAAACTATATTAAAAATTATCCATTTACAATTAATGAATATCTAAAAATGAAAATTTCAAAATTCAAAATATCAAGCATTGTCATCATTGCCATTATGAATTGTCAAGCTCTTCCAAAATATCTCAAAATATCTAATTTGAGAGTCATGCCTAATAATTTAAAATCATAATTACATGAAAAATTTTAACTCAACTAGATTTAACCCCTAGGGTTAGTTTGAAATCATTCCATGTTTAAACTCAACCTTAACTCACCTTGGGTGAGAGTTAACTTTTGAGGCTATAAATACAAGGCCATACATATTGATCAAAAAGCTTTTGATAGTGTAGTTTTATTATGCAATATTTTCCATAAGCTTCATTTTTAGTAATGTTACCATGCCAAATTCATAATCTAATCATCGAAGCCAAGGTGTCAAGGAGAGGATCAAAGAGAGCTTCATTGATAAAGACTTCTTGATACACAAACTAAGAAACTCACTTCAACAAGACATTTAAAGCTAAAAGGAAGGTAAAAGAATGGTTTTTTTATGTTATAATTTTGTTTTAATTTTTATGGTTTTTACTTGTGCTTTCCCTAGTTTTTAGGTTAGAGGTGTTAAGATTTTAGTGTGTTATTTTGATTTGGTTTTATTGGAATAACACAAGACTAACCTCCCCTCTATGGATTCCTTGTTCACACATAGAATTAATATTACAAATTTAGACATGGCTAATACAAAATTACATCCACTATTATAAATGTACAAATGAATAAATAAGACAATTTTAATAATAATAATGATGATAAAATGATACAAAACTCTATGGAGTATGAGTCTCAACAAACTCAAAGTATTTATCGATAATCCCAAGTGTAGTCTCTAGTGTAGTACTATTATGGGGAGGGAGAGCATCATCTAAGTGCTTTTCCACACAAAACATGGACCATAAATCCCCCACACTATCTCCCAATAATGGAATGGCCCTCCCTTCATAGATGGGTAGATAATGACGGTGTGGGAATCCAGAGTGAAAAACTAGAATCTGTGTGTTATAAGATAAGTAATACATGATGTATACCATAAATAAATCCATTCTAACATGATATCATACAAATATATAAACTAAATCAAACACATGAAATGACAATGTTTAATTATAAACATTACTTTGGCCAAATTTTTCATATAGTTACAGATCCCTAGGATAGTCAATTTCATACACACCACTCAATCAGTTACACCTCATCTTGCATTAATGATGCTAATTAAGCAAGTATAATCTATCACACTACTTATTTAGGGTCATTAATATGAGATTTTGTTATTTATATAATAATATAAAAACTAATAGATTTAAATAGAATATTCCCTATTAGCATATATAAATTATTCTAAGTATAGAAATATCAAATACATACATTTATTCCATTAAATGTAATGCAATGAATATTCCATCATCTACTTTAATAGAGATCAATAAATAGATTCATAAATAACCCTCATTAGTAACATAATATCTAGGTAAGAAACATGTCAAGGCATCTAGTTACAGAATATGAATATGTAACCATAAATGTTATTTCATCCATCTAATAACATAAATTCTTACCTTAATAACAACATAATAAAAGTATTTTGCAGAGGAGGATTCTTACCTTAGTTACAGAGGAGGATTTTGCAAACAGAATTGAAGACACTGAGGAAAACCAAAAAGAGGCGGAGTCTGATTTTGTCCAGGATGACCCTGTTGAGGACCCAGCATCAAAGAACGAAAAGGAAACCACAGGGCAGGATGATAATCAAGATATGGAAATGGAAATTCAAAATGGAATTAAAGAGTGGGAACATAAGGCTCGAGAAGATATCACTGAAGAAGACAGGAACAGTCCTAATAAAAATTTTGAAGAATGGAGGGGAAAAAACTGAATGATGAAACACATACACCAATGAACTGGGTTAATTGTAAAGCAAAGGCATCTTCTCAATTTGATTCTTGGATGTGCAGGGAGGTTATGAACCTCAAAAGGAAAGTGGAAACAATGGAAGATACCCTGAAAGAGGTATGGAACAAAGTCAACAATATGGATAATCAGATAGGAGAGATCCCAGCCAAGCTCAAAGCCTATGAGAAAAACCTCCGGGAACTAATTAAGGACAATAGAATGAAAATGGAGGAAGCTATGTCCAATATTTGTGCTGTTACTATCAATATTGGTAAAAGAGCCAGTGAGGAGACTAAAGCTTTGGAGGGACCCAGCAAAAGAACGAGACAAAGCACTAGAAAGAAGGAAACACAAAAAGGAGCAATGCTGGTGGAAACCGCTACCCAGGATATTGTTTTGAAAGAAAAAGAAACAATGAAAATGATATTGGAACTGGATGAATAATCTGGTTCCTCTTGTTGGTAAAGAATCTGGTCTAGTTCTTTGTTTATTTGTTGTCGTCCTTTGTCTAAGGTGGAGCCAGATCTCTGTTTTTTTGGGTTGTGACCGGTTGTCTATCTGGTGGATTCAGGTCCATTTAAAACCTATTTTTGCTACTTCCTTGTAGTAGTTCTTAGACTTTGTCTATGTATTGGTTGCTCTATCTTTTTTCCTTGTACTAGGGTTTTGGGGCCCCTTCAAAACCTGCTTTTACCATAATCCAAAACAACATAATAAAAGTACATTAATAAGCTTATTGAAATACTACAACATCAAAATGACTAGTATTCAATACAAATACCTTATGTTTAAATGTTTCATCTTAAATAGCCAAACACACTCAGAACTCAGCCAAGATAATCAAAATACACCCATATATATTTTTCATACCATGCTATGTTTTAGAAACATTAAACATATCAAAACATCTATATATGGTAAACTTGTGTCTAATATTGTATTAAAATAACATATCACAAGTTTTATAACATATATGTATATCCATATGTTTTAGCTACTCAAGATAAGTTCTTGGCTAAATAAAACCTCAACTAATAAATATACAGTATACTCTAAATAGATTAAACTTTTATCCATTATGTATAGGTATCACGTATACCTATTTATTCAGGTTAAATATTTAACAAAATCAAAAATATAATATGATTTACTCAGACTTCTA
This sequence comes from Torreya grandis, assembly GCA_037957365.1. Lineage (NCBI taxonomy): Eukaryota > Viridiplantae > Streptophyta > Pinopsida > Cupressales > Taxaceae > Torreya > Torreya grandis. The sequence goes on along the minus strand of JARHVA010000999.1, from coordinate 4,058,245 downwards.
TATATAAAATTAGCCATGTTTATAAATAGATTAATTTCCATCCAAGGGAAAATGTTCTCTATTCATCTTAGGTTTTCAAGTGCACTATCAATGAAATTGACCATGTTTTATTTCATAAAACTCAATACCTCGGGTATATATATTGAAATGTATACAATCACTTATTCAAGTTCACTTGACTAAATTTAAATTAACACACATGTTTTAATTAAATCAAAGTCTAATACAACTCATGACCAAATATATAACTCAACCCTCTACATTAAACAATTTCCCATCGAGTCTATTGTTACTATATCTATAATTAAATATAGTGGATAATGTGAGATTATTATTCTACCTACAACTCATAAACACCTCATATAAGTATAAGTATTTAAACAAATACACAACCCTATCAAAGTTTTTATAAGGGTTTATATTTAAGAAAAGCTAATTTTTCCTATCTCACAATCAAATTAACTTATTTCCAAAGGCCTCTAAAATAAATCAATGCAAGTTATATATATGCAAATAATAACCATTAACTCTACACATTGGTATGTGTGTATATATATATACTTTCAGATCTTATCAATTATCTTAAGCATCTGTAGGTTTTATATTTTCATCTGAGTATGTTTCAATATCATATGATTCATATACATATAAAGGCTAATGCCACAATCCAGACCTAGATTATATATATATATATATATTCATTGATATATATAATTCAGACCATATAAGTCCTACAAATTTATATACATACCCCTAAATATGTATATTCATCCTTTAGATTTAACATATAAATGAAATAAACCCAAATTTCATTTTATTTTTCCCATACATCATTATACATAGCCTGAACCTTGTTTTGGGTTTTAATTATAACATGGTCTAGTTAATTATTCACTCGAGTCTACATTCTAATAATGAAGGGAGAAATTTGAAACAAATCCAAATGGTTCAATTTTTTTCTAAAATACCTATCAAGTTTTCAATTGGACATTATGAACCTAAGTTTATTTTCAACCCTATAGAAAACACATACCGTATCCTATAGCAACTTACAAGACTTATAATGCACAGAGGTCTTTAAAATAATTTTGCCTATAATATAGTTTACCCACCTAGTTACCCATAGAAACTAAATTTAGTTTTTCAAACCAAACCTAGGGTTTTCACAAATTTGAGTCAAGTATAAACACATAAGCTTTAGAGTTATTTCAAATAACATGGAAAAGAACCTAAATCCCAAGTCATCTTAACTAGGCTTATTAAGTTATATGTTGGGTTATATGGATGGTCAAGCCATCCACAGGGCCCAAAATTTAGCTCATTTATAATTTTAATTAAACTAAAAACCATTTAAAACCCTTATGATCATTCTTCTAATTTCCAACATTCCACATATTATATGAAATATAAGACAACTCCTACATGGTAATGAAACCAATGATGCTAAATTTTGAATTTACTTCTTCCTCCTAGCTCAAACCACATTCTCCTCTTTGCTTGTCATGTCATCTAGGCCTATATTCTTCCCTTCTTATTTTCCTCCATCTTACCATAAATTCCTAAACTTCCCAACCAAAATTATGACCCAATCAATCCATGTAAATAAAGAGCTAACAAAACTAATAGTCTGCCATCTTTTCCTCATGCATAAATCCTCCAACAAAATAATGGTTTTACTAAAATGCTTGTTAACTCAAGTCAAAGACCAGATTAGAAACCCTAATCATCTTGAAATTTATATGATTAAATAATAAAATAATAACTATAATATCCCTTTTAATTATGCATATTTGTTGACTTCACCAAATCCTCTTAGCATTGTAGTTAATATCAGAAACATTGACTCTTTTAACTAATCATTAGCTTTATAGGATAAACAATATAACTATTTGCATCAATGTAGTAAAGTTTATCAAACATTATAATGTCTTACTTAATTATTTAATAAATAAACATAATGATGTTACCAATAATAATGTAACTAATGTCATCATAATCATTAACCAAGAATCTCCTTTTGATTAATGACTTAAGACTAGGTTATTTTAATTTTTATCAACAACAATAATAATAACCTTCTTATGACATTACTATCACCTTAATTCCAAAGATAAAGTAAATTAATATAATCCATATACTACTTATAGCTATGAATACTAAACAAAACACTATTTATAAAACACTCAGTTATATCCAAGATAATAGTAAGTCACATTAAGACATGTATAGATTCACTCACTCAACAAAGTAATATCATATAAGTAAATCTAAGTACAAAAAATAAATTAGTGAAATCATACAACTAAATCAACATAATCATCAAACATAAATCAAGATCATATCTAAATCACATTATCAATCATTTAAAAGTAGATAGCATAAAAGACATACTAAATCTATCTAAATCAAGCAATGAATATAAAATATGCTAAACTATCATGGTGTGTGCATGGGTTTCTATATTTTATTTCTATCATCTCCTAACACCTCCATATACACCACCCTCTATGATGATGCCCTCCTCCCATCACACTCTGATGGATGGATCTATCTTGCATCTGCCTCACAACAATGAAGGTAGTTAGTCTAAAACACACACACACACACACACACACACACACACACACACACACACACACACACACACACACACACATATAATCTACAAAATACTATTGTATAAAATAATAAACATGATCATAATGTATAAAATATAAAATTATAGTGAACCATATAGCTAATCAATAATGTAAATTAAACAATATATAATTTTCTCATAATCATCATATGAAATCAAGATTAACTAAATAGTATTTAATCAAATAATAACCATAATAATCCATGAATCAATAGGTTATTAGGCTTAGAAAGAAATCAGAATATGATAAGATAAGTAGGTTTATAACATTCTAGGTAAGATAAAAGGTTTGAGTCATAAAAATAACATTGGTTATAATAACAGATAAGCAATTAGGTATAAAGAGATAGTGTATGTGAAACTTTTGGCAATGGTAAAGGTCTAGAAGTTGAAGGTACATCCATGATATGTATTTTCTAAGTGTACAAGATTGAGGTGATATATGATTTATAAATAGTGTCTACATTCTCCCCATGCCCTCTAATATAGTAATTATATTATTGGTATAAAAGAGAAGAAATGTGTGCCTGGGTGTGTATAACACACCTTATCTTTGCTTGAGTCCAACTTGAGTGCTTTATTGGTTAATGACCTACAACCAAGAGCATGTTATAGTATATAATCAGTGCATATAATCTAAAATTGATAGTATTGAAATTATTGATATTAAAAAAGAGTAATGTTTAGGAGTACACCTATGTATTGATACAACCGTCTTGCCTTTTTTAAATTTGATTTGAAAGATATATCATTATGAATCACTAAAACTAAGATTAAGATAAATATAAATCTAGAAAGTGCATATGTCCAAATAAATAGAGAGAGATTGGAGGGCACATGCCTCCAACCTTGAAGAAAAGAAGAGTTGTCACCCACTAGTTGAGATTAGCTCAATCATGAAACCCAATCATACTTATAATCTAGTGAGTGTGAGTGAGCCAAGTCAACTCACATTATAAAACTAGTGAGTTTGGATGATATAATCAGTTCAAACTTATAAACTTGGAAATATTGAGTTATCTAATCACCTCAAACATTTTAAAAAGTGAACCAAATATTACAGTAGATTGGTTCAATATAGTATATAATATTCCTACTTGGTGGGTGGTGATAATCCATAAAAGTGTTTAGAATCTAAAAATAATTTAATTTAGTAATATTAGGCACACATTTCATAGTATATATACCTTAAATATGTCTCGTGTTTAATTTATATATAGCAATACTACCAATCTATAGAATTCCACCATAAATGTATCTAAATCATATAACTATGTAATTTTCCCAATCTAAAATTATGTAATTGTGGAGAAGATGTTCCCAAAACATACCCCCATAATATATGGAGAAATATGAAAACTTATATAACTATCACTATGGAGGATATGTTTCCAAAACATGGCCCCATTGTAATATGGGTATGTTGTATACTAAATAAGTGTGGAGAACATGTTTCCAAAACATGCCCCCATTGTAATCTAGATCTATGAAGTAATATGGAAGTCATGCCTCCATGGAATTCCCCCACTAATGTGCCCCCCCTTTTGATGTGAGATAAATTATCAATTGGTAGTTACCTTACCTGAAAAGTATAAGATAACCATGTAAACTATGAATGTACCATGTAATATATAGAGGAACATGTCTAGATAGATATATCATTGAATCATGAAGAATGTGATCACACCAAGTCCTAAGATGCATGATGTAGATCATTGTAATGTTTAGATAGTAACATTACAAGCTAAAAAATCAATCAAGCATAGACACAAGAGCACCCAAAATCAAATTAAAATATAATGGTTCAAATAGACTTCAAAAAATGGGCATGTTCAAATTCCACACAATTAAAGGGACATGACTTAGTCAAATGTCCACAAATCAAAAAAATGGAATATTTAAATGTCAACATATAACAAGATATGACATATTGAAATCTCAAAGAGGCAAACAAAGGCACGGGGACTGCAAACAATGGAACATACTCAAATGCTCAAACAAGAAAGATAATAACAAGGTAAGACACTAAAAGAAGTGCATAAATGAAAGTAAAAGTTACTATCATAAACATAGCATACTAGTCCATGGATCATATATGTTAGTGGTGGATGCCCCCAACATCCTAGTGATGTGAGTTGAGGTAATTCACAACACCCAAAAGTGCATAGATCATGTATTTGTGTATGCCTAAATCACATTCAAAAATATGTGTGAAACATGTGTATATATAAATTATTTTTATATCATCTACCAACATGGAGCCAATATCATTATGCCAAGGAGCTAATAGAATATATAAATGTTGAACATATTTTTGGATTTTTGAAGTTTTTTTATATTTTTTGGTATTTTTGGAACATTTTAGACTAATCAAGGAAGTCCTCATCATAAAAAATTATAGGATCACTTTAGGCATTTTTAATTATTGGTTCATATCAACACATGACCACCTCTTTGATGTTTATGTGTAATGTTATTCTAGTAGTCATTAGTGGGGAAGGGTGGTCATATCCATCATGGTATAAGCAAATCTCCCTACCCTTAAAAGTAAAGGTGATACACATATCTTCAATATTTAGTGTTGCATTCCAATCATTGAACCAATGTTTTCCAAATTTTAATGCTAATTGTGGATCTCAATCTAATATCATATGATCATGGGGATCACATGCGCTCAACATACTATTGGTAAATTGATGCACCCAAGGGATTCTATAATCATCTGAGAATATGTTAATGTAGTCGTATTGTGTCCCAATTATTGAAGGAATGTAGTGCTACACATCGTATCCCAATTGTTTATATCAAAATTTAGATGTTGACAATAAACTCTATCAATATTAGTATTAATAGTTAAGCCTTCATGCATTTACCACTTTACAAGATGGTTTTCATGTGAATCTTTGGAATTAGTTTGTCTTTTTTCTCTTTTTGGACGTAATTTTTATGTGACCCTCATTATTATATTTTTGAATTTGGTTTTTTAATGTCTTATAGTGACTTGTATGATGATCATTTATCTAATTATAGTTACAATATGGGAACCCTTGTTTAGGAATAATTATATTACTCGATCTGTGTCTGTTAGAAGGTAATAATTTCATGTTATGTTTAAGTAACATGAAAAGTATTGTATCTATAGTATCTTGGTTTGCTATGATTTATAAAATTTGTTGTGGAATCTTATGAGAGACCTCCACATTATTTACATGATGTATTTGCATTTAACCCTTATATGGTTGACTTAATATGTGAAACTAAGAGATATGTATGGAATAACAAGCATTTACATGTTCATTTATTATTTTTTCTTTTCCCTTATCTTTATTTGGTTTCATATCCTCAATAGGTGAGTTTAACTTATATGTACCAAGACCTATAGGTTTAAATAGGTTATGCAAAAGATGCTCAAGTGGATAAAAATTAAGTTTTCACAATGTCTCATCTTTCATATCATGGGTCAGATCATCGTCATTATCATAATAATTTTTTAAGCATGGCCATCTTGTTGCTTAGTTTTGACCAATAATGGAATCTCAAATATTAGAGATGTTTCTAATTTTTGTATCATTGGATCATTTTGTATTGGTTCTTATTATTGAGGTGTATTTATGTGCACTTTAGTGTTTAGTTCCTTATTTGTTTTTGGAGATAATGGATACATTTTACTTGACTCTCCCACTTAAAAATTTTGGATATTCTCAAGAGGAATACATTCTGTAAGTGGTACTTATTGACCATTTTGGTCCTGCAGGCCAAAATCAGTCTCCTTCTTCCCCTGTTGTTCTGAGCCATCAGTCATGAATTTGACTTGCACAAGCCTTTCGACAAAGAGATGGACCAGTTCAAAGGTGAAAGGCCTTTACAAAGCTTTAAATGGTAAATACCCTTGTGGAGGGTAGGCAGGTATCTAATGGGGCTATTTCAAGCAGGTTTGGAAGGACATCTTGGGGTCCAAGTGCCCTTGTGGAGGGCAGGGAACCCTTACAAAGGAATCAAAAGACAAGGCAAAAAGAAAGATAGGCAAAGACAAAAGTTGAATTTCTTCAAGCAAAACACCTGAAGGAATTCCTTTGGACATTTTGTCTGAATAAATTCACAAGGCAAAAAACCAGAAGAAATTCTTTCGAAAGAAAATCCTGCAACAAAGTGAATAAGGCAAATCCTTGAGACAAAAAGTTTGAAGGAATTCCTTTAGAATTTTGTCTAAAGGAATTCACCCAAAAGAAAGCTAACCAAAATAAAATAAGTGGCAAAATGAAGGAAAGATTTCCTTCAAGCAAAATGTCTGAAGGAATTCCTTCGAACATTTTGTCTGAAGGAATCGAGAAGTCGAGGCAGCCTAAAGGACCCCGAAGGGCAAGTGCCCTTGTGGGAGACTCTCAACAGTCAAAAGGAGGACCTTCTCATAGCCTCAAAGGGACACCCTCCCTTTAGGAGGGGTCAACAATAGAGGCCAGAACAAGGAAAAAGAAAGGGGAGATATCCTTCAGGAAAAAGTTTGAAGGAACACTTCGAAAAGTGAAGCTGAAGGAATTACAAATGGGTGATGGGCCTATAGATGTCAAAATCATGATGATGGAATAGCTGTTGGCTTTCAAATCATGATGAGTTTGCAAACGTTAACTTTATGGTAGTGAAATAACTATTGATCTTTAAATGCTTGAATGTGAACCCAAAAGAATTCAAAGGCCTTAAGGCCAAAAGGAAGAGACCACTGAGAAGGGAGCCCAAACAGCTAGCAAAGGATGAAAAGATAGCCCTAAGAGCTCAAATTCTAGGGAAAGAGAGCCAGGAAAAGACAAAAGCTAGGAATGGACAAAAATCCAAGCGTAGAAGTAGACAAAATAGTCTAGGTGGCAAAAGAAGGTGTCAGCATAAGAGAGTTATTACAGTGGTTGGAACAGTCCCTATGAAATGGTCATCAAGGAGCACAAATAGTAAATGACGTGGCCTATTTTTCCTCATTTTGCATTAATGAGTAGACAACCACGTGAATGTATTGAAGGGGTCTTTTTTGTAGACAAATAGTGTAGCCCATGATTTTACACATGATGTTTAATATATTTTAAACACTAAAATTCAAAACTGGCAACCAACACAGCATTCTCTTTCAAATGGCTTCCTCTTCTCGATGTTCTCAATGCACATGGGTCACTTTTTAAAAAAGTGCCAAAGTCTTTTCCAAAGGGGTGCCATTGCTTCCTATATATATATATATATATATATATATATATATATATATATATATATATATATACTGTAAAAATATCATTTGAGAGGGATCTCTTAGCTTGTAAGGTGGAGCTCTACCAAAATTTACCTTGAATCAAAAAGAATCATTTTTGCCTCCATTTGAGCTTGCACTTTTGCATATGTTTATGGCTTTGTCTTGTGTTAAGTCATTTTCCTTCATGCTTTCATATAATAATTCCAGTATGTCTAGTGTATTGTGAGTTCTTCTTTTGCAAGTTAGCCAGAAGTGTCCATAGCAAAGTATAGGTCAATGTGAACAGGCTGCCATAGTGTGTCTTACAACACCTCTAGTAGTTCTTCTTCCTTGTATCTCCAAAGGACCCCAGCTCACTGATATAGAAGAATTTCTCATATCAAATGAAGTGTATATCATCTTGTTCTTGGTGGAAAGTGTATGTTCAAGCTAATTATATCAACCATTTTTGGTGCATCATCATTTAGTTTAGGTTTTGTTCTCAATAACCCTTCTCTCTTTTCAACCCCCCCTTTTATATATTAGCAGTAGTAGTGAAATAACCCAGAGATGCATCAAAGGGAACCAGCCCTTATCTAGAGATTCTACCCTTAATTTTTCTAGACCCACAAGCAAGAGAGGAGTCTCCATTGTGCTGTGTGGAAGAGAGAATCCCAGCCTTCTCTCAAGGGTGCAATCCATAGCATCAATAGTTTTTGGCATGCCTGATGGGACAAACTAGTTTTTATCCAAATAGTTGAATAATTTTGGTGTGTTCTTCAACCAACCAACCTTTGGAGGCTTTTTCATCAACACCAATGGTAACTCCAAGTTGAATCAATTGATTAAGTAGTCCTGGTGCCATCAAGAAATCATAGTTTGGTATGTATAATTCCATTGCTCAAAAGCATGGACCTTATTTTCCTTCATATAACTTTGATCAAGCTCAGGTTGTTCATGGAATGACCTCAAGCAGCTCTCCTAGTTTCCCTTCACCTAGTGTAAAGGAATTAATGTTGGATTTTGAGAAGCAAGTGATGGAGATAAATAGATTGGAGGAGCAGGATAGATATTAGCAAGAACTTATGTATAAATAGGAGTGCTTGTTTAGGCAAGCTCAGGGCTTGCAATCCATGAAGAAGGAAGTAACAAAATGGAAGAGTCCATTTATTCAAGGTAGTCAACCTTGTGTGCCTTCTCCTATTCTAAAGTAACCCCCTCTTATTCTAAATAAATCCCCCTCTTGTGCACCAAATCCTTTCTACCAGATAGCACTTGTTCACTCTAGCATATCTGAGGCAGTAACCACCCCTACTCTTAATCCCTTATACCTAGCTTTCTAACATCAAAAGGTATTAGAGAAACCTCCCATGAAAATGAACCTTCTCAATTCCTTAGATTTTGAATCCTCCTTTGAAGGGAATACCATGAACCAGCACATCTCTCTTCTAAAAACTCTTCCTGTACATCAATAGTCTCTTCCTAGTCTTCCTCGACCTCCTCAAGTCTCTCAACATGATATCAAGATTCTAACTTGGAGGAGGGAATACCATGAATTAGCTCAGAGCCTCAAAGAATATAAAGCTTCTCCTACTCATGGTGATGCTTATGATCTCCAAGAAAGACTCTTCCAAGAAAATATAGCTAGGAAAATTTTAGAGTTAGAGTCTAGAATAAGATTCCTCAGCGAAAGTGTGATGGATGGTTCAAATCAAGCAGAAGATCCTATATTTAAACACACCCCATCTACACTCCTTCAAGAGAGCTATCAAGCCACATCTGATATAGATGAGGAGCTATCCAAATGGAAAGAAGAGAATCATTCAATTCTAGCTCAAGTATTGCCTCTTCTTCCACATGAGTTTGTCCATCAACCCTCCACTCCATTCTTTCTCAAGGAGGAACCTGTTTTGAAAGAGGCAAGTGAAGAAGAGAGGATCCAATTTGCAGCTGATCAAGAAGTTCTCATGGATGAAAATGAGGAGGAAATCATAATGGATGTTCCCTTTGAATACATCATAAAAAATGGAGAAGACACAGGTCATGCATACATGTGGATGTTCCAGCAATATGAAGAGGATAGTAAGCATGGTGAGCTCTCTCCTCCCTTGTTTGATGAACTTCTTTGTTGATTTGATGAGGAGGATGAATATGCCAAGGAACCCAAGTTGGAGGAGGATCTGAAGGATGTCTTTGAATAACTAGAGACTCTGGTTTTTAAGCAAGAAAAGGAGAGGCATGTTCATCTTGAGGAAAGATTTGACGAAGAGAGCCTTAAACAAGAAGGTGATGTTATATGGGATGAGAAATCAATCTATGATCTCATTTTAGACATCATAATAGTCATCCTTCTTCAATAAAGCCATGATGAAGTAGAGGATCAGTTTGATAGGGTTTTCAATGAAGTAGAAGGGGACAAGTCAATCCATGATGCATATCAAGGGGCTTATGGTGATAAGCTAGAATCCATTGATTTCTTGATGAAACAAACTAGCATGAAGGGCCAGTATGAGGTAGTCTCCAAAGAGAAAAGTGAATACATAGATGTTTGAGACATGTTTGACCTTGATCCACTCAGATACAATCCAATCAAGGTGGCAGGCAAGAAGAGCAAGTCACCAAATCTCCATTTCATTCAGTCACTTGTCTGGCACCATAAGTTTTCTTTCCATGAAGGAGACTTAAGAAGTTTTCCCTTTGATCTAAGAGGGAGTAAAATATGCCTGGTTAGTTGTACCTATTAGTTTGCTTTCAATTTTTCTTTCCCTATTTTCCCTAAGTGTTGTTTACACAGGTGTAGTGTTTTTTAGCCTTTGTTGTGTATGTTTTCCTTTGTGTTTGAGGTAAAGCTTTATTGGTTCATAAGTATTTAGAAATATATTACTAACTCTTTTCAAGCTATGTTCTAACTCCATGCCTAATGGAATTTGAGGCTACTAGCTTCTTAAGCATAACAAGCATGCTTCCCCTGGGAATCACCAATTTATTGACCATTTTGGTCCTGTAGGCCAAAATTGGTCTCCTTTTTCCCTTATTTTTTTGATCCATCAATTGTGAATTTGGTTTACATAAGCCTTTCTGCAAAGAGATGGACCAGTTCAAAGATGCAAGGCTTTTACAAAGATCCAAAGGAAAAATGCCCTTGCAGAGGGTAGGCAGGTATCCAATGGGGCTATTTCAAGCAGGTTCTGAAGGACATCTTTGGGTCCAAGTGCCCTTGTGGAGGGTAGGGAACCCTTATGGAGGAATCAAAAGATAAGGCAAAAATAAATATAGACAAAGACAAAAGTTGAATTTCTTCAGGCAAAATGCCCGAAGGAATTCTTTCAGACATTTTGTCTGAAGAAATTCACAAGGCAAAAAACAAAAGAAATTCTTTCAAAAGAAAATCCCATGGCAAAGTGAACAAGGCAAATCCTTCAAACAAAAAGTTTAAATTAATTCCTTCAAACTTTTGTCCAAAGGAATTCACTTGAAAGAAAGCTGACTGAAAGAAAATAAGCAGCAAAATGAAGGAAATATTTCCTTCAGGAAAAATGTCTAAAGGAATTCCTTCAGACATTTTATCCAAAGGAATCGAGAAGCTGAGGTAGCCCGAAGGACCCCAAAGGGCAAGTGCCCTTGTGGGAGACTCTCAGCTATCAAAAGGAGGACCTTCTCCTAGCCCCAAAGGGACACACTCCCTTCAGGAGGTTTCAATGACAGCCCGAACAAGGAAAAAGAAAGGGGAGATATCCTTTGGGAAAAAATTTGAAGGAACACTTTAGAAATTGAAGCTAAAGGAAAGTGAAGTCGAAGGAATTATAAATGGGTGACAGGCCTGCAGACATCAAAATCATGATGATGGAATAGTCATTGGCTTTTAAATCATGATGAGCACACAAACATCAACTTTACAATAGTGAAATAACCATTAATCTTTAAATGCTTGAATGTGAACACAAAGGAATTCAAAGGCCTTAAGGCCAAAAGGAAGAGACCACTGAGAAGGGAGCCCAAGGAGCCAGTAAATGATGAAAAGATAGCCCTGAGAGCTCAAAATCCAGGGAAAGAGAGCCAAGAAAAGACAAAAGTTGGGAATGGAAAAAAATCCAAGCACAAAAGCAAAAAAAATAGTCCAGGTGGCAAAAGAAGGTGTCAGCATAGGAGAGTTATTATAGTGATTGGAACAGTCCCTATGAAATGGTCATCAAGGAGCACAAATAGTAAATGGTGTGGCTTATTTTTCCTTATTTTGCATTAATGAGTAGACAACCACGTGAATGTCTTGAAGAAGGGGTATTGTTTGTAGACAAATGGCATGGCCCATGATTTCACACATGACATTTAATATATTTTAAACACTAAAAGTCAAAACTGGTAGCCAACACAGCATTCTCTTTCAAACAGCTTCCTCTTCTCGATGTTCTCAAAGCACATGGGCCACTTGTAAAACAGGTGCCAAAGTCTTTTCTAAAGGGGAGCCATTGCTTCCTCTCTCTATATATATTTTTTAAAACTCTCATTTGAGAGGGATCTCTTAGCTTGTAAGGAAAATCTCTACCAAAATTTACCTTGAATCAAAAAGAAGCATTTTTGCCTCCATTTAAGCTTGCACTTTTGCATATGTCTATGGATTTGTCTTGTGTTAAGTCATTTTCCTTCATGCTTTCACAGAATGATTCCAGCATGTCTAGTGTATTGTGAGTTCTTCTTTTGTAGGTTAGCCAGAAGTTTCCATAGCAGAGTATAGGCACATGTGAACAGGCTACCATAGTGTGTCTTAGAACACCTCTGGTAGTTCTTCCTCCCTATATCTCTAGAGGACCCCTAGCTCACTGATGCAAAAGAATTTCTCATATCAAATGAAGTGTATATCAGCTTGTTCTTGGTGGAAAGTGTATGTTCAAGCTAAGTAAATCAACCATTTTTGGTGCATCACCATTTAGTTTAGGTTCTATTCTAAGTAACCCTTCTCTCTTTCCAACCCCCCCTTTTATATATTAGCAGTAGTAGTGAAATAACCCAGAGATGCATCAAAGGGAGCTATCCCTTATCTAGAGATTCTCCCCTTAGTTTTGCCAGACCCACAGGAAAGAGAGGAGTCTCTATTGTGCCATGTGGAAGAGAGAAGCCAAGCCTTCTCTCAAGGGTGGAATCCACAGCATCAATAGTACTATCATAGGAATGCCTTCTTTATCATAATATATCATTTTACATAATTTTAAGGGTTCATCATCGACAGGCATTGTCAATAAAGTCCCATCATGTATGAATTTTATACATCGATGTAAAATAGATGAAACATGCTCTATTATTGTATCCAAGGTCTACCCAAAATTAAATTATAAAATAATAATTGTGACATTACCCAAAAGGTGGTTGGAATTATTTTTGGCCCCAATGTTACATCTAAATTTGTTTGGCCAATCAGAGGGCTATGTGAATTATTGAAACCCTTGATATGTCTCATTAATTTTTTTAGAATTTCAATGATAATACCCATGGTGGTTAGGAAATTCATGCTAAAAATTTTCAAGCTAAATCCATTATCAAAAATCACCCTTTTTAGACCCTAATTATGCATGGTTACTTGTATGAACAAAGGTAACTCTTTGTTAATAACATCTCTATATGGTGATTTTGTTGGATCAAGGGTGATTAGTTTTCAATTTTTTTTGAGATCTTGCATGATATTTATAATAATTTGGCTCAATATCATTCATAACTTGGGTTTCACACAGTGCCTCATATATTATATCTTTATAGATAGTAGATTCCCTTAGAAGTTCAATGATGGAAATATTATCATGTGTGTTTCTCAATCAGTCAACAAGGTCATATCCCTTAGATTTTATCATAAGATTTAGCTTAATAATCACCTATTGTATATTAAAAAGTGGTAGATTAAGTTTAACACCTTTAATTTTTTGAGTGTGACCACATGGACAATAGAATCCAAGATAATTTGTGGGTGAATAATGAGTGGGGGATCATAGTTTTCACTCGAATAAGATTTAGATAACTATTGTTTTCACTTTAAAACCCTCTCTTTATATTTATGGATCTATTTATTTATTTGGATGGCACCTTGGATTAGCATAGTACAATATCATATTGTTGTTACAATTATAAATTGTACCATAAAATGAGCTACACATGCATCCATATTGAAAACATGGATAGAAAAGGAGATCTAATTTTTAACTTGGAAAATTTTTTTAAATTAGTAAAAATAAATTATAAATAGAGAATCAATAAACCTTAGATCAAAATCTAGGGTTTTATGGATGAATTTTTGGGTTCACCAATTTTTTACTGCTAAAATATATAAATGGGGATCTAGTGTTAAAGGGGAAGAGATAGCCTAGGGCATAAAGATGGTAGACTATCTCTAGAGCAGGCCAATTGGTTATGAAACTCAAATAGAACATATATTGAATTATTATGTTGAGATATTAAAGATAAAAAGTACATCTATGCTAGATATTATAATGATAAAGATAACTATATTTATCTTATTTTGATGTTAATAAATATCTAGATCTAGAATAGATAGAAAGTGGACTAGATCTAGATTCTAAACTAGTTGTTTAACTCTATAAATTGTACCTCTATAACTATGGACGCTTATGTCAACCTAGTATGGTTTCATCAATACTACTCTCTAACATGGATGCAAGCATCTAGTATAGAATACTTACTAAAATTAAATGTGACCACCTAGATGATTTTGGTTTATATACCACTTTCACTTTGGTGTATTTAGATTTGGGTCATGGACTATCACTTCTTGTTATATAGTAAAACCCTAGTTCTTCATCTTCATATTGGATATAAGAAAAATGGGTTAGTTGGCACATGGTGTTGAGATACCCAAATTACCCCTTTGTTAATGAGCACTAACTACATTCTAATACTTTAAAAAGGACTTTAGACTTATATAGTTCTCCCCTACTATTAGCTTGTATGTGAATCATGTAATGTGTGATAAGAAAGTACAATGGTAACCTAGCTTGTAACTTAGAAAATATAGCTCTTGGGTTGCTCCTTCAGTACTTTAAACTTATAAATGTGTTGTCCTTATGATTAATATAGAAATAGGAGAAAATATGGAATATTTTCTCACTTGATTGCTTGATATAATTATTTTGGTAAGTTTCCTTTATCTCTCTAGGTATTTTTATACGTGAGGAATGAATGAGTTTGATCTTATATTTATACCAATCCCCTTTAGAGAATATCTTGCATTAAATCACTTGGGCTAACCTTAGGAATATGTTTCATTTTAAAATTGGATGACTTTAGGGCACTGGACACTTGTGTTAGGGTAGGACACTTACATCGTGTTGGGTGAATATTTTGTCACCAGCTAATTGATGAGAAAAATAGGTCTCTTCAACCACAGCATAGGGAGATTAGTCAGCCAAATGTGCAAGTTTACCACATCAGAGGTGGACAAATCTCTCCCCTCATCAAGGGGAGGTTCCTTATAAATATGAGGAGCTATATACTATATATATAAGCATAAAATAACACTCAGGGGTAGGACTACACCATCCATCTCTCTTTTTTCAGAGATGATGTTCATAGACAAAGGAAAAATCCTAGTGATAATACTGAAGGCACTTCTCTTCTTTCAGAAGTGGTCTTGCAGTAGGGTGTAGGAGTTCTTTCTAGTGGGTAACCAACAGGTAACAAGGGCATAGTAATCAGCAAAATGAGGTGTAACATGAAGTCTCCACCTCGACTGCTCAAAGAGTGAAATATGAAAGATAAAGGGGGCACAAAGTCATCTTAAGATCCTTTACATAGAAAGAAACTAAAAACACACTTAAGGTAATTGTGACAGCACAAAGTCTTTCCACAATGGGCTTCAGGACACCTTCTTGATTACTTCCACTAGTTCTACTTGTTAAATTAAATAAACAAGAATGTTCCTAGGAAATGGACATAAGAACAATTTCTTAAAATAACATAAGATATAACAGCAAAAAGTCTAAAAGTAACTTGCTTTTTCATTTAGATAAAGTAATATGATCAACAATTTGAGCTCAAAGTCTCAGTAATCACCTTTCAATTTGGTCAAAGTTTTGCTTCTATAATGGAGAGATCTCTTTTGCACCAAACAAGAGATTATAATTGTAGTAGCCAAGAAAGGCTTGGCACTTTGTTCCACAAAATGGCCCATACTGCATTCAATGCCTTGAATGCATTTTTAGTTCTGTCAAGAGGCCATGCTTGGAACAGTGCATCGGTCTTAACTATGGTGTGCCAATTCATCTCATATGTCTCCTCCAAAGTATAGGCCACCTAGTCCTTTCTTTCTTATTTGTGAATTTGTCCACTTTGCCTTTACTTCATGGAATAAAAATAGGCCACATCCTTGATTTGGTGTGCTCAGATGACTACTTGGTGAACTATTTCACCTACTAAAAATAACTCTCTCATAGATATTTCAATATATTGTATAGCCCTCTCTTCTTTCCTATTGTAATTGGATCTCTCAGGCTATCTTTTTTAGCTGGTCGCTTGGTTCATCCTTCAAATTCTACAGTATATTTGAAAATTAATGGATATTCCATTACCTTTTTGATGTCTGCAAGGACATCAATGGTTTTTGGTTGTTTGAACCATATTGAACCATGAACCTTTGAACCTTTGAAAGTTTATTGGTTCAATAGTTTAATGGTTTAGGCAGTCTTTATCGGTTCCTTGGTTCCATCGCTTCCTTGGTTCAATCGCTTTCTTGCTCTTTGGTTGAACCATCTCTTTGAACCGGTCTCTAGAATCTTCTACTTCCTTCCTTTATTTGGATCTTTATTTGAACCTTTGAACCATTTTGGTTCAAGGTTCAATGATTCAATCTCTTTCTCAGAATCCTTTATTTTGGCTACGTCTTTTGAAGTCTTGAAATTTTTTTGGATTTATGTCTTTGGAACACCTAAAGGGAAGGTGTCCCTTCAGGTCTTTGAGAAAGGTCCATTTTATGGGTGTCAAGATCCCCTTGCAAGGGTACCTGCCCTTTAGGATTCTTCAAGCAGCCTTTCCCTTCAAATCCTTTAAATAAAATGTTTGAAGGAATTCCTTCAGACATTTTATTCGAAGGAAATCTTCCCTTGCCTTATTCACTTTTCTGCTGGAATTTTGATCATTCCTTCAAACAAAATGTCCAAAGGAATTTCTTCAAACATTTTGTCTAAAGGATTTCCCTTGTGAAATTATTTTGTGGAAAATCTTTCTAAAGGAATTCTTTTAGTTCCTTTACTTGGTAATTTCTTCAAACAAAAAGTCTGAAGGAAACCTTACCCTTTCGGCCTTCTCTTTGACCTTTGAGCAAATGTTCCCTACCCTCTGCAAGGGCACCTGCCTTTTGTTCACTACCCTCCATAAGGGCACTTGCCCTTTCAGCTTTGGGGGACTCCTTTGAACTGACTGATTGAACTGACCGATTGAACCAACTTTGGTTTAATGGTTCAACAGTTCAATCTTTTATTCCACTCATTCAATTAACTACTTGAACCAAATGCATTGAACCTTTGAACCTTTTTTGGTTTAAGGTTCAATGGTTCAATGATTCAATCTTCCTTCTTTTTTTTAAGTCTTTTGAAGCTATTGAACTTGTTGAAGTGGTTTAACTTTGAACTTTTGGTGAAGCGCTTAACTCTTTAAGCTTGTCAACGTCGTTGAACCTTTTGGTTAGACCTAGGTGTTGAACCAAGCTTGAAAATGCCTAAGTTTTGGGAACTTGTTCTTTTGTGATAACTTTCCTATTGAAGCCATTGAACCTATTGAACTTGCTAGTCCTTTAACTAAAAAATATTGAATAATGAAGAATTTGAATGCTCAGAACAATTTTTTAGAAGAAAAGAGATAATTTTGGCCTATAGGACCAAAATAGTTCATATATTGTCCCAAAAATGAGTGACAGATTTTGGGAACAACAGCTGACTCCAGTTAGGGAACTTCCTTCAGTTGAAAACTTGGAACATCTGAGGGGATTAGAAATTAGAATCTCTAGTGCCTTTAAGTATGCCATTGGGCTACGGAGTCATGCTACCCAAAAAAGAAAGGCACCAAAAATGAAAACAAAAAACACAAAACAAAACTAAAGACTTTAAAAATATACATATGTATAGATGATCTTATCTGATACTTTAAGAATTGAAGTGCTTCAAATGCTACCCATTGTGAGGCAGAGAAAAGGGCATGCCATCTTGATACTTTAACAGGAAATTGTTTTCACCATTGAGCTGATGGATAGTAAAAGGGCCCCTCTAAAGGGAGTCAAATTTCCCATGCATTCCCTTTGGTTATCTTCTCTTTTTCCACAATAGGACTTGATCTCCAATTTGGAAATCCTAGTTTTTTGCTTTTTGGTCAAAGAGCTTCTTCACCAGACTTTGATGTGCAGCAATTCAGTCCACCAGCATAGTTCATTGCTCATCTAGCTCAGTCAAACACATGATCCTCTTATCGATGGAGCTTTCATATGTCTGATCTTTGACTACCTTATCCAATTTCAATGCTATCAATTCTAAGGTGATTGGTATCTTAGCATTGAGACCATAAAAAAGTTGGAAAAGTGACATACCAATTGCCCTCTTGGGTGTAATTATGTCTACCCATAAAGCATCAACCAATGCTTTATGCCATGTTCATTGGTTGTCATCTACCAACTTCTTGATGATAGTCACTAGGTTTTTGTTACTTGATTTAGCTTGGCCATTTCCTTATGGAAAATAATCAGAAGAGTGGGAGAGAGTAATCTCATAGTAAAAATAGAACTGAGTAATCTCCTAGGAAGAGAAACAAGCTACGTTGTCTGTGATAATCTTGGTTGGGACCCCAAACCTGGAAATGATGTTCTCCTTGAGGAAATCACACACTAATTTTGAAGTAGCATGCTTGGTTGGAATAGCTTCCACCCACTTGGTGAAGTAATCTATGGTTGTGAGGACATAATCATATCCAGCACTTGAAGATGGGTTTACAACACCAATGAAATTGATTTCCAATTGTTGAAATGGCTCTTCTATCACCACTAGATTAAGAGGCAGAGCAGCTAATTTGGGTCTTCTAATGAACTTTTGGCATAATTCACATCTTCATACCTATTTGTATGCATCTTGAAATAGAGTAGGCCAATAATACCTTGCTCATAGAAATTTTATGCACTGTCACTAGTATATGAAAATGTCTTCCATAAGCCAAATTGTGGAAGGACTTCAAAATTTGGTTTTACTGCTCTTTATCCATGCAGTGAAGGAACACTCTATCAAGGTTCCTCTTATACAGGCCATTGTCCCATAGGATAAAATTGGCAACTTTTAACTTGATAGTCCTTTATTTATGAGACAGGTGAGCAGGACACTCACCATAAGTAAGGAAATAAGCAATACTTGAATACTACTCATTCGTGGTGGAGACAAAGAGGATTGTTGGCATGTCTTCAATTTTTTCTTCTCCATGCTCTATTTCTTTTGGTCTGTTGTTAGCAATCAATTGGCATAGGCCCCTTCCCCACACCAGCTTCATTGGTTTGATGACTAGATCAAACTCCTATATTTTATCAATCCAATTGCCTCTTTTTGTTCCAAACTCTTGCTTAGTTAATATGGATTTAATTGTGGTGTTAGTAACCAGGGCAGTAGTGTGTGAATTCAAGATGTAAAAGAGAAAATGCTTCACTACCTTTACCACTACATAAGCATGCTTCTCCATGTTTGAGTACTTTAGATCATGAGCTTTGAGAGAAAATCTCATGAAATAAATGAGAGATTCCACACCTTCTTAGTTTTGTTAAACCAAAATTGTTGAAAGTGTATGCTCAAAAGCATAGCTGTATATTATGAAGTCTTTGGTATAATCTGGACAAACTAGAATTGGTGCATGGGCAATCACTTTTTTGATGTCTTCAAATGCTAACTTGCCTTCTACAGTCCATTGGAAAGTGGCTTTTCCCTTCATCATGTCCATAATGTGGTGAGTCTTCTCAGCAAACTCGAGGATGAACCTTCGTAAAAAATCCACCTTTCCAAAGAAAGAGTGAACTACAGTCTTACTTGTGGGTAGAGTAAGTTCCTAGATAGACTTGACTCTGTCTGAGTCAATATTTATGCCTTCTTGAGATATAATGTGCCCAAGAAGTTTCCCTTCTATTACTCTAAAAATAGACTTCTTGGGATTTAGAGAAATTCCATTCTGATGGCATCATTCCAGCACTTGTTACAAATGGTGCACATGTTCAGGATGATGCTTGGAAAAGACTGTTAAATCATCTAGGTACACTATAATGAACTTACCCATTTCATCTTTGAAATCAAGGTCCATTGATCTCTAAAAATTAGTGCCAACATTTATCAGGCCAAATGGCATTCTTCAATAGGCAAAGGTGCCCTAAGGTGTGGTGAAGGCAGTCTTATGTTGGTCTGCTTTACCAAATTCAACTTGATTGTACCCTGAGAAGCCATTCAGCATTGATAATATTTTTGAACCAGTCACTATTTGAAGGACTTGATCCATGATGGGTAGAGGATAGTTATCCTTTAAGGATGACTGATTTAAATTTTTGAACTCCACACAGAGGTGAATTTCACCATTCTTCTTCCTCACAGGTACTATGTTGGCAATCCATGTGGAATGATGGATTGAGAAAATCAGCCTAGCATTCATCATTTTTTGTATTTCAGATAGAATAGTACCTAATATTTTTGGATTGTACTACCTAGATTTTTGCTCTTGAGGTACTAAATCACTCTTGAGAGGAATCTCATGGCTAAACTCTTCAGACCTGAGTGACTTCAGATCATCATAGGAGTACACCAAAACATCTATGTACTAGTGAAGCAGAGCAGTGAACTTGAACTTCTCTTCCTGAGTGCATCACTTCCCAATGTTCACCATCTTGGGGTTTTCTTTGGTACCCAAATTTATTTTATCAAACTCCTAGAAGGAGCTTGAATCCATTTACTACTATTTGATGAATCAGTCATGTTTGTCAAACAGCTTCTCAATGGAAATCAGGTCTTTTGAGATTTTATTTCTTTTAAGTTGCAAGAATTCTTCACCTACATCTACACTTGATTCAGAGATTGGTTCAAGCTTCTGAGGCTCACTACTTTCAAAATGAAGCTATTCAAATCTATCTTTTTTCTTCAAAAAGGCAATGATTTGGTTGTCACCATTGAACACTTGCCAATGATTGGCATTCTCAGACACACTTGGTTGAAAGACCAATTTAATATTGTACCTATCTCCCTTAAAATTAGGGTGAGGAACTAAGAGAGTTGCTGAGATAGCCAGTGCATCAGCTCAATCATTGAATTCCCTAGGTATGGTAGAGATGTTCAAAGAATCAAAGCTTTCAATTTGATCCTAGACTCGATTGCAGTAGTGGTGTAATCTCTCATTTTTGGTTTGATACAGGTTCCTTACCTGACAAACCACCAGTTCAGTATCTCCTTTGGCATGAAGGAGTTTGATGCCTTTGTCTCAAGCAGCCTTCAATCCAAGCAATAAAGATTCATACTCAGTTGTGTTATTGGTGTTGCTAATATACAATTTATATGAAGAAGTAAAAACATCTCTTTGAGGAGATATCAACACAATCTCAGCTCTTAAACTGGTTGAGGAGCAGCTGCCATCAAATTCTAGAATCCATACCTCATCAAAAACTAATTTTTCCTTAGATTCTTCTTCATTTGGAGGGGGAGATTCTTCTACACTTGTACTACACTCCACCAATCCTTTTATTGTTCCATTCAAACCAATTTTTAGGTTGACACATTTTGGAATTTCATTAGATGCCTCATGGAATTTTTCTATGGATAAAAAGTAATTACCTATTCCTGAAGACTCAAACAGAATTTGAGCTTCAAGCGCTAATGTTTGAGTGACCACATATCTTGCTTTCTTCTCAGGGAGCAATCTCTGCATAATGCCTTTGACTAGGATCCTTGCCTTAGATAGGTCCATGCTTAACTTACCACCAACATCCTTGCAAAAAAATTTCCCAAGAAATATGTCGTATGATGATGGGATGTCAACCATCAAGATAGTCATCTTGATTCTCTTGTTTGGGAATACTGCAAATGCAAATTGGGTGTCATTGATTTGTCCTAGTAGTGGCACTTATTTGTTCTCCATGAAGAAACATCTCCCAAATGTCTTGGTCAATGTGAGACCAAGGGATTCTGCCACTTTGGCAACCATGATATTTTCAGATGCGCTAGAATCTATGATGTAATTATTTAGTTGGTTTCCATTTATTAGTAGGTAGTTTAGTCCTCTCGGGAGCAGTAGGAGTAATGACAAGGTTATTCCTAGTGGATGTGTTCTTGGGGGAATCATGAGTTACCTTTGGAATTGCTTGTCCTATAGGGATAGCTTGGTTCTTTACACATTGAACCAACTTTTCTAACTGCTCAGGGTTGGATTGTAGGAATTCAAATTAAAAAATTTGAATTTTGGTTTTATTTATATGGTCAATTATGTCAAATGTCTAAAATGAACTAGGAACAGAGGATGGGAGTTCATCCTTTTAGTTTTTAGGAGGGGGAGGACTAGTTTGTGAATTTGAAGTAGAAGGTGTAGGGATGTTTGATGTACTTACCTTTCTTGCAATGATTGTGTCCTTTGGCTAGAAAGGCAAAGTGGTTCCCCGCTTAGAAATTGAAATTGTTGGTTGAGGTCACTCCTCTATTTTTTCTTTATCAGCTTGTTGGGCTGACTAGTTCTTGGACTGGGTGAATACAGCGTATGTTTCATCAACTATTTTACCTTCACTTTTAGGTTCATCCTAGTAATTTAGAAAATTAATGTTAGAGTCACTAGCTAATTCTTTTTCTCCCTCTATGAAGAGATTAGCATCATCTTCTAGGTTCAACTCAGGCTGGAAGGGGAAATTTGATTCTACTTCAAGATATCCGACTATTGAATTGGTTGGAGGTGCTTCAATGGTTAATTTATCCTAAGGGGGAGGAAGATGATTTGGCTGCCCTTGATTCCTGGTAGCATGGCCTTGGTATGACTAATTGGGGAATGTTCTCCTTGGTATATCTCTATATGAAGGAGTAGATGACATCCCTTGTGCCATTTTTTTTTTAAGAGCTAGCAACTCATTTGCCAGCTTCTGTACCATTGGATCAGTGGTGACTGTAGGTGAGTATTCAAAAGATGAAGAGGATTTACCTCTGTTAGGATCTCTCCTTATCTTTCCTACCAAGATAAGGTCATCTTATACCTCAGTAACCAAATCTTGAGTAGCAGCAAGGTCTATGTGGCTAATCCATCTCAGTAGAAAACTCACTTCAGGTAGTTATGATTTGATGAAGAAGCATTTAAGGTTCTTAGGTGTTGGTTGAGCAATTATAGGAATCTAGTTCCTTAGCTTTTAAAACTTGGCAATGAAGTCCCTCATAAGTTCATGAAGTTCTTTCTTCATCTATGTGAGCTAGGCCAGCAGGTCATGCGCATCTTTTACAGGCTTGAACCTTGCTTTGAATTTGGCTTTAAGAGTGTCCCAATTAGTCACTGACCAAGCTTGCATATGGTAGAACCAGTTTGCAGTAGCACCTTGCAATGTTTCCACAAATAACCTGACTACTATGTCTTTATATTCCACACCTATCATGCCACAGGTTATGCTGAAGGCTGTAATATGTTCATCAAGATGAACTCTCCCATCACCAAAAAATTTGTGGAAATTCTTCCTTGAACTACATGGTAGCTCATGTAAAGGTGGAGTTAAATTGAGAAGGCCAAAAGAGTTACCCTAGGGGCCTTAAACCACCATGATTTGATTATGGAAAAGGGGGATAACAAATCTGGGTGGATTATATATAGGCAAAGCTCTGCTAATAGTAGAAAAAGAAGCTCTATCTTGTGTTGGTGACCTGGTGTGGGTAGGAGGAACACTCTTGGATCATTGAACTTGAAGTTGGGGAGGGAACAAATCAAAATTTCCCTACTGCACCAACTCAAAAATATGGTCAACAACACCTTGGGCTCTCTAGCTTCTAATATAGCATGGATTTGCCAAATTGTAGAATAAAATTTGGAAAGAACTAGCCCTACTTTAGCTTGAATCTTGAGGCTTCAAACTATGTGCTCTTCCCCAGCAGAGTCACCAAAAAATTGTTGGGTGAATATTTTGTCACCAGCTAACTGATGAGCAAAATAGGTCTCTTCAACCATAGCATAGGGAGATTGGTTGGCCAAATGTGCAGGTTTACCACATCAGAGGTGGAAAAATCTCTCCTCTCATTACGGGGAGTTTCCCTATAAATATAAGGAGCTATATACTATATATATAAGCAAAAAATAACACTCAAGGGTAGGACTACACCATCCATCTCTCTTTTTTCAAAGATGATGTTCACAGACAAAGGAAAAATCCTAGTGATAATACTGAAGGCACTTCTCTTTTTTTAGAAGTCATCTTGCAGTAGGGCACAGGAGTTCTTTCTAATGGTAACCAACAAGTAATAAGGGCATAGTAACCAAGAAAATGAGGTGTAACACAAATTCTCCACCTCGACTGCCCAAAGAGTGAAATACAAAGGATAATGGGAGCACAAAGTCATCCCAAGATCCTTTACACAGAAAGAAACTAAAAACACACTGAAGGTAATTGTGATAACACAAAGTCTTTCCATAATTGGCTTCATGACACGATATGATCTTGATATTCAATATATGCATAAATACCCTTAAGGTAGGGAAACACCATATAATACTCCTTTAGGAAGGAATAACTCCATAATGTCTCTTTGAGGAGACAACCTCCAATATCCTCTTACAATAGAAGACTCAATGCTTACTTGATATCTTTACCATGATAATCATCTCCTATATATATATACATCTATCTAACCCATGGATGGATAACCTCCTAATCCCAATGTAGGCTGACCATTACCCAATGTACTATTTCCATAAGTTACTCTATTATCCTAATATATTGTACCCATATAACTAAGGGGATGTGTGCCACATGTCGGCATCTCCATCAACCCATATACATCAATATATCATATCCCTAGGTACATAGCATTACTTCCCTCTTTGACATGTTTCATCCCTGAAACATAGGAAGAAACCAAATAATGAGTGTGCTTCAAATCATTGCACACTTATCTCCAATCTCGATTATCTAACCATCCATATGTGATCTTGGCAGGTGATATCTCTCCAAGCTTGTGTCTAAAATCCAGTATGCTCCTATGATTTCATTCATGATCATAATTATACTACTTTGGTGTCCAAGCATAATTATTCCTCTTTTTATTCCATGTACCATATTTTGTTGTGCTACTCTGATTCCAACCATGACCATAGTAGGTATTCTTCCATGCATAGTCATAGTGATTCCCCCATTCATTCCATGTGCCATAGTATTTTTTCTTTGGATTCCATGCATATCCATAATGATTGGAAATTTTATTTCCTATATAGACAAAATGATTGTTGTTATGACACTTCCTCACTTGGTTCCATGATTGTTTCCTCTCGTGATGATATGGGTGTCTATATACCTCAACATTTTCCAATACTTTAACCTTATCCACCTTTGCTTCTACCTCTTCCACCTTTTCCTTCTTTATCTCTTAAGTAGATGAAGTGCTCATTTTTAGTGTGTCTTTATCTATATCATCTGAATCTTCATCATGTTCTTCATCACATGTTTCCATCTTATCCTCATGATCTACCTGGATTGTTATTGGTGCCTTTTTCACTATGATATCTTGTAAAGTAATCTTCTTTTTCCTGTACCAAAACTTCATGAACTTTTTTTTAACATTAATATTAATTGTTCCCAAAGTCTCTAACCATGGATATCCAAGAACTATATCCATATCATCCATATCCAAAGCATAAAAATCTGAATGCAAAACATATTTTTCCATATTGAGATTCAAATATTTAAACAGTGAAATATTATTACCATCTACTTGAACCTCCTTGATATTATTTATTTGAACATGTAGATGCTTGGCCACATTCATGTTAATGAAGTTATACTTACTGGTAGGGTTTATGGACACAACCACCTTCTTCTTTTGAATGCATCCATGAAATTGAAAAATTGACTCAAATTATTTGAACCCTTATCATCTAATTCTTCTTCTTCTTCTTCTTCTTCTTCTTCTTCTTCTTCAATTGCTTCTTCTTCTTCTTGTTCTTCTGGTAATTCTTCTATTTCTTCTTCTTCTTTTTCTGATTCTTCTTCTTTATCATCATGATTTTTTTCCTCTTCTACATCCTCTTTTTCATTTATATCCCATCGGTCTAGGAAGGTTTTCTCCATTGCTTCCCATGAAGAATACTGTTGCGCAAAATTCAATTCATTAGTCCACCAATGTTTTGTAGGCCCAAACAAAGAAAAACATAATTCTATTTTCCATAAAAAAAAATTAGTATTATTCTCCTTAAAATTGAGCCACCATTCTCTAGCATCAACATCATCTTCCCCTAAAAATTTTTGAAACTCCATGATCCACAAAAAAAAATTAAGGTTCATGAAACCCCAAAATGTCAAAACTGATCCATAAAATCACCACAAATCACTCCAAAGAACTCAAAAAAATTTGAATTTTTTATTTTACTTCTCTTATATATTCTTACATCTCCAGTAAAAATTTCAAATAACAATTCCTTATATTTTGGAAGATATAACAAAATTATTATAAACCCTAAAATAGCAATAACTCCCTCAAAATGACTCAAAAAAATTTGATTTTTTTATTGTGACTTATTTGAAATATTATCCATATCTATTAAAAAATTTGTGGAAAAATTTGCATCTAATAAAAATTTATTTACAATTCAAAAAAAAAATAGGGTTTCACTCCACAAATTGCCCAAATCGAAGCTATGATACCACTTGATATGATCTTGATATTCAATATATGCATAAATACCTTTAAGGTAGGGAAACACCATATAATACTCCTTAAGAAGGAATAACTCCACAATTTCTCTTTGAGGGGACAACCTCTAATATCCTCTTACAATAGAAGACTCAATGCTTACTTGATATCTTTACCATCATAATCATCTCCTATATATATACATCTATCTAACCCATGGATGGATAACCTCCTAATCCCAATGTAGGCCAACCATTACTCAATGTACTATTTCCACAAGTTACTCTATTATCTTAATATATTATACCCATATAAGTAACTAAGTGGATGTGTGCCACATGTCAGCATCTCCAACAACCCATATACATCAATATATCATATCCCTAGATACATAGCAAGACACCTTCCTGATTACTTCCACTAGTTCTACTTGTTAAATTAAATAAACAAGAATGCTCCTAGGAAATGGACATAAGAATAATTTCCTAAAATAACACAAGCTATAACAGCACAAAGTCTGAAAGTAACTTGCTTTCTCATTCAGATAAAGTAATATGATCAACAATCTGAGCTCAAAGTCTCAGTAATCACCTTTCAATTTGGATAGAGTTTTGCTTCTATAATGGAGAGATCTCTTTTACACCAAATAAGAGATTACAATATGTAGCATCCAAGAAAGGCTTGGCACTTTGTTCCATGGAATGGCCCATCTGCATTCAATGCCTTGAATACATTTTCAATTCTATTAAGGGGTCATGCTTGGAATAGTGCATCGGTCTTAACTGTGGCATGCCATTTCATCTCATATGTCTCCTCCAAAGTATAGGCTGCCTAGTCCTTTCTTTCTTATTTGCATAGCTGTCCACTTTGCCTTTACTTCATGGAATAAAAATAGGTCGTGTCCTTGATTTGGTGTGCTCAGATGACTACTTGGTGAACTGTTTCACTTACTAAAAATAACTCTCTCATAGATATTTCAATATCTCCTATAGCCCTCTCTTCTTTCCTATTGTAATTGGAGCTCTCAGGCTATCTTTTTCAGTTGGTCGCTTGGTTCATCCTTCAAATTCTGTGCTATATTTGAAAATTAATGGATATTCCATTAGCTTAAATTTGGCATTCGTGGGGATGTCAATGGTTGCTGGTTGTTTGAACCATATTGAACCATGAACCTTTGAACCTTTGAAATTTCATTGGTTCAATAGTTCAACATTTTAGGCAGTCTTTATCAATTCCTTGGTCCAATCACTTCCCTGGTTCAATCACTTTCTTACTCTTTGGTTGAACCATCTCTTTGAACCGGTCTCTGGAATCTTCTGCTTTCTTCCTTTGTTTAGAGCTTTCTTTGAACCTTTGAACCATTTTGGTTCAAGGTTCAATGGTTCAATCTCTTTCTCAAAATCCTTTGTTTTGGCTAAGTCTTTTAAAGTCTTGAAATTCCTTTAGCTTTACATCTTTGGAACACCTTGAGGGGAAGGTGTCCCTTTGGGTCTTTGAGAAAGGTCCATTTTTTGGGTGTTGAGATCCCCCCGTGATGCACTTGGTGTCATCAAACTGTAAACAATGATATTTACCCCTCTGAAATTGAATGTTAATTTCCTTCCTTATAAACATGGTACAATCTATAAACTTCAAAGTTTTGTTAACGATTGCTCTGGAGATTACAAATGCACAGCTATCTGATTTGACCAACAGATTTATAGAATAGGTGTATCATTCTCAAACAAAGTGTTTATGGATTTAAAGACTTGTAAACTCCTTTAAATAACTTGGTAACTATATTCAAGAACATTCCTATGACAAAATGTCTTAAAATATAGGGGGATATTAAATAACATAGAATATCAGATTTCAACACCTTCCACGTCCCTGTTCAACTTAAATATATAGCCACACGCTATATACTTGGCATCCTTGATATTTTCAAAATAGACACCTATCATCTTTCTTTTTGGGACTGTAAACCTTTATGGATTATACGTAACTACCATTGTCCAAAATTGAACTAGCGTGAGCCTCTGTAATGCTACAGTAAAGGATCTAAATGTGGCGAGCTTCTCTCTTCAACACCTATCGATATGCATATATATTCACTGATAATTTCTAAAATCTATATCCCAACAGTGAATTAGTATTATTCAATCATTCCTTGTGTTACCTCTTCAGTGGTTAAAGCCATATCAAAATGAGAACCACATCCTTCTGTCTACTTGAGGCTGTATGTCACATAGATGGATTGCCTTAGCAAATAGGCTCTTTTTAACCTCAATGCCTTTATCTTCATGGCTCAGCTCATATTGTGCCATATACAATAACGATGTCCAAGCCAAAAAATGTCCTCCATTAAGTCACATACTCATCATCCCTGTTCAACTTCCATTCCATACCAGATCGAACTCGAGCTCCTTTAATGGCTTTCCATATCAAAATGGAAGTCCCCTTCTTCATCCATTTGGGACTGGGCTATGATTTTCTCAAGATTCAACAACCCAAGGCTCGACTTTCTGTCACCATGGTCAAAACAAGATAATTTAGGCCAAATGGCCTTCATGACTCTTCCTCTCCCTAAAGGAGATCCTCCCTTTCTATCTCTCCTCTTCTTATGCCAGCTATCTTGCAGTTAATTTTTTTTATTGCCGGTCCAATGGATTCATCAAAAAGGAAATCAAATCCTTTTCAATCTCCTTGAATCTTGCATTATCCTATAAAGGCTCAACTACTCATCTGATAAGGGAATTCTTCAATTGTGCTTGACTCCACACCATCCGTGGATGATTACAAAAATAATAGGAATATTGAAATCCTTTAACAATTAATAAATCCATACAAAACATATTTAGGCCTTATTTCTCCTCCACATGACAAGTATGAATATTTGAAAATATAACTTGGAGGGAAACTTGCTTAGGTTAATGCCTATCGAAGGCTTATTCAACTAGTCCTTGCTAGATGCTCCTATATCATACTCTCCCTCTAGAAAGGATTTGAACCTTAGTTCAAATGAACTACTTCCTCCATGCATTAGTCTTCACTATATGCCTAGATCCCAAGGTCTTGTTGTGAATGCCAATGCTGGTGTTTGTCTTTGATAGTCTTTGTCTTTCATCTTCTTGATTTTCTTCCTTTTTTGGTATGTTCTTCTCCTCATCTCCTTTTCAGTTGTTATGTCCCATCTCCATGCTTCATTTTCATACATGTCTTCAAGATCTTCTTGATCTTCTTGGTTCAAAAATTTGTCCATTGAACTATGGACTGCATTCATCTCCACAACTTTAATACCTACATTCAAAACATCAAAGGCAATGTTAGAAGTAAAAACTTGAGACCTTAAAGTCTCTTGGTTGCCTCCATTCTTCTGCTCTTTGGCCAAAACTACCTTTGCCTCTTTAGTATGTTATTTTCTTGCTTCACTCTCACCAATGGTGTTCTCATCATGGTTTGTGCCTGTATGTAGCTCTCTTGAAGAACTAAAGAGCTCTTCCAACATTCTTATTTCTTCCTTTAGTGAGCTCTCATCTATCTCCCCATTCACTTCATCAAACTTGGGCTTATCAACTTGAAAGATTGCTTGTCCTTTACTTGTCATGTACCTCATTTCATTCTTTCTTTGTTCTTGCCTCAATTCATTTTCCATCTGATCAATGGTGCCACCATGTTGATATGTGTCTCTACACAACTCTCTTGGAGGATTCAACAACTCTTCTATCCTCTTCAACTCTTCACTCAATAGAAGCTCATCCAAATCTTCATGTCCTATATCAAACTTAGGACCAAATTGTCTTTCATACTCTATAAATACATTCATCCACTTTATGGTTTCTTCATACAAATCAACTTCTTCATCATCATCAATATACTTATCAAAAACAATAGGAACACTATTACCTTGTGTCTTCTTGTTCTTTTCAAACATGTGAACTGATTTCACATCTCCACTTTCATCATCCATCTTCTTGGAACTCTCTCCTTGTTGCACATTAGTTTTTATATACATTTTACATTCCTCATTTTCCATAAAAAGATCATTAAATGATTCAAAAACATCATTATCCCATTCATTGCAAGCAATTGACTTACCTTTCATATTTGTATCCTCATGCTCTACCTCATTATTCTTTGAGAAGTTTTCTTTCTCACCTTTAGCCATCCATACCTTCTTCATAGGTTTAGGATGACACTTGTTCAATTTACCAACCAATTTCTGCTCTTTGACATCTTCATGTTGTCTTGCTTGATGGCTGGCCTTGCTCACTTTGCATTCTACCTCTTCCTTCATGCTTTGTATTTTCTTCTTGTTTGAGTCATCATCTTGATTGAGCTTTATGTCCTTCTTTATATTTGTCTTCTCAAACCATGTAGGCATCCTACATCCATGCTCTTGTACCAACACTTCTTGTTGCTTGGGAGTTTGCTTCTTCCACCATTTAGGCATCACATATCCATAGTTAATTGGAAACTTCACCTTTATATTTACTTCTCTAACATGCATATTAACAGTTTCATGCTTATAAGAATAAGAAAAATCAATTTTTGAATTCACCTTTACCTCCTTAATTGGTTGTTCCATTAGTTCTTTGACTTGCATAGCTTCTTGATTGTTTGTACTTTCTTCTTCCTTTATGCTTGACTGTTCTCTTGCCTCTTCTTTGCATTCAATGGCATCATAAAAGTCATCCTCATCTTCTATCTCTTCTCTTGATTGTATGGGTTCCTCAACACCTTCTTCATGCATTAACCAATGCATCTCTTCTTCTTTATCAACAATAGTAAACTTTTTCTTTTCTCCTACACATTCACTTGTGTACTTGGTATCTTCTCTTGCACCAATCTCTTCATTCTTTAAGGCCTTTCCTTTGACCTTCACAAGGCTGCTCATACCTATAATTACCCATGCAAAGACAACATTAGATATAAAAATAAGAGACCACAAGGTCCATATGAGTGCTCTCTTCACACACACTCTTATCTTTTCAAGTGCTCTTCCTGGCACTTCATCTTTTCTTTCTTCTCTTCTCTTGTTCTCCACAATGAGAACATTTTTCACAATCTCTTCCTCTTTTTGTTGCTCTCTTGGCAACCCAATCATCCTCTTACCTCTATGGGCTTCTCTCTTCTTGGCAATCTCATTTTGCCTTCTTCTCCTCTTCATTAGGAGATCTATTGGCCACTTCAACCTCTTCCTCATTGGCCTTACCCATGCTTGCTTGTTCATCTGCATCCAAGACTCATATTTATCTACAAACTTAGCTAAATCTCTTTTCAAACTATCAATCTCTTTATCAATTTCAATACTGGTCATACCTTTCTTCTTTTGGATGCTTGTTTTCTTCTTGTTACTCTCATGTACCTTGTTGCTCTGTAGTGCCTTCAACAGTACTTCCATTTTTGAGATCTTCACCCAAGTCTTTTCCACCTTGGTCTCTTGATCCCTTTAGGTCCACTTATCTCACCCAAGCTTTTCTCCTTGACTGGTCTTTTGACAATCTCCTTGATCTCACCTAGGCCTTTTTCATACTAGTCTTTTGATCCTACTTAATGGTTTTATTAAGCTTCACACTAAGTCAATGGTCTACAATATGACACTACTTTAACCAAATATCAATAATTTCTCAAATCCAAGCTTACCTTGCTTTGGATCTTCCTCTTGAGCATTCACTTGCTCCCTTACTTTTGAGCTTTCCATGCTTCTCTTCTCTCTTGTCAAGCCTCAATGGCTTTAAGACTTCCTTTTCATGTGTTTGCTTCTCAAACACAATAAACTCAAATCAAATATCAAAGGTTACTCATAGCTTTCCTCAACAGGGTCTTCTAGTGCTTTGTCCTATTGATCCTTTTGCCAATCCTTGCAGCAACTTATTAGCAAACATGATCAATTACCAAATCTCAAGAGTTTTCAAGCTCTGATACCAAAAATGATGCACTTGGTGTCATCAAACTATAAATAATGATATTTACCCCTCTGAAATTGAATGTTAATTTCCTTCCTGATAAACATGGTACAATCTATAAACTTCAAAGTTTTGTTAACGATTACTCTAGAGATTACAAATGCACAGCTATCTGATTTGACCCGCAGATTTATAGAATAGGTGTATCATTCTCAAACAAAGTGTTTATGGATTTAAATACCTATAAACTCTTTTAAATAACTCAATAACTATATTCAAGAACATTCCTATGACAAAATGTCTTACAATATAGGGGATATTAAATAACATAAAATATCAGATTTCAACACCTTCCACATCCTTGTTCAACTTAAATGTATAGCCACACGCTATATACTTGGCATCCTTGATCTTTTCAAAATAGACACCTATCATCTTTCTTTTTGGGACTGTAAACCTTTATGGATTATACATAACTACCATTGTCCAAAACTGAACTAGCGTGAGCCTCTGCAATGCTACAGTAAAGGATCTAAATGTGGCAAGCTTCTCTCTTCAGCACCTATCGATATGCATATATATTCATCGATAATTTATAAAATCTATATCCCAACAGTGAATTAGTATTATTCAATCATTCCCTGCATTACCTCTTCAGTGGCTGAAGCCATATCAAAATGAGAACCGCATCCTTCTGTCCACTTGGGGCTGTATGTCACATAGACAGATTGACTTAGCAAACAAGCTCTTTTTAACCTCAATGCCTTTATCTTCATGGCTCAGCTCATATCATGCCATATACAATAACGATGTCTAGGCCAAAAAAAATCCTCCATTAAGTCACATACTCATTATCCCTATTCAACTTCCATTCCATACCAGATCAAACTCGAGCTCCTTTAATGGCTTTCCATATCAAAATGGAAGTCCCCTTCTCTATCCATTCGGGACTGGGCTACGGTTTTCTCAAGATTCAGCAACCCAAGGCTTGACTTTCTGTCACCATGGTCAAAACAAGATAATTCAAGCTAAATGGCCTTCGTGACTCTTCCTCTCCCTAAAGGAGATCCTCCCTTTCTATCTCTCCTCTTCTTACGCCAGCTATCTTGCAGTTAATTTGTTTTATGGCCGGTCCAACGGATTCATCAAAAAGGAAATCAAATCCTTTTCAATCTCCTTGAATCTTGCATTATCCTATAAAGGATCAACTACTCATCTAATAAGGGAATTCTTCAACTATGCTTGACTCCACACCATCCATGGATGATTACAACAATAATAGGATTATTGAAATCCTTTGACAGCTAATAAATCCATACAAAACATATTTAGGCCTTATTTCTCCTCCAAAGGACAAGTATGAATATTTGAAAATATAACTTGGAGGGAAACTTGCTTAGGTTAATGCCTATCAAAGGCTTATTCAACTAGTCCTTGTTAGATGCTCCTGCATCACCCCGCAAGGGTACCTACCCTTCGAGATTCTTTGAGCGGCCTTTCGCTTCAATACCTTCGGACAAAATGTTCGAAGGAAATCTTCCCTTGCCTTAGCCACTTTTCCGTCAGGCTTTTGATCATTCCTTCGGATAAAATGTCCAAAGGAATTTCTTCAGACATTTTGTTTGAAGGATTTCCCTTGTGAAATTCTTCCACAAAAAACCTTTCCAAAGGAATTTTTTCGGTTCCTTTACTTGGTAATTTCTTCAGACAAAAAGTCTGAAGGAAGCCTTACCATTTTGGCCTTCTCTTTGATCTTTGAGCAAATGTTCCCTGCCCTCCGCAAGGGCACCTACCTTTTTTTCACTACCCTCCACAAGGGCACTTGCCCTTTCAGCTTTGGGGGACTCCTTTGAACTGATCAATTGATCCAACTTTGGTTCAACGGTTCAACGGTTCAATCTTTTGTTCTACTCATTCAATTGACCGTTTGAGCCAATCTCTTTAAACCAACTGCATTGAACCTTTGAACCTTTGAACCTTTTTTGGTTCAAGGTTCAATGGTTCAATCTTCCTTCTTTTCTCTAAGTCTTTTGAAGCCGTTGAACTTGCCGAAGCAGTTAAACTTTGAACTTTTGGTGAAGCGCTTAACTCTTTAAGCTTGCTGATGTCATTGAACCTTTTGGTTGAACCTAGGCGTTGAACCAAATTTGAAAATGCCTAAGTGTTGGGAAATTTTTCCTTTATGAGAACTCACCTGTTGAAGCCATTGAACCTATTGAACCTGCCAGTCCTTTAACTAAAAAATCTTGAATAATGAAGAATTTGAATGCTCAAAACAATTTTCTTAGAAGGGAAGAGATAATTTTGGCCTGCAGGACCAAAATAGTTCATATGTTGTCCCAAAAATGAGTGACAAATTTTGGGAACAACACATCGATATAAACATCTGACTAGGATATAAGTGTTATGATAGTTGGGAAATAGTTGTAGGTCCAAAACTTGTAAAAATGAAAGATAATCAGGTTTATAACATTCAAACAAGATAAAAGGTCTGAGTCATTAGAATAACATTGGTCAAACTAAGAGATAAGTAATTAGGCACATAGATATACTTTATGTGAGTCTTTTGGTAGTGGTAAAGGTATATTAATTGAAGGTACATCTATGATATGTCTTTTCCAAGTGCACAAGACTAAGGTGTTATATAATTTAGAAATAGTGTTTGCACAAGCTAAACTTGATAGAGGATAACAAAGCAAGGACCAAAATAATGGATTTTATATTTAATTTTCCTATAATTATGGGAGTGGGTAGTTCAATATACACTTTTTCTCCCTTTCCTTCTCTATATATGTATTTATCTATTTTGAGCAAAGGGTAGATCAACTAGGTCCTTGTATTCTCAAAATTCAAGTCTAAGCCTATGTTTTTTCTTTTATGTAAGATTTAATTTAAGTATTTTAATGAAATAGAGTGTATTCTATGTGAAATACCTTTTAGTTAATAAAATCTTTTCATTTTGGTTTGTATACACTCTATCTTTGTTCTTTCTTCCTTAACTCCATTCCCTTATTTGAGTTAGCTTTCACTTATTGCATTTTCTTATTTTTCATTGTGCTCACTTTATTTTTTGCAGTATAGATAGCTTTGAGTTTGTTCAAATAGGTATTAAATCATTTCCATTATGTTACATCACTACATTTTCTTTTATTTATCTTTCACTTTCCCCTTTAATTTTTATTTCTATAAAATCAGTCCCATATTAGTTGAACATCCCATGTTATGACTGATATGGTGTTACATTCAATTGGACATATCAGACCATCAATAGCTAGGTTGCTCTTATTCAAATTGTACCTAAGAAGGATAAATCTAAGTGATATCAAATTTGGCCTCAAGGGGAGTTGAATCTAAATTATTATGTTATTTTATTCTCTATGTTATTGAATTATCCAATGATGTTGGCATATAGAACAGTCTCCATTTTCAATGTCATCAACTCAACCCATGACATCATAAATTTTCTAACCTTCTAATTTTGATTTTTTAGGGTGTTTTATAAGATTTTTGACTTGTAATATAGCCTTATATATTGGTCCTATGGTTTTTTATAGGATTAGGTTACAAATTTGAATTTGAATTAACACATGTGATGATGGAATTCATGTCATTCATGTGAACTAAATTTTATTTTAAAGTAGATAAAGTAGGCTTAAATGTAATTTATATTACATTGGTATATGGACCATGATTTTTCTCACTAATTATCTCCATAAACATATGATGGATCCATGGAAATTTCACTACATACCAAGGATAAATGAGCCATCTTATTACAATTAATATGCATACCCATCATTTATTATTTTCCACTCATCCATGTATGTGCATGAAAATTGGTTTTGTAGTTTTTGAGATTCATTATTTCTAATTTCAAATCTCCAAATCTACAAATCCTTTTTAGTATCTTTTATTTTTTCTACTTTGAACTGGCACACCTACGTCATCTACTTTGTAATGTCCTAAAAATTTCCCATGGCTTTTATTTCATGTCAATTTATGTTATTTTTGTGTATTTGTTTATATATAGTTGATTTGGTCCAAAATGATAAACATTGGTACCCTAGTTAACTTCTAAAATATAAATCCCCTTTTTTTATTATAATATTGAATAAGCAAGTCATAAACATTGCAATAAAAGTGGATTATTATATATCCACAAAAAATACCATAATCACCTAAGTTCTTAGAACAAACCGGAATAACAACCTACATGTCAATGATAGCATAATAAAAACAAATACAAGCCTACTTACATTGCATATACAACAAATAATTTATGGAGTAATTATTTATCTAATTAATCTAATACCCTAACTTAATGAGTAAACCTAAAATAATCCCATTTTTGTCTCTAAACTGAAAAACTCATATTTTCCAAGTGGTTTAGTCATTATGCCAGTAGTTTGGTCTATTTTAGGATAATAATAAAGAAAAATATCTTTATTATTAGTCAACTATTGAATATAATGGTGATAAACTTCAATAAGATTAGTTTTGGCATGATAAAATAGGTTCTTAACCATCTTGAGAACACATTGATTATTGAAAAATGTGAGTCAAATGATGTTTGGTCAAACCAAATATTGACAAAAATATTTCACAACTATATTACCTCACAACTTATATTAACAGTTTCTTTATATTCTAATTTAATAAAAGATAAGTAAATTATATGTTGTAGATAACTCTTTTATGAAATTAATCATAAATTAAGATTTAAAATATAACTTATTGTAAACTTCCTCATATCGATTGATCAAGTGCAATAAAAATTAGTGTATCCAACTAGCATGAATTGAATAGATCTCTAATATATAATTTCAAAGTTGGGGACCTTTTGACACATAAAAAATCTCATTTTCAAACTTTTCAATGTTCCCCCTAAGGCTTAGACATGGAATTATATACACATAATTTTTTTCAAGTGGTATTAAGATAAATCAAACTACATACTAATTGTCAATACATTAATTAATTGACTAATAGTGAATTAAGATCATTTGAGAGATTTATCCCAACTTCCATATGTATATATGTTGGATTAAATTCAATCATTCTAAATGTTTTTAAAATAGATTTGGCATACTTGGTTTGTGATACAAAAATAATATGATCAAATTTATAAAGTTTTGTATATGAACAATAATGAAGTAGACCTAGATCTACCATTTCAAAATCAGAATAAATAATAGATTTAACCTATTGAAATATGTTGGTCCCATGACCAGTGATGGCAAGGTCATCAACATATAAAATTAGGATAAATATTTCAAAACCATTTATTTTTATATATAACTGGTTATAAATATATTTTTCTATATCTAAAATCTCTAAGGTACTAACCAATTTTAAAATACTCCCCTTAAGGAAATTACTTAAGTCCATGCAAGGACTTAACCAATCAAAAAACCAAATGTTATTTTTTAGGAACCTATAACCCTTCTGTTTGAGACATGTATACTTCCAACTCTAATTCTCCATTTAAGAAGGCACTTTTAACAACCATTTGATAGGCTTTCCATTTGAATTAACTATCAATCAAAATAACAAGTCAAAAGGATACCATCCTTATAGTATAGGAAAAGGTCTATTCATTATCTACCTCTTCCTCATGTGTATATCCTTTAGTGTTGTGTAATTGTTCAAATAATAATTTTATTTACTCTTGAATTTGTAAATATACTTAAAATAAATGTATTTATTCCTCTGGGGTAATTTTAACAAATACCTAGACTTTTTTTCCATCAAGGCATCGAATTCTACCTTCATGGTAGCTTCACACTCATGGTTTCCTTTTTCTTCTTAAAATATACTAGGCTAAAGTACCTACAAAACACCTGAAGCAAGATCAAATTTTACCTATTCACCATCTTTCATCATTCACTTTCTTAATATTATAGATCAACCTTCCATTTCCTATGTCAATTCACCCTCTCAAACACCCTTCATTGTGGTATAATACCACTTTGATCTCCTTTGCTATTCCACTTGATTTGAGTTTGAAGTTTGAGAATAATTTTGTTATTCATGAAAACCCTCCTTGGAGCTTGACTCCTCTAACCATTATAAATCTGAGCCATGTTTAATACTAACACCAAAACTTATTCTATAATTATCTTCAATAATAACCCATGCATTTCTATTTATAGATTAGTCATTATCTAATAAAATATGAATCTTCACATTTACAACATCTCTATTATCTAAGTAAAAAAATAATATTTTGACTACTCACTATAACCAAAAATTATGTCTTCATTTTAACATCTAAATTACTTCTTTTTCACCATGAATTAGTGTAAAAGTAATAGCTAAAAATATAAAAGTCACTTAAATAAAGGTTTTTTCATAACCAAATGAGAGTGAAAATGTACAAAGATTTACAAGGAAACCTAATAAGGATGTCCACCCCATACTTATATTATGTATTTTCGTTGTGTACTTTTCACTTTTCCATCTTCATAATTTTCCTATTCCTCATTTTCATGACTCTATTTTATTTTTGAGTGTATGGAGTAGTATATTGCCTACTTATACCTTCCTTCTTACTAAATTATTTTTAGCCTTTAGAGATGAAATCACATCCATTATCATATATTAGAGGTTTTACCTATTTACTTTTTTTTTTTTGCTACCAATGTTGTCTATGCTACAAAATTAGAGAAACAATCTTAGTAGTCAAAAAATAAACCCATATTTCCCCAGCGATGTCATTAACCAATAACAAACAATATTTATTTCCAAATGTTATACTTGTTTCCAATGGACCATACAGATCCACATCTACTAATCTAAATCTCCTTTGGCCCACCTTAATTTATCAGTATCAAATGGGTGTCAAGTATGTTTTTCTAATTTGGCATCTTGTACATACATTCTAAATTTCCTAAATAAATTGAATTCCATCCATAATTTTAGTCTTACTTTGTGCATGTCTCTCATGATAATTAAAATTTCCATACCTCTCATGCCAAAGTATAATAGTATTCTCAATCAATTCTAGTGCATGTGTTTTTTATCTAGTTATGAAATGTGACAAATGCAAAATTAGTTGTTTCCTCTTGTTTATCACCTTTAGTAACATTTTAATATGTAATCTTTTTCTTATCACTTACCAATTCATTTTTTCTCTTCCATCAATCTTTTTTGAAATTTCCAAGCTCTTTGTAATAAAAATATTTCCAAATTGGCCTCCTTAATGTGTTACCACCTCTAAAAAATTTGTTTGATGAACTGTTAGAAGTATTTTGTTTACCTCTAACTTTTAGTTGTGCACTAAATTCATTATTTATTCAATGAATTTTATGCTTCTATCTAATTTTACCTTTGCTCTTTTTTTTTAAATAAATGTCTATAACATCTTAAAGTCAATATCTTGAGTTCCATAATCAATACATAGGTAAAATGAATCAAAACATGAATATAATCTATGAAACACCAAAGCAACCATATCTTGGTCATCCATTGGTTTCTCAATAACACATTATTTATAGATTGACCCTCTTCATGCAACTTAGTAGAAAATAAAATAGTTTCTAATATAATGCTCATTCAAATTTTGAACCCTAATACTTAATTTTGATATTTTTCCATGAAAGTAACACTACAATGGCATTTCTCACTTCAGACACTAATGAATCTACAAATGACAATTTTGAAAACATGAAAGCTCCTTTTTCATTTGTCATATGCCTTTGGATCATCAACAGGTCTACATTCCTCAACAAAAACAATTTGGTCAAGGGATATATACTCATAAATCATAATTTTTTTATAACTCAAGCAAAAATAAATGTTGTATACCAATCATTATTATCACATTCCTAGACCACCTATAAAATGAAAGTAATTAAATCCAAAAAACTACAAATCTTTAGACCAAAGTTTTAAAAGTAATGCATTTGTTTCATAAATGTGGATAATTAGGGAAGTTTCCACAAAAAAAAACACACTTTTTTTTGTTGCTTCAAAGACCTATGTTTTCTTTTTCCACCACTATTCCTCCTTTATCTCACCAAGTGATATATTTCACACCAAATTTAGGTAGGCCACAAGAAATAACTTTAAGTGTTTTTTGGGAAAATGTACCACACTTAATATTCAAGTTCACATGTCATACCAATACCACACAAGATTGAATAAATAAGATGTGAACATTACATGTATAATAACTTATTATACAAGCCACAAATCAAACCATGAGATCTTGAATCCATGAAACAAACTTACTAAAGATCAATATCTTACATTCTAATCATAACACGATCAAAATTAATATGAACCTACTTAAATTTCATAAATAACAAATTCTTTGTTGGTGTAGTTATTTATCTAATTAATCTAATATTTAATTCCTTAATATAACCTCTATCTGATCATTTTGAGCCTCTCATCCCTTTTCCTAGACCACATTTTACAATCCTAAAAATTGATGTAAATCATACCATACAATCCAACAAAGTTTTTCTTTCATTATTGGATGGATCCATCTACTCTTTTCTACTTTTTCCAATTCTAACTGTTCAATATTGTGAAATTTGAATTCAAAGTGAGTTATAAATAGACAAATGTTCTAGATAATTTCACACAAAAAACACTATCAATTAGGCATCAAGAATTAAGCATAGTTTTGTTATATTAAAGGCATATTATATGTGATTCTAATGTTCTCAATAATTTATTTATTATATTATGTAATGAAGGATTTCACGATAAATTTTAATTTTGTACAATTTTTAATTGTGTATAGCATGACCTTAAAGCATATATATCACCTTAACAAAAAAAATTAATCATTTATTTTTGGTAATAATCATAAGGCAAGGATACCCACTTAGCATGTAAGTACCATAATAGTTTGTTAATTATGGGGGGTTGATGATGAATTTAATCAACCACTTTAGGATTCTCACCCTATAGACTATTTCATCATTGACAAATATTTTATTTTAATTAATGCTTATAAGTCATCCTAGTCTCATAATTATTATTAATGTGGGATTAATCCAATTACAACCCATTCATGCCAAATCCCATTTCTATAGAAAATGCTTCTCTTTTCATAATTTCTTAACATTTAATCATGGTAGAATTTAATTAATGTCCCTTGATTTCACTCATATTAGCTTGAGCTTTATAAATTGCATCTACACTAAAGCAAAAAGGATTTATTCAACACATGAATGGTTAGGAATTCACTTTTTCATCATCCTTGGAAAAATCATTTCCATTGATGAGTGTCATTTAACTCCTCATTTAATCAATATTCAATTGATATATTATCAACCAGGGCTGGTGTCCAAAGCTATCTACAGTAAGGTATAAGATCATAGATCTAGAAGTCTGCTTGTGGGGGTGTTTGATGGTCCTATTATAACTTTGACTAAAGAAATAAATGTGTCCTAAACTACTTGATTCACTCTTTTGCTAAAAAGAAAAAATATGTAACTATTTAATCAAATCAATCCACTCTTTTTCTTGAAAGTAAAATCACACTCCTATTTACACTTGCATGGAAAGTAAAATCACACTCCTAACTTAAAAAAGGAAATTTTCTTCACACGTTTGTTGTAAAATAAAACACACTTTGCTTAGAAAGGAAATGACTTTGAAACAAGGAAATGCCTTTTAAATTGTGAATTTATTTTAATGTTTTTATGAATAAATGTAAATAGTAACAAGATTCTAATTAGTTATAACAAAGAGTTAATGTAATATAACATAAATACCATACACAATTCTTGGTTCCAAGGAGAGTGGGCCCTTACTCCTCTCAGACTCAAGAATAAAGATTAATCAATGCTAGAAATTGAAGTAATAATTTATAAAATTGAAATGATTAAAATCTGGTTAAAACCTGTAATATGCTTGTACGTC
This sequence comes from Torreya grandis, assembly GCA_037957365.1. Classification (NCBI taxonomy): domain Eukaryota; kingdom Viridiplantae; phylum Streptophyta; class Pinopsida; order Cupressales; family Taxaceae; genus Torreya; species Torreya grandis. Next base: position 4,015,780 of record JARHVA010000999.1, on the reverse strand, counting down.
TCTTTCCTCTATTCTCTTCTCTCTATTATCTAATATCTTTCAATGATGAAAGTCTTACGTTTTATACTAATACAATCAACTCAAAATAGGATGCAAAGAAATCAGATTCCTTGGTCGATCCATTCATCCAAAGATAGGAGATTGGATTTCCAAGAGATCCAATTATTCTGATGAAATAGATATACTATCCTATAATAGTCCTAAGATCCAATTATATAAAATTTTATCAAAAGCAAATCCTACAAAATAGCAAGTAGGTATTTTCCTTATTTGACTCCAGTTGGAATGATTCTCTCTTATCCTATCTAGCCACTAGCTTCCCCATTTGTAGCTTCATCCTTACATAATCTACAAAATTGACCCTACAAAGTCGGTAGGAATGAGCCTATGAAGTTCATAGAAATAATCCTATGGATTCTATAGAAACAAGCCTGAAAAGTCCATAGAAACAATCCTATAGAGTCCATAGAAACAAGCCTATAGAGTCCATAGAAACAAGCCTGTAGAGTCTGTAATTCTGCTGGATGGAGATCAAAATTAAACTTTTACTATACATCACCTGTGTCTTCTTCCTAAGCATTCTTCACAATAAAAAATCACTAAAACATGATATGTATTATACATTAATGACAAAGTAAAGGTTTAATCTTTGGTTCAATATAAACAAGACAAGTATCTATTTTCCATGTAATAGTTATCTAACAATCTATGATTTACATAAGATAATATCCTTTGAGAGATGAATTGAGGGAAATAACATGTCAATAATGAGCCATATTCTGAGCTCATCATCTCCCCTAGGCTTTACCTTTTATAAGTCCTATTGCAAACATTTATTGGTGTTCATAGCTGTAGCATCTACTTTCCACACTTTGACTCAAACCATATTCATAAAATTCATCTATTATATGCTTGTCTAAATTGCTTGTAAACCCATGATGCTCTTAAATCATTTGTTTCCATATATTGAATTGATCCTCTAATTATGGAGCCCAACTCTACCCTCCTGGAATAGGTATGATCAACAAAGGGGGTCTATATCTCATGCCAATCTATTTTTTTTCTCCCTCAAAGTTTATTACCTCTATTAATATTTATAAAATTGAGGAATCTCTCCTCATACTCCATCTTAGGTTATTTGGGGACATGACCTCTCATCTTTTAAGGGGCACTAAAAGTTGGTCCCATCTTTGCACACTTACAGTCAATACTGAATCAAAACTCTATCTTAAAAACAAGTCAAAATAAATAGCACAATCATATAAATCCTATAAATAATTCATTTTAACCTCATCACTTAAATAATCATAGTTAGAATTCTATTTGATCAATCTAGGAAAAGGAAAGGCTGATCTAACACACAATCCTATAGTCTTACCATGATTTATATAGTCCTCAAATCTACTTTTCCATGCTAGTTGATTTTTGAATGTAGAATGTAATGCCCTTAGTTAAACTTCTTCTACATGAAATTTTATCAAGAATTTATTATGCTCATGGTCTCCTAGGATCAAATCATACAAATAAAACTCATAAAGAAAATCATGTTGATCAGGTTCAACACTATCAAAAATTTCCAAAAATGTTGTTGGCTATAAAATCTTGTAAGGAAGATGACAAGAGATCCTTAAAAGCTGCCATCTATAAAATTGTTCAAATAAAAACAAACTATATGTAGGATAAGGATTCCTACATGCCAAAAGAGATTCCCCTAATTTGCATGCATCCTACAAATTTTATTCTAAATTTTAGACCTTAGCTTCTAATTCTTTCTTTTCATTTTCTAAGAGTTTGTTTGAAGAATTTACATCTTTGTCTTTCTATTTAAGTATGGAATATTCTTCTTCAATTTTATGTAGTATTTACAAGGGAGGAATACCTAGATAACTTGTTTGACAACTGTGGTAAACAAATACCTTAGGAGGAGAAGGTGCAACATCATAAGGTGCTTTGGAAGAGTTTACTAAACTCTACAATCTCCTATTTTCCTTCTTCAAATTTTCTACATTTATCCAAAGATCTATTTGTTCACTTTCATTTTCCTTTATTGTTTCCTCTAATCTATAAACTTTTGTTGCATGATTGGTAGATGTTGTGTCTAATTTATGCACCAACAATGAGTTGAGGTGATCCTTGTTCTATAATTGACTGATCAAGTCAGCAATGTTAGTTATTTGTTATTGCTCTAAAGCTTGAGCTTGAGAAAGCTGCAAGGTTAATTACATAATAGGATCATTTAGATTAGATGATTCACCTTTCTCATTTGTGCATATAGTTTTCCCTTTATCCATTACAATTTCAACTGAAACAGGTGGTTATCCTACCATACTTGATTTCTCTATCATGTTTGGCTCTTTTTCTAGAAGTAGCTCCTCCATTATGATTGAAGAGTTCCTTTCGAAAGGATTTTCTTCAAAATCAATAGTTGTAGGGATATTTTGATGTATGGGAGAATGAGATACCATTTTAAGACTATCCAAAATGATTTCAACCTCTTTTTCATCTTCATCTATCAAAATTAGCCTTCTCTTTCTTTTGGTCACTCTTTGAGCTACACTCAGTTGGCCTTCCTTTTCAACTATCAAACCCTCAGTCTTCTCAGGTTCTATACCAACCTTTCATCTCAATTTTATCCTTCTTGATAAGAGAATTGGTTACACTAAAGATTCATGAGGTTCTTGTGGAGACCTTGAAACTTTAAGGATTTGAGACCTTGTGATTCTTCTTGAAGAAGAAGAAGGGATTTCTGTAGAGACTACAGTCTATGATTTCTTCTTTGGAGTTGTTTTCTCAACTGATGTAGTAGGTGGAGATGAATGTTCCTATGGTAAATTTGAGGTTTATTATGTAGATAGATTTAGAAGTTGTGTTATACTATTCTAAAATTCCTCTCAGACCTCTTATCCTTGTTGAAGGAAGTGATGTTGGATAATTAGGTGAATCAGGCCATGGTGTCTAAGATCAGCATTAGGGGTTATAGTCATAATTTATAGAGCACCATATAAGAAGGATTGGATGTTAATTTTGTATTGAGGGTTTTTTCTCCCATGCTTAAGGTGTATTAACATTTTCATGGTGTCTCCTCCTAAAAGACTGTGTTGCCCCTCATAAATGATATACTTGAGTACCCACTTGGTTATAGATTTTTAGGGTTCAGGAAGTGAATTTATACTAATCCCTTTTGATTTTCCCTTGGAATCTACTAGACATGAAGTCCCAGTCTTCTCATTACCATTAAACTAACTAATTAAATCACTAAATGAAATTTTACCTGTAGCTCTCATTCCCTCTTCTAGAACTTGTATGATTTGGCTTATAATTTGAGTTAAAATAGGAATAATAATGCCTTTCACAACTAAATATTTAGGGGTGAGATTAGTGATGAATTCACTTACCATTGTTTCATCAAAACCTTAGAACTTTTCAATGAAAGGTAGCCAGCCATTGGCTCTAAACACTACCATAGAAGCTTTGTCCTTATGAAACTTTGTTGCATTCTTTAGCTTTGATCTCATCTTCTATCCCATTTATATGCAAATTTATAAACAACTCTATTCCTTTAACTCCAATTGGGGTGTAGACCAGTGTTTTATTTTAATTAGTAGGCAACAGTTACTAAGGATTTTTAGGCAATAATTATGGAGGATCTATAGACCAGCTTTTATTAAAGTCTATAGAAATGGAATTGTTCATATGAAACTCCATAGCTACATGAGTCTGTAGTTTGATATGATGATTTGATACAATTTAGTGCCACACATTTCTATGGAGTGTGCTAGCCATTTTGTCACATTAATACAAATTGGGTGAAATGATAAAATGTCACGTTGATGGTGATAGCAATTTATCTCTTCATTTAAAACCCCTTTTATGACATCCTATCATTATCATGATTGATAACTTAATTGATTGTATCAAAGCTACACATTTATCTATACACCTTTGGCAGCTCATTTGCATGCTTTTTCATTATGGTATGTGTCACATCATTCCATTTTATAAGGTTCACATTTGGGTCATCTTTGTATAATAAGTCTTAATTAAATCAAAGATAATTAGTTAACTAAACATAGATAAATAGAATATATGTCTCACTTACTTTGACCTTAGATGTATCCTTTGCTCACCATTTGTCTTGCACAAATAAGTTTGCATGGATTAGTCAACAGGTCTAATCATATTGACATGATGAGATACTCTATTTTTTTTTCTTATAAATTTTGTTTTTGCCCTTTAGCCAGCCATTACTGGTTTTCTAGCCAAAGCCCTTTTTGTAATGCATAGCTAGCCAACAAGCTAGTTTTCTAGGCATGCATTGTCAATAGTGTCCCTAGAAGGATTTTCACTATTGATTTTATTTTTTATTTTATTTTTTTTGGTCATCAAGGAATAGGTTCTTTGGAAGAAGTAGAACCTTCTAGAATAGCTACTTGATTTGAAGTAGTTTCTCTAGAAAAATTAGAGTCCTCCAGAAAGGCTACTTGATCTTTTACTATTTGAATAAATTTTTCTTTATTGAGACGTTTTTGATAAAGATTCAATATATGTCCATTAACTAATAGAGCTCTTCTACTATCATCAATAGGTATTAGCTTAACAGAACTATTTTCAAAGACCTCCTCAATTTGATAAGGTCCCAACCACCTCGTTTGTAGTTTTCTTTTAAACTGTTGAAACTTGGAATCAAACAATAGTGCTCAATCTCCTTTTTAAAAATTCCATTACTTGATCTATGAATCATTCCAAACTTTTCTTTTATGTTATACCAATTCAATTCTTTGTAGTGCTTTCATCCTCATCTCATCAAGTTTATTAAGTTGTAGGAATCTTTCTTTCAATATTTCTTCTTATTCAATCCCTACTTCTATAGTTGTTTTCAAAGTTTGTAATTCAAATTCAATGGATAATAAGGGCTTCTTACCATAAACCAATTCATAAGGTGAAAATCTAGTTATTATTTTCCAAGTAGTATTATAGGCCCAAACAGCTTCTGGTACCTTATTTACCCAATCCCTTCTATTGAAATTAACAACCTTGGTTAAAATGGTTTCTAGTTCTCTATTGGTGACTTTAACTTGCCCATTAGCCTGTGGTTAGAATGGAGATGTTTTTCTATGTTGAGTTTGATATACTTGCATGAAGTGCTTTATCATGTTTGACATGAACTGTAGTCCTTAATCTGAGACTATCTCCCTTGGAGTAGCAAATCTTTGCATGATTTTAAAATATAAGAAATTAGCTACCATCTCTTCTCTTGCATGAGTTGATACTTTCACTTCCACCCACTTGGTCACGTAGTTTGTACATATTAGGAGATATTATTTTCCTCCGGAAGGAGGATCCATAGAACCTATAAAATTAATTCCCCATTTCTCAAATGGTTCTAAAACTAATTGAGGGTGAGGGTGCAGAGGCATCTCTGTTGACAGAGTAGGTTGTCCAATTCTCTTACAAGCAGCACAGTGTTTGACATATCTTTTTACTTGCTAATGAAGGTGAGGCCAATAGTATCCTACTCCCAGGATTTTATGAATGGTTCTTTGAGCTGAGTAATGACCTCCTCCTAGTTAATTATGACAAGCTCTCATGATATCATAAACTTCACCATTTTTCATACACCTATGAAACACATGGTTAGGTCCATATTTGAATAACATTCCATTAATCCATTTAAAAGAATAACTTTCTGTGATTAAACATTTCTTTTCTTTTTGTGAAAATTATAGAGGAAACTTCCCTATGGTGAGGTAATTGGCTATATCAGCAAACCATGGAGATTTTGATGAAATAGCAAATAGTTGTTCATCTAAAAAGTCATTTTCCACTGGTTCTTCCTTACCGATAGTGTTCATTCTTGATAAGAAATCAGCAACCACATTAGACTTTCTTGGTTTATCTATAATAGTAACATCAAATTCTTATAAGAGCAACAACCATCTAATAATTCTACCTCCCATAATTGGTTTATTGGTAAGGTATCTAAAAGTTTAATGGTCTATATAGACAAATACCTTGTAACCTATTATGTAGTGTCTAAATTTGTTAATTGTATAGACTACAGCTAGAAATTCCCTCTCAGTTGTGATGTAATTTATTTTAGTAGGTGTCATGTTTTTGGTAATATAATATATAGCATACATGTTACCCTCTTCATCCTTTTATCCAAGGACTACTCCTATAAATGTATTAGAAGCATCTATGTATATATGGAATGGTTGAGTCCAATCTGGTCCTCTCAATACTAGAGCAGTAACAAGTTTAGCTTTGACAGTCTCAAAGGCCTGTTGGCAACTATCACTCCATTCAAATGTACTATATTTTGTAAGCAAGGCAAACATATGGGCATCTATTTGGCTAAAATTATCTATGAAGCATCTATAGTAACCATCATGTCCCAAAAAAATCTTAATTTTAGTTTGTGTTTGTGGGATGGGTAAGTTGGAGATTATTTCAACCTTCTGTGGATCTACTTGAATGCCTTTTGTAGAAATATGGTGTCCCAACACTATTCCTTCATCAATCATCAAAAAAAAAAATTCATGTCTCAAAGATAATTGATGTTCTTCACATTTGATCAATACTCTTTCCAAGTTGGTAAGAGCCTCTTCATAAGTTCCACCATGAATAGTGAAATCATCCATATATACTTCAATGCAATCATTTGTAAGGTTAGAGAATATTGCTATAACTACTCTTTAGAAGGTTGTTGGAGAATTATAGAGTCCAAATGGGAGTACTCAATAAGCAAAATTTCCCCAAGGATAGGTAAATGTGGTTTTATCTTGATCTTCAGCTGCTACCATTATCTGGTTATACCCACTAAACCCATCTAGGAAAGAAAAATATCTCTTCCCTACCAAGTTGTCAAGAACTTGATCAATGAAAGGTAGAGGAAAATAATCTCTTAGTGTTGTTTTGTTCAGTTCTCTATAATCTACACATACCCTTAATTTTCCAATTTTTTTGGGCACAATTACCAAGGGTGAAACCCACTGGCTATCTGAGATGGGGTAAATAAACCCAACTTCCAGTAATTTTTGGATCTCTATTTTAACTATATCCTTTAATGTTGGGTTTATTCTTCTTTGTAGTTTTCTGATCAATTTGATAGATTTTGTGTAAATGTGATGAGTGCATATGTTGGGTTGAATTCCTTTCATGTTGGTATAATCCCAAGCAAAAGCCTTGGTATGTCTTTCCATTACTTCAAAGAGTTGATCTTCCTCTTTATTTGTTAACCAATTATTGATGTTCAAAATCTTTCCAAGTAATACCATGATTGGTTTTTTACCTGGGTAGTTGGATTATATTTGCTTAAATTCACTAATTAATGAGTTTAGAGGACATGGATGAGGAAGTAGCTTATGAAACATGGTTACATTATCAACAAACTCTTTCCTAGGAGGAATCAAGCTTGCTAAAGAACAATGGAATGCATCTAAGAAATGAGTTTGCTTTTATTCTACCAATTTCCACACACTTTCCCAAATCAATCCATGATTATATGTTGAAGAAACAATATAATAAGTAGAAGTGGAGGTTTCATAATATTCTATCTGACCCAAAAATCCTAAACTGAGGCAGTCTATAGTTTCTAGACTGGCGAAGTCTATAGCTTTTAGACTGGTAGAGTCTGTAGCTTTTAGATTGGCGATTCCATAGCTTCTAGGTATATGTCTCCATTCAATTCTTCCAAGTGTTTTTTAACTGTGATCATAGCTAATTAGGTAATATTGTTTGATGTGTTGTATGATTCATCCACCCAAAGTTCTTGTATGTGATTTGTTGATGGTTTTATAGGAGGATACAAATAGATGCATTTGGATTTTAACCCATTATAAATGGTCATGTCTCCTAACCCAAAATCAATTAGTGTTGCTACAGTAGCCAACCATGGTCTACCTAGGATTATGGGATATCCTAGATTCTTTGTTTTAGGTTGTAAGACCATGAAGTCTACTAGATACTCCCAAGACTCTATTACTACTTCAACATTTTCTATAGTCCCTTCTGGTTTAGTTATAGATTGGTCCACCATTTGAAGAATAGTAGTTTTGGGTTGCATTCTCATAAGAGATAATGTATGGAGAGTATTAGTTCTCATAACATTAATTACTGCTCCCAAATCTACCAAAATGTTAGGAATTTCTTTTCCTCTGATTGTGATTGTGATCACTGGGCTTCCTAGATCTACATATTTTAGAACTAATAGTTTTCATGCTAATAAATCAGCAACTTTTCCATCAACATGAATGGTTCCTGGATATTTTGCTTTCCTCTCAGGTGTCTTGATACAAAGGTTTTTGATGATCTTTTTCAATTCAAGAATATCCCTAATAGCTTGTAGTAGGGGTACCTCAATATTGATCTTTTGTAACTCATAGACCAAGTTGGATTCTGGTTTAATATCAATTTCTCTTAATCTTTTAGGAAAAGGAACTACTGGTGTAGTAGTGTTTTCTTTGTTTTCTTCAGGGCTCATTTTGATTTCAGATTCTCTAGTGTGTAATTGAGATGATTATGTTGTTTCTTTTTCATCAGATATCTCTAAAATGAGAACTAGAGGTTTTTATATAGTTTTCCTTGATCTTAAATGTATGTTTAAACACTCAATATCTCCAACATTCATTTTATCTTCATGTTCATTAACGTAAATAGGTGTTAGTTATTTATTTTTTGGATTTGCTATTGGTTGTACAAGCATTAAAGGTTGATTAATTTATCCTTGTTGATGAATAATTGGGGGTCGCATTATACTTTGTTATTGAAGTGGTCTTCTTGGTTAGGTGAATTGTTACTATGGGTTCCACTATTGATTCCATTGTTGATATGGTTATGGCATCCATTATTACTATGGTACCCATTATTGTTGTGGTTGTGGCACCATCCATGGGGGTGTTAGCATCCAATCTTGTCCTACCCATAGATGTTGGATTGATGGAATTTGGGGTTGATTCCAAAAAGGTGAAGGGACTAAAATATTCTATGGTGTCATCCATGGATTAACTAGGTTTCTTTCATTAAATGGTCCTTGAGCCTAGTTTTGTAGGGCAAAGTTTTGTCTCTAGATATAATTTACTTCTTTAGTGGACTAGACTTGTGTTTTCATTTGATTTTTTAAAACAAGCAAAATGGTGCAATGTTTGGTATCATGATCTATTGCATCACATATCCCACATGATAAAACATTGGATTTATCTAGGGGGCAGTCTCTAAGGGAATGTTTCTATCTGCACTTAAGATAGTAGATTGCTAATGATTCTATTGCATTTGCCTTAGCTTGAAGTCCATATAAATTATTATTTAGTGTAATTAAGATATCTATCTTTAGATTAGCAAATTCTTCCATTAGCTTACCCACTTCATTAGTTTTCCCAAACCTTCCTTTCCTAATTCCAGGTTTTGTTTGAGATTAGTTGGTATAAAGCTCAAAAATCTAATCAAAATCTAACTTATTTATATCTCCACCTCTCATCAGATTTAAGGCATCTCTAGTATCTTCATCCAACCCTTTTAATAAAACCAATTTCTAAACTTCTTCAGTGAGTGGATAATTGCTTCTTTTATGAGTGAACATGAATCTATCCAAATAATCCTCTAAAGATTCATCCTCATTCTATTTGATTTTGAAGAAATTCTCTTTTATTTCCCACACTCGGTAGTAATCTTGGTACTTATTCAAGAATTTTGTCTCCATGTCATCCCATGTTCTAATAGAATCACTAGGTAAACCCATGAACCATCTCATAGCTACATCTTTAAGTGTAGAGGGAAATAGTTTTAATTTATGGCTATCTGTTGTGTAATCATAGGTTTGACATAGTACCTTAAACTCAAATAGGAATTGATCAAGATCTTCTATAGATCTTCCCTATAAATTTGGTAGATTAGCTGGTGAAATATTTTTCATGGGGGTTTGATCATTAAGATCTGCAATAATAGGAAAGGAAAAAGTCCTTCCTATTTGTGTAAGTTGTTGATTTTGTTGGAGAGCCATATTTTCTTCCGATGATGATGTTTCAAAGCTAGGATGATCTTCCCATTAAATATTTGTGGTATTAGTTATGGGTTGTTCAAAATTTTCTTCAGCTATGGATTTTTGTAATGCTTCTTCTAAGTCCTTGGCAATTGCTAAATAATGTCTTCTTATAAGAGATTGATCCTGAGGAATTTGTCTTATGTGGATTGCTTATGGCAATGACCTGGTTTCTATCCAAGTTTCTAAAGATTCTTACAGATAGGTTTCACTCATAACTTTTGTTTCACTACCTAGAGATGTTGAAGGAGTTTCAACTTGTGTTCTTGGTGGAAATTTTTGGATGAATCATCCTTTAGAATCTCTAGGATAGTACATCAATTTATTGCATTGTTTTGTAATTTTATATTTTTTACAAAAAAAAAATTGTTTTTCACTCTAGACCAATAATTATTACCTTACTAACACCTTGTTTCCTTGGAAATGGTGCCAAAAATGATGAGTGTCATTTAATCAATATTTAATTGATCTCTTATCAACCAGGGTTGGTGTCCAAAGCTATCTACAGTAAGGTATAGGATGGTAGATCTAGAAGTCTGCTTATGGGGGTGTTTGATGGTCCTATTATAACTTTGACTAAAGAAAGAAATGTGTCCTAAACTACTTGATTCACTCTTTTGATGAAAAGGAAAAATGTGTAACTATTTAATCAAATCAATCCACTCTTTTTCTTGAAAGTAAAATCACACTCCTATTTACGCTTGCATGGAAAGTAAAATCACACTCCTAACTAAAAAAAAGAAATTTGCTTCACACATTTACTTTAAAAGAAAACACACTTTTCTTAGAAATAAAATGACTTTGAAACAAGGAAATGCCTTTTAAACTGTGAATTTATTTTGATGTTTTTATGAATAAATGCAAACAGTAACAAGATTTTAATTAGTTATAACAAAAAGTTAATGTAACATAATATAAATACCATACACAATTCCTAGTTCCAAGGAGAGTGGGCCCTTGCTCCTCTTAGACTCAGGAACAAAGATTAATCAATGCTAGAAACTGAAGTAATAATTCATAAAATTGAAATGATTATAATCTATCTAAAACCTATAATATGCTTATACGTCTCTTTCTTCTATTCTTCATTCTCTATTATCTAATATCTTTCAATGATGAAAGTCTTACATTTTATACTAATACAATCAACCCAAAATAGGATGCAAATAAATAGGATTCCTTAGTCGATCCATTCATCTAAAGATAGGAGATTAGATTTTCAAGAGATCTAATTATTTTGATGAAATAGATATACTATCCTATAATAGTCCTAAGATCCAATTATATACAATTTTATCAAAAGCAAATCTTACAAAATAGCAGGCAGGTATTTTCCTTATTTGAATCTAGCTGGAATGATTCTCTCTTATCCTATTTGGCCACCAGTTTCCCCATTTGTAGCTTCATCCTTATAGAATCCATAGAATTGACCCTATAGAGTCGGTAGGAATGAGCCTATGAAGTTCATAGAAACAAGCCTATGGAGTCTGTAGAAATAAGCTTGTGGAGTCCATAGAAATAAGCCTATAGAGTTCATAGAAACAAGCCTATAGAGTCTATAGAAACAATCATGTAGAGTCCGTAGAAACAAGCTTATAAAGTCCGTAGTTCTGTTGGATGGAGATCGAAATTAAACTTTTACTATACATCACCTGTGTCTTCTTCCTAAGCATTCTTCACAACAAAAAATCACTAAAACATGATATGTATTAGACATTAATGACAAAGTAAAGGTTTAATCTTTGGTTTAATATAAACAATACAAGTATCTATTTTCCATGTAATAGCTATCTAACAATCTATGATTTGCATAAGATAATATCCTTCGATAGATGAAATGAGGGAAATAATATGTCAATAATGAGCCATATTCTAAGCTCATCATCCACCACAGATACCTTTTTAAACTTCTTTACCATAATTCTTGGAACATAAGCTTAATTTTAATTTGATAGTACATCACAAAAAATAATGACCACATTTCAAAAATTCATTTCTTTTCACTAGCTACCATGTAGTGTACCCTGAATGTTTTTTATTAAACAAAAAGAATTCATAGATCTTCCACATGTAGAACTAGTATGGATTTGAATCTAGATACATTATTTAATATTAAATTAAACACTCAAACTTATTCAAAAATATCTGAGGGGTAAGGTGCATAGGTAATATATTAATTTTCCTCTCTAGGAATAGGCTCAATATCATAACATTATCCCTTATAATAATCAAGACTAGTAATTCCATTAGTCCACATAATGTTCCATGTACCACAAGAAGATTAGATAGTTATTATTTCTTCTACTTCCTTGGAGGGTTCTTTGGGTTGTGGAGTGAGTCAGAATGCTACTAACATATCAGTGTCTTAAATCTGATATTCTAGACTATAATAAGTTAATATGTAATCTTTTATGCCAATGTTGAATCCAATATTTGATTTATTATTTATTTTTGGTGACATAAACAAAACCCTCATGTGATTTATTAGTTAATATATCTTACAAGAATGAGGTCTACTTGACATGGGTATCAATTTTAAATATTTTTATGTCAAAATTCTATGAAATACTCATTTTATCCTTTATTGTCAACCTAATTTACATATGTATGATGTAACCCAATTTTAAGTATCTTGTATCATGTTATGTATGTAGGGTTCAACCCAAATTATTGTTTTCATTACCTTAATCACCTTTCTATTGATAAACTAGATTATGAATTTGAATCCTATACATGTAAAATTAATACATATATTCTATACAAAAAAACTAACAAAATGTACAAATAAAAAAATACAATCACTAATGATAAAAAAATAGAATATGATGGAATTTCAATATTTCATAGATGGTATGAGAATATGGGGAAATATGCTTAGTCATTATTAACTTGAATTCTTATATATGATCATCATCCATAAGCATTATATTTATTTTGATAAAATAGCATCAATAACTAATAATTGTGGCTGGCCCTTTTGAGATCTAAATTTATTTAAAGTTTGTAGCCTTTGCGGTAGTTTCATCAATCTTACCCACCACATAAAAATATTATCCATGTAGATCATTTAATTCTCAAGAAAATATTATTTAAGTATCTCTTAAAAAAAGGTTACAATAAAATTATGAATTTTTTCATGCACTTCCTACATTTAAACATTTTTTTTCTAATAATTTGTCTAGTCTAAGAATAGTTATAATGTATTAAATTTTCTTATAATGTTTTAAAAAAAAATTCAACTCCTTGCACACTTCCATTATATTTTTCACCCATGATCTAAGGTGGGATCATAGTCAATGATTAATCTTACAAATATACCATTTAATAAATCCCCTTGATTACTAATCCTCTCGATAGTATAATGGTAACATCTAAATATGTGAATGTTGTAGCAAGAGTAGGATCGAGTAAGGTATATGGATTCATATTTGGTATAAGTTAATATCTCTTAAAAATTACATGTTTCTATACTAATATTTATAATATTTCTCAGACAACACAAATTATATTATTAATAAATAAAAGTATTTTTTGTTTATTAAAATCTCAAAAATATTTAGCTATGATTAGAGTAGCTAAACCAACTCTCTTATGGTCTCCTAGTAATTAATACAAATGATCATATACCTAAGATACTTTGGATTATGTAAAATTTTATTCATTAATTACTCTTGATTCTTCCATTTTCTTGTAATGATTATTTCCTTCAATAAAATGATCATTTCCTTCATGAATACATTCTCCTACTCTGCCAAATACAAACCCAACTTGAGCCTTACAAATGTTATTGATTAATTCCATATTTAACACTACTTTACCCACTCTAATTAACACTATTTTACTCACTCTAAGTTTATATAAAAATCACATTTCCAACCCTCTCAATTTAAATATTCAACTAATATAACTTGCCATATCCCCCTTGGGTAGACCTTGATTAATGTGCTTGTTATACTATTTTAATGAGCCATTTTTTTATTATGATATTTGGGATTTGATATGATCGTTATTAATTTATGATTTATGCTATAATATTTTAGTTTATATTACAACTAAATGTATTCAATTATATATTTTATTTAGCTCATGATTAAGTAGAACTGGTATTTTTGATGTCATTATGTGATCATAATTAATACTCAGATGATTAAGCTAGGTTTGGGCTTAGAAAATTAATTAGATTATTGCATTAATTTTATATAGCTAAATGAGCTCAAGGTGAAATAAAGAGATAAAATCAACTGTCTACCATGCCTTCTATGATACATTGTGTTGTGTTAACCCAATGATGTGCATAATTTTTGTGTGTATTTAGTGGTCATCATTAGCTTGTAGCCAATTGTGCTCACTATATTTGTGTTAATGTTTCTTTGTTGATGGCATTATAATGGTGTATTGAGCTTGGTAGAGGCATTGACTCATGTTATTCATAGAATAGATATACTAAGATCATATAGGTTTTCATGATGTAACTTATTTGAAAGATAAGTTTCATGATTCATCATGTAGCATATTTAATGATTACGTCTTTAGCATAAGATCAGGATTATCATGTTTTACTTCATTAAGGACCTAATAATTTTTTTAATGTATTCATGTTCTAAAAATGGCTAAATGATTGTTGGTTAGATAAAAATTCTTGATGACTTGATCAATGACTATGTTTGTAAAAAGGTCACTTTGACCCATATTGGATCACATGTTTATCATATCATTCAACCTTAGTATTATGGCATAATCATTTTTTTTATGATTGCATGGAAAGTGCTTGTTTAACTATAATTTTGGTCATTATTACATTTATTTAATTTGATGAAGGAGTGAAGGGAGTATGGAGATAATGTAGGGTTGTGTTTTGTGTTTTGGTCACAACCATGATGATAGTGGAAACTATTTTTAGAATCATCACCCTAGAGGCATGAATGCTTTGTCAATGGTCATGTATTTCAAGGGAAGAATTTATAGTAGTTTGAGACTTTAACCAAATAAGTATATAATAATAAAATGGTTGTGGAAGATAAAAAAGGAAGAAGGAAAGCCATAAAAAACAAGGGCATTTTTCAAGTAAGTTCATTTGTTTACTTGTATATTTTAAATTTTATGCATAGAAATTACTATTTGATCTTGAAATAAAACCTAAGTGAAATTATGGGTTACATGGATGGAATTATCCCCCCATGTAACTCACTGATAAACCTCATAAGTGTTTTTCATTTGTTATAGTTGTTGTTGCATTGGATGTGTGTTAAGTGGTTGTTGAGATGCTAATGTGAGTTATTTGTTGAAAACCCTGATGGGTAGGTTTTTATCTAGTTTATCTCACTTGTAGATATGTATAGATGAAATTTATTTTTTTATAATATCCATGAAGTCTATTTATTTTATTTTGGCATGATTATGTTGTGTATATTTATTTGTCGGTACATGGTAACCTAGTTATTGTTGTATGTATTTGACCTTGTGTGGAAAACCTAACTACAGTGGACTTGATCTCTTTCTGCATCATTTCTTTAATTTAATTTTATAAACATTGGCTTCACTTGAAGACCTCTTCCAACTCCAAACTAATAGTTGGGGTGGGTATGACATACCACCATATGTATGGGCTCAGCTCTCACATTATTTATTGTTGATGTTTAAATGCAAATAAATGTATGAATAATGTTAATATGACTACATATGAAGTTAATTATATATCTCTCTCTTAGTTGTTGGAATGGTCTTCTATTTGTGCAAATGATATTTTAGTCACTAGAAATATTACATTATTCATATCATTTTATTGTAGTTTGTAAAGAAATTTTATTGTGATATTAGTTGTTGTTATTCAATAAGGACATATAGATTAGTTGATAACTTTGGAAACATGTTACAGCCATGTAGCATATCGTTATTCATTTTTGTGTATCTCTTTTACTTAATCACTATTTAAAACTCATGTGTGGCATATTTTTACCTGTAAAACTTATTATTGGTTAATTGTTCTATTTATAAATATAGTAATTTTGGTTCAGCTAAGTTGTGTTGATCTTGACTATTCATATTCTATATATTACTCATGAAAATCTTAATATGGTTCATTTATTGTTTATTATGTTGTATTTTTTATTTCTATGATTATATGAGTTGAAGTGTTTCAATAGAATACATAGATTCAAAAGAAAATGTAAAGTAATGTTCATCCATGAATGTGGAAATCCTTGTGTATGTGTTTTAACATTATATTGTTTTATTATCTTCATTATTTATTGATTTGGAATGTGCCTAAGGATTCACTTGGTGTTTGTGTTTCAATTTGTATCCTAGAAGCTTATTGAGTTAATTAATATTGATTTATATTACTTCTCGTATGAATTAAAAGTGATTGATCTTATTGTATTGTGTTGAGATTGATAGATTATAATGATTAAGTCAAGTTACCTTGAATAGGATAAGGTTTATTGCTCTAGTTTTATATTAAGCTAAACTATTAAGCATGGATTTATATTGCATAATTTTATTCATCTTATCAACTTTCAAGTTTGGTAGATTAACACTTTTTTTGCATGAATAGTTTTAACTTCATGTTGGTATATGCATGAGGAAATAAACACTATTAAAATAAAAATTAAATGATTGGGACTATCTTAACATGCCTATATATTCTCTCTTGGTATTTTATTTCTTTCAAAAAAAATCTTAAGTTGGAATGCATTATGTTAACATCTCAATTGAATGTGGAATATAATGGAATTTAGCATTTAACCTTGATAATACGTTAAAGTATATTTTGAAAGCATTTTGTGTGTGAAGAATTGTAATATTGTAACTTTTAAAAATGTGCTTACTTATTTAATTGGGTTCTTAAATTATAATTAACCTTGTTTAAGGCTAAAAAATTGTAACCTTTAACCTTAATGGCTTTATTTGAGAGTATTATGTGTACAATATGATTATAGTACAAACTGATTGTTATTGATTTAGTAGTTCAATTGGATGAAGGATACTATAATAGTAGTTTTGGATTATGTTTTTAGACTATAATTTCTATGTATACTTAAGTTGGAAACATGCAAGGGATCAAGAAGGTCATATTATTAAAAAAAACCTAATTTAGTTTACTTTGATAATGAATGCCTTTAGTGCTTTATGATTTGAAGAGTTATGTAATGAAATTGTATTGATCTATATACAACCTTGTATTTGTATGGATAGTGGACTATGCAAAATGATGTGTACCCTATTTCATTCAAATGTTTTGAATGAGAAGTGTTGGTTTTAGATAGAGGATGAACTTGCATGTATCATGTAAATTCAATAAATTATGTTTTTTCCTTTAGTCTTATATATTGAAGTTAAGATCATTACACACATTGGTTTCTATGTGGGTTTAATATGGAATTAAATCATAGAAGTTATAAAAATTTTGAATCAATTCTTAAGTATGCACTTTTCTATGTAGTATTAGACATTGTGTATCTTGTATCATTATAATGGATGATATTCAATTAGAGTATCCTATATTATGGTTTGTAGTTAATGAACCTGTATGCTAAATTATGTTAAAAAGGTTATGTATAATTATTATTATTGCATTATTTAATTCAATTAGATTTATTTCATTTTCTAATAAAATGGCTAAATATTGCAAGCTTCAAAACTAGACAATCTTGACCATTATGTCAAATCGCAGGAAGGATTTAATGAATGTTGAGTGGTTTAATGACCAAAAGTAATATTTATGAAATTTTTTTTGAGGTGTCAAGAAGAATGAGTTGTATATTGTATGGAGATACCTTCCATTATGATCATTTTATATATATTATACTTCATCATTATCATTATAGGTCATGGGAGTAACTCTTGAATAAGTTTTGTACTCAATAAACATGAATTAATGATGTTTGGTGTTGAGTATGCATTCATGATTTAAATGGTTTTAGGTTGAATTTATAGTTACGTGAATTTTAAATAAGTTATATTATCTCTAACTATCATGTAAGGTTATTATAAATTTGTAAAAGATAAGAGAGTTAGTTAACTATTATGCTTAATAGGTTATTTTGGGACTTATTATACTTTGTAAAGCTCATTATATCATGATTCTCTTAATAGATTCTAGTAATGAAATATTACATTAGTAAATATATTTTTAGTAATGAGCAAAGTAGCTAGGTAATATTAATTATGTGATCTATTGAGGAATTTGTGAGGATTTTTATAAGATTTTGAAAGTGTTTCCTTTATTAATAATATAAGGGTTATTATATCAAGTTCTAAGCCTTGACTATACCCCTTAGGTGATTTATTATTATGGGATGACTATCATCCTTATTTTAAAGGCTTCACCAATCTATCTTAGTTGAAATTTAGTGTTATAAGTGTGTGATTGATCTAGGATGAAGTGTTTAATAATTTAAAAAACTTATGCAAAGCATTCAATTATTTAAGTCATCCTTGGGAAAAAGTGCTCAACCACTTAACTTTTTAACCCCACTTTATGGTTATGATAAGAATACATTATCAATTAGGTACATGAAATATAAAAGCATTGAAATTTAGTATGCATGTACATGATTGAATGTTGGAAGACATGCATCATAACCTTATATACCCAAAAATCTATGGGTTGGTTTTTGGTGGTTATGAAATTTGGTATTAGAGCCTAGTTTTATGCCAGGGAACTTTGGGAAACAAATAGATTGAACATGTTTTGGTGTTTCTCAAAATTTCAAGGACATGAGATAATAGAGTCAATGTTGGTAATAGTTCTATTAGTATCAATGCTAGTAGAAATGTAGGTAATATAAATGCTAGCAACCATGTTGTTGACAATAACCATGTTGGGAATGACCATGTCAGCAATAATGTTAATGGTGACAACATTATTATGGTAACTCCAATAATGATCATGTTGGGCATAATTCTATCCTAAATGATATTTTGAGTGTGCTTCACAACATCTATGTCTAAATGGAAGCACATGGCCAAATATTGGCCAATCTGTAAAACATGTAATAAGGTGGTGAGCATGGGGAGATATAAGGGGATGGGTAAATGGGTGAAAACCCAAGGCAACATGATGTCATGAATCCCATAATTAAGGATATTAATAAAATCCTGTAACCTACCTTTTTTAGTGGGGAATCAAGAGATGTTATTGAGGAATGGTTGGTGAATCTACAAAAATATTTTACCTTTCATAATATGGGCTATAATATCAATGCATGTATCAAATTCTACCAATTAGTAGGTGATGTTACATTATGGTGTAACCCTACATGTTTTCTCAAAGTTTATTACCCACTGACCCTCTAATGGAAAACCTTTGAGAGGTAATTCAGGAAAAGATACCTGAAATAAAACTTTAAGGAGTAAAATATCATAGAGTTTGATTTATTATTTTTAGGAAATTAGATGTTTAATTCCTAAATAATAAATGGGTCTGAGTAGATGAAATCGATAAATAATTTGCAATAATTAGGCTACTAATTTTTGAAATTTGACTGTAGTTAAGTATTTTCTAAAAATATTAGAAAGAGAGAAAATCAAACTTATATGATTCTATGTTATTCTGACTGAGATAGGTCAAGAAATCTATGTGCAAGCTTGAGATACTATCACAAATAGGAATCTAGAGTTTTTTTCTTAATTAGATAGGACTAATAAAAATAGGACATCCTACTATCTGGCACTATAGTCCTAGTCTTGTTGTTGTTGTCCTAACTACTCATAGAGATATAATTTTTTTAGGTTTTATTCATTGCATTTGGTACCAAATTTTAGATCCTCATTGTCAATAGAACTCCCTATAGATATAATTATTCATGTGCTTGTGTCTTTTATGAAATTAAATATAAATTTGGGAAATAGGGAAAAGGGGTTAGTGTGTAAAGGATATGTTGGATACACCTCACACCCTATGTGTGGGCACGCTACCTATATACCAATACTTCAAGGAGGGATAAATCTATATGTAGTTCTCCCATTAAAGTGCTTCATGCAATAGTGTGATGAAAATGCAAGTAAATTTGAAATTAGGTGTACTTGTAATGATTAGGGACTAGTGTAAAGGTTTTAATAAGCTTTAAATATTATTGGATAATTGTATGTAGAGAATAGGGAAAAGTGCTTGAGTAATCTTGCTTGTATTCTTGCTTCTCTCTTGTAAATGTGTGTCAACCCTTCTAAATGGAATTTGAATGGCCTTTTATAGGGTATTTAATGATCATGGGTTAAATTAATTTTCATTAGACTGACATGAATTAGGATAAGGATTTGGAATAATGTGACCATTAAAATCCAAAATGTACTTAGATAATAGTGCTAAAAATAGGGCACCCTGGGTTTCAATGTTATAGTCCAAGTTTGTGCACTATTATCCATGGTTGATGGGACATAGGTGGATAGATTAAGCATGGAAAGATAATTTTAGGTCTGTAAGGGTTTATTTTAAGAGGATACGAATGACTGAGAATCGATGAAAACATGCCTATGAGGATCATGAGAGCAAGCAAGATGGTCCTATGGATTGGGTGTCATTAGCCACACTCAAGTTACCAATTTTTTCCTTTTATATGACTAAATTCCCCCCCCCCTTTATTCTAATGATGTATTAAAGTGAAATAATAGGATAAAGGAAAAATAGAAAGCATACCTGAACTTACCTATAAAGGCAAAGCTCATGAAGTTGTGTGATGATGGATGTGTATAGAGAGAGCATGGTGTGAAGTGTGAATCTATAATGTAAAACATAGACTAGATCAGTCCTTACTAGATATGCTATATCTAAAATAAGAACGTACAAAATCTAGGTAAGAGATAAAATAATAGAAAGGAATGAATACACCTCACTATGTACACGAACTAATATAAAATTTGTTGTAATGTTAGATTATGCTTGGTGTGTGTTGAGTAATGTTGGATGACATTATACCAAGATTAATATCACAAATAGATTTGAGTACTCAATTCCATAGAAGTGGATTAAGAATGTAAAGGTAGGCCCTTTGGATCCATCATAAATTACTAAGTGAAATAAATGAATCATGCATGTGTCAATCAATGTTTAGATTGTGTGTTCAATCCCTCTAAATAGGTGGCTTAAGAATACAAAGTCTAGATAGTCCTTTGGATCCATCATTGCCCTGTGAAGTCAAGATATGAAGTAATATTGATATGTAATAAATGTCATATGAGATGGCCTTTTAAATCCCATGAATGTACTATGACCTAACAATGTTGGTGTGGATATCCAAATGTATGCTAGAAACTAGGTCACTTTGGCCATTTTGAAAGATGGAGATTAGGCTTGTATGAAAGCCACTCTGAAACTATTGTAATAGCCTTATGTGGAAGCTAACTCTTGAAATTAGGTACTTGAGAAGTTAAGCTTGTATGAAATATAAACTTGAAAAAAGAGGCCAACCACCTACAGGTGGAGTAAGGCACACAACTATTGAGAAATGCTTGGAAAATAAACTAAATTCAAAAAAAAGTGGGGGTCAATGTGCCACGCACCTTGACCCTAAGCACTGGTGTCTAGAACATGGATTCTAATTTGGAAGTTATATCAACTACCTGATCTAAAACTAGAAGTGAGATCCATCATGACATGCATGATGCCCCCTATATTTGGATTCTTTAAGTAAAAATTGTACTAAAACATGTTGAATCTAGACTATACTAAGCTGACAAACCTGTGACTGAACTCACTTTTCTATCTATTTTTGGAAAAAAATATTTTTATATTGTCTAGATAGGAGCATCAAAAATAGGACACTCTATTATCCAATGTTGTATTCCAACACTAGTACTATTGTTTGGGGCCAAATTTGGTAACTATTCTAGATTCTTTGTTATTTACCTGGTCTGTTATGCTTGGTCTAATGTCTAGATTCTATTCTGAGTGTTATAAAAACTATTTTTTTGACTGTTAGGAGCTTTGATCTCTATGAAAAAACCCTTATTTATTGACCCCTCTTTTTAGGGTAGGAATGATGATGTTGTAATGACTTCCCTCAGAAGAAAGAGCCCTACAATTGTGTTAAGTTGGAAATATTCATGATATAGTAATAATAATCAACAAAGTATCTCAAGATATAGAAAGGTTTATATTGAGAGATTTTTAGATCAATAGGGGTATGCCTAAATACATATTGTTGACCATTTTGGCCCTGTAGGCCAAAATCAGTCCCCTTCTTCCCTTGAATATTTTGAGCAGTCAAATTCGAGTTGCACAAGTCTTTCGAGAGAAGATGAACCAGTTCAAAGAATGAAGATGAACCAGGGCAAAAGAAAGTCCAAAGGCACTTTTCAAAGGGGAGCCTATAAGCAAAAAGAAGTAATTCTTTCAGACTTTTATCTGAAGGAATACTTTAAAGAATCCAAAAGACCATCCAAACAAGCAAGGTAGAGGAAGTACCCTTTGGAAGGGTCATTTTCAACATTATCGAAGGGCACCTACCCTTTAGGAATTAATTAGGGACATTTTCGTAGCACCCAAGTGCCCTCCAATTTTCTCGAAGGGCATTTTTTCAAAGGTAGTCAAAGGAAAAGACAAGGACATAATTCCTTCAGACAAAAAGTCTAAATAAATTCAGAAAGGCTACGAGTCAAAAAATTTGAAGGAAAACAAGTAAAAAAGACTAAGGCAAAGGCAAGAATGTTTTCTTTCAGACTTTTGTCTGAAGGAATTCCTTCGAACAAAAATTTTGAATAAATTTAGGAAAAGCTATATGAAAAAACCCGAGAAAAGGCTCCAAAGGAAAGGAAGCGAGTGAGACAATTCTTGCGGACATTTTGTCCACGAGAAAAATGGCCGAGACAAAAGCCTGACTAAAGAGAAAAGACCTGAGGAAATAAGTAAAAAACAAAGGAAGAAATCCTTCAGATAAAATGTTTGAAGGATGTGACTATCAAAAGGATCCTAAAGGACCATAAAGGGTAGGTACCCCTATGGGGGACTCTCAACCAAGATGAAGGGGCACTTCTCCAAAGCTGAAGGGACACTTCCCCTTTGGGAATGAACTAAGAGAGAAAGAGACAAAAGCTAGCAAAAGACAAAACTAAGAAAATATGATGCTGGGAAAAGACAAAACTTAAGAATGAACTCAATGACCTGTTAATAAAAGAGCCCAAGGAGCGAGCAAGGCTGAGAAGATAGCCCCCGAGGGCTGAAAGAGCCAAAAAAGACAAAGCAAGGAAGAGACAAAAGAACTAAGTGCAAAAATAAACAAAATAGTCCAAGTGGCAAAGGGAGGTGTCGACTCAAAAATTTACTCCTGTAGTTGGAATAGTTCCCACCAAGTGGTCATTAAGGGACATAAATAGTGAATAATGCACCTTATTTTCTCCACTTTGCATTTATAAGAAGACAAACCACATGAATTCCTTCAAGGAGTGGTCTCATTTGTGGACAAATGGTGTGGCCTATGTTTTTAAATGCTTGAAGTCAAAGCAGGAGCTGACATAACATTATCTATCAAGTGGCTTCCTCTTCCTAAGGCTCACAATGCACATGGGACACTTGTAAAAAGGGGTGCCAAAGTCTTTTCTAGAAAGTGCCAAAGTCTTCTTCTCTATATATATATATTGTAAATTTCCCATTTTGAAAAAGCTCTCTTAGCCTAGAAGGCAAAACTCTACCCAAAAAATCTCTCAGGCTTGTAAGGCATAACTTTGCTGGTTTTTACCTTGAATCAAGACTTAGCAATTTTTACCTCCATTTGAACTTGCACTCACTCATATGTCTATGTTTTCTTTTTGTGTTATGTCATTTTATTTTATGTTTTCACAGAATGATTCTAGCATGTCTAGTGCATTGTGAAGTTTCTTCTTCTGTAGATCTGCCAGAAGTGTCTACAGTAGGAATATAGGTGCATGTGAATAGGCTACCATAGTGTGTCTTAGAATACCTCTGATAGTTCTTCCTCCCTGTATCTCCAAAGGACCCCTAGCTCACTGATGTAGAAGAGTTTCCCATATCAAATGAAGTGTATGCCAGCTTCTTCTTGGTGAAAAGCAAATGTTTGAGCTAAGTAGATCAACTTTTTTGGTGTATCACCTTTTCATTTAGGTTTAGGTTCTATTTTTAGCATCCTTCTCCCTTTTCAACCCCCCCCCCTTTTTTCATTTATTTGTTAGCAGTAGGAAATCTAGGACATAAAAGATACATCAAAGGGAGCTAGCCCTTATCTAGAGACTCCCCCCAGTTTTACCAAGCCCACAGGTAAGAGGGGAGTTTCCATTGTTGTGTGTGGAAGGTAGGAGCTCGCCTCCTATTAAGGGTGAAATCCACTAAATCAACAATTTTTGGCACGCTCGATGGGACCACGTTCAGACACTCAAAAAAGTTCTAGGATTGGTGTTGATCCTGTTACAGTAGAATGAACCATTAATATAGCATATAACCTTTAATTAGGGGATTATGGGATAATTTTTGTCCAAAAATTTGAAGAATTTTGGTGTGTTCTTCAACCAACCAGCCTTTGGAGGCTTTTTTATCAACACCAATGGCAACTCTGAGTTAAATCAACTGGTTAAGCATTCCTGGTGCCATCAAGAAATAGTATTTTGGTATGTATAATTCCATCATTCAGAACCATGGACCTTGTTTTCCTTCATATAGTTTTGATCAAGCTCAGTTTATTCATAAACTCACCTCAAGCAACAAAGATGCATACGGTTATGAGTTTTTCTCTTTACAGATTGGTGAAACATTTTGGGCTTTGCCTCTTCCTCCTCAGTTTGAGCAAGTCCTTGGCCAGCCTAGCTATGATCCTTACTAGCCTTGTGTTAATCCTTATCAGGTCCAATATGACCAGTCTCAACCCTATCATGAGCTATATCAGTCTTATGCCTAGTCTTCTCAATGTGTCACTTCTCCTACTCAACCTAATCTCTTTTCCAATCAACCCATTTCCACCTTCAAACAAGCACTGTTGGGATACAAAAAGTATGTAGTAGAGCTTGAAACTAGAAGGGGATGTGGCCAAGAAATCCTTGATCATGTCATCCATCAAGTGAGAAATTTATTGGATCTGGTTAAGAGTGAATGGACTCCCATTAAAAGAGTCAATTGGTAAAGGCTTACAAGTGAGATGCTAGATGTGAGTGATTTGATTGCATCTTTGGAAGGGAGGCTGAGTATTCATGAGAGGCAGCCTTACCAAGTCTATCAACCTACATACCCACTGCCCCAAGTATCATATCAATCATACATAGCCCCTGCTTATGAGCCAAGTCAAGCTTGTCAAAGTCCTTTCCCCAATCATGTTGAGGAGAGTTCTGAAATAGTAAATCTTGTGTTTAAGGCTAATCTTGATAAATAGATTGAATTGTCAAATCTTCAAATGTAGCAGTCTATTTTGGTAGCAAGGGAAGTGGAATCAAAACCCTCTCACATTGTATCCCCATCACCCCAAAAGGAGATGCCCAGTCCTAATATCATGAGCTTGAATAAAGTGGTTGAGTCATGGAATAACAAGGAGGAGAAAGACATTGTCTAAGAGTGTGAGGTACAAAATGATGTTAGTCCTTTTCAAGTCCCTCCCACCCTTCCTCAAGAAGCTTCTTGTATTTCATGTCAGCCTTCATGCACTCCCCATCTCTATGATGATTCCTGTGAGCTCCAAGAAAAACTCTTTCAAAAAAATCTAGCTAAGTAAATTGAGGATTTGGAAGCAAAGGTGAGATGACTTAGTGAAGAAGAGATGGAGTTTTTAGACCTTAGAGAGGAGCCTATGCCAAAAGACACCCCTTCTACCAATCCTCAGATCTCTCAGCATAATGTCAAGAGTCCAAGTTGGAAGAAGGAATATCATGAACTGGCTCAAGACCTTGAAGAGGATAAAGTTACTGCCTATTCATAGGAGCAAAATTCCAATCCCAAGGTCATGAGTTAGAAGCAAATAGTGGAATCATAGGGTAAGAAGGAGGATAAAGGTTTTTCTCAAAACCTTGAAGGAGATGAAGCTACCCATACTCATCATAATGATGATTATGACCTCCAAGAAAGGTATTTTCAAGAAGATCTAGCCAGGTGAATTGCAGAGTTGGAGTCCAGAGTGAGATTCCTCAGCCAATGTGTGATGGATGCAGTAGATTCCATGTTTAAACACACCCCATCTACACACCTCCAAGAGAGATATCATCCCATGCCTGATATAGATGAATTTTTATCCAAATGGAAGGAGGAGAATCATTCAATTCTAGCTCAGAGACTGCCTCTTCTTCCACATGGTTTTAATCATCAGCCTTCCACTTCATCCCTTCTCAAGGAGGAACCTATTTTACAAGAGGTGAGTGAGGAAGAGAAGATCCAATTTGTAGTTGTCCAAGAGGCTATCATGGATGTCAAAGAATATGAAATCATCATGGAGGCTCCTTTAGAAGACATCATCAGCAATGGGGAAGACACAGGTCAGCATACATGTGGATGTTCCAGCAATACAAAGAGGAACATAAGCATGATGAGCTCTCTCTCCTCCTTTGTTTGATGAACTTCCTTGTTGATTTGATGAGGAGGATGACTATACAAAGGAGCCTGAGTTGGAGGAGGATCATATGGATGTCTTTGAATAACTAGAGACTCTGGTCTTTAAGCAAGAAAAGGAAAGGCTTGCCCATCTTGAGGAAAGCCTTGAAGAAAAGAGCTTTGAACAAAAAAATGATGTTATGTGGGATGAGCAATTAGTTTTTTATTCCATTTTAGACATCACAATAGTCACCCTTATTCAAGAAATCCATGAAGGATCAGAGGATGATTTTGAAAAGATCTTCAATGAAGCAGAAGGGAATGGGTCAAACCATGATGCACTATAAAGGGACTGTGCATATCAAAGGGCTTATGGTGATGAGCCAGCAGCCATCAATTTCTTGATGAAACATGCCAACATGAAGATCCAGCATTCAAAAATCTTCTAAGAACAATAAGATTACATATATGTTGGGAGAATTTTTGACTCTGATCCACTCAGATGCAAGCCAATCGAGGTGGCAAGCAAGAGGAGTAGGTCACCAAATCTCCATTCCATTCAGCCACTTATCTGGCATCATAAGTTTTCTTGCCAAGAAGGAGACTTAAGAAATTTTCCCTTTGATCCAGGAGGGAGGCAAATATACCTGGTTACTATACATAGTAGTTTGCTTTTAGTTTTCTTTCCTATTTTCCCTAAGTGTAGTTTACACAGTTAGTGTTTTTATCCTTGTGTGTGTTTGCCGTTGTGTGTGGGGTAAAAGCTTCATGATTGATTCTTGGATCTATTAGGGTTGTTGCTAACTTTTTCAAGTTGTGTTTTGACTCTGTGTCTAATGGATTTTAAGGCAACTGGTTTCTAAGCATAGCAGGCATGCTTCCCTTGGGAGTCACCAATTTGTTGACCATTTTGGTCTTGCAAGCCAAAATCAGTCCCCTTCTTCCCTTGAATGTTCTGAGTAGTCAAATTTGGGTTGCACAAGTCTTTTAGGAGAAGTTGAACTAGTTCAAAGAAGGAAGATGAACTAGGGCAAAAGAAATTCCAAAGGCACTTTTCAAAGGGGAGCTTATAAGCAAAAGGAAGTAATTCTTTCAGACTTTTTTCTGAAGGAATACTTTGCATAATCCAAAAGACCATCCAAACAAGAAAGGCAAATGAATTACCCTTCGAAAGGGTCATTTTCAACATTCTTTAAGGGCACCTACCCTTCAAGAAGGAACAGGAATGAATTTGGGACATTTTCGTAGCACCCGGGTGCCCTCCAATTTTCTTGAAGGGCACTTTTTTGAAGGCAATCAAAGGAAAAGACAAGGACATAATTCCTTCAAACTTTTGTCTAAAATAATTCCTTCAAACAAAAAGTTTGAAGAAATTTAGAAAGGCTACGAGCAAAAAAGTCTGAAGGAAAACAAGTAAAAAATACTAAGGCAAGACTAAGGCAAAGGCAAGAATGTTTTCTTTTGGACTTTTGTCTGAAGGAATTCCTTCAGATAAAAAGTCTGAATAAATTTGGGAAACTCCATGGGAAAACCCTAAGAAAAGGCTCTAAAGGAAAGGAAGCGAGCGAGACAATTCTTTCAAACATTTTGTCTGCGAGAAAAATGGCTGAGATAAAAGCCCGATCGAAGAGAAAAGACCCGAGGAAATAAGCAAAAAATAAAGGAAGAAATCCTTTAGATAAAATGTTTGAAGGATGTGACAATCAAAAGGAGCCCAAATGACCCCAAAGGGTAGGTACCCTTGTGGGGGACTCTCGGCCAAGATGAAGGGACACTTCTCCAAAGCTGAAGGGACACTTCCCCTTTGGGAATGAACTAAGAGAGAAAGAGATAAAAGCTAGCAAAAGATGAAACCAAGAAAAGACAACGCTGGGAAAAGACAAAAGTTAAGAATGAACTCAGTGACCTGCTAATGAAAGAGCCCAAGGAGCTAACAAGGCCGAGGAGATAGCCCCTGAGGGCTGAAAGAGCCAGAAAAGACAAAGCAAGGAAGAGACAAAAGAACTAAGTGCAAAAATAGACAAAATAGTCTAGGTGGCAAAGGGAGGTGTCAACTCAAAGATTTACTCTTGTAGTTGGAATAGTGCCCACCAAGTGGTCATCAAGGGACGTAAATAGTGAATGGCATGCCTTATTTTCTCCACTTTGCATTTATAAGTAGACAAACTATGTGAATACCTTCAATGAGCAGTCTTATTTGTGGACAAATGGTGTGGCCTATGTTTTTAAATGCCTAAAGTTAAAGCAAGAGCTGACACAGCATTATCTATCAAGTGGCTTCCTCTTCCCAAGGCTCGAAATGCATATGGGACACTTGTAAAAAGGGGTGCTAAAGTCTTTTCTAGAAAGTGCCAAAGTCTTCTTCTCTATATATATATTGTAAATTTCTCATTTTGAAAAAGCTCTCTTAGCCTGAAAGGCAAAACTCTACCCATAAAATCTCTCGGGCTTGTAAGGCAAAACTCTGTGAATTTTTACCTTAAATCAAGACTTAGCAATTTTTACCTCCATTTGAACTTGCACTCACGCATATGTCTATGTTTTATTTTTGTGTTAAGTCATTTTCTTTTATGCTTTCACAGAATGATTCTAGCATGTCTAGTGCATTGTGAAGTTTCTTCTTCTACAGGTCTACCAGAAGTGTCTACAGTAAGAATATAGGTGCATGTGAATAGGCTGCCATAGTGTGTCTCAGAACACCTCTAATAGTTCTTCCTCCCTGTATCTCCAGAGGACCCCTAGCTCACTGATACAGAAGAGTTTCCCATATCAAATGAAGTATATGCTAGCTTATTCTTGGTGAATAGTGTATGTTTGAGCTAAGTAGATCAATTTTTTTGGTGTATCACCTTTTAGTTTAGGTTTAGGTTCTATTTTTAGCATCCTTCTCCCTTTTCAACCCCCCCTTTTTTCATTTATTTTTTAGCAGTAGTAAATCTAGGACCTAAAAGATACATCAAAGGGATCTATCCCTTATCTAGAGACTCTCCCCCCAGTTTTACCAGGCCCACAAGCAAGAGGGGAGTTTCCATTGTTGCGTGTGGAAGGCAGGAGCTCAACCTCCTGTCGAGGGTGCAATCTACTGCATCAATAGATATAACAATGTAATAACATGTGTAATTTACTAAACTAGAATCAAAAGTTTTAGTTGTTAGTTGTTAGTTGTTTGCAAGGAGGGATGAAGCATGATGTCCATTATGGCATCCGATAAAGCAAGGAAATGCATGATATAGATCATGGCATTACAAATAGGAAACATTAGTAAATTTCCTAAGTCACACATAAGAAACAAAACTAGAAATGGAAATGCAATCACATATAGCTATGTAAATCAAGAAAGGAAAGCATGTAAAAACTAGAAATACAATCACATCTAACTAATTAAATCAAGAAGTGAAAGTATGAAAGACATGTTAGTACAAGACTAGGTATATGTTAGGAAATACACAAGTGCAAGAAAATAGTGAGTGTTGATGTGGTAATCTATATAATCTAGTAATTAATGTATGTCAATATGATAACTAGAGTGTGTGGTGTAGTAATGGCATAACCTAGATGGTGTAGTCATGTAGAAGATGCCCCCAGTGGGAATATGTATCAATGTGCATCTCAAATGTATAAGTAAGATTCCCCCTCAATGGGTAAAGTGAAGCAATCAAGGAGCTAGAAGTCATTGCACACACTCAAAGAAGATCAAGTAAAGCATGGTAATGTAGATAATCGACAAACCATAGCATAGAATATCAAATGTAAGTCTAACATAATAGTATAAATGT
Source organism: Torreya grandis (assembly GCA_037957365.1). Classification (NCBI taxonomy): domain Eukaryota; kingdom Viridiplantae; phylum Streptophyta; class Pinopsida; order Cupressales; family Taxaceae; genus Torreya; species Torreya grandis. The sequence goes on along the minus strand of JARHVA010000999.1, from coordinate 3,985,512 downwards.
AAAGCATGGATGATGCATATAATCAAAATGTTTTTGTGTTTTTGAATTATAATTTGAATATTTTTGTAATTATTGAAATTTTGTATTGTTTTTGTATTTTGATATAAGTTGTGTACAAGTAAGCATGAGAAGATATGATACTAACTGATGAGTCTTGAAAGAGACTCCATATCATAGTGTCCTATATCAAATAAATTAATCATGCATGATTATGAAGCATGAAGGAATGGTTGTGTATATGACTCTGAATATTTAGATTCATTACATGTATCTTGGGGATCATAATAACCTGGATTGTTCCACTCAATATTATCATCTTGATCTTGAACTAATGGAATGTGAGTGTTGATGTTTATTGTATCTAGATCTTTTCCTTTGATAAATTATGTATGTTAATGCCTTGCCTTATGATGTTCAATAAATCCCAAACCTTGGTGACAAACATTATCAACTATTGGAATAGGAATAGTGATGCCTTGAGCATGTTTGCCCAACCCTTGACCTTGATAATCAAATTATTGTAGATATTTTTTACCAAACCCATACTATTTTGAATGTTGAGCCTCATTTTGGAGAGGTAGATTTGTATCTTTTTCATGATTTCGCTATGCTTATGGTACTATTTATTGTTCTGATTTTGCTTTTTGATCCTTTTGTTGTTCTGAGTCATGCTTTGGTAGCCACTTTTATATTGTTTTTGAATTTGACACTTTATGAATGTATTCCTATGGCATTATGGATTTCTTGACTGATTTATCTTGTATAGAGTCCTCATTAGCAATTATCTATTGTACATGTTGTTTCAATGCCAAACATGAATCGGTGTGATGCCCATGCATTCTATGATATGCATAATAATATCTGGATCTTCTCACTAGATGTAGATAAGGTAGTTTCATCAATGCATATTTAATCATTTCCCTTAGTACCTCACTTGAACTATTATTTGATCTTTGAATGCTTTTTGAATCACTAGTTTTAGAGTTACTTTGTTGTGATTTTTTATTTTGATATGTAAAATTGGTTGCAACCAATTGACTAGGTGAAGGTGTATATACATGATTGAAACTAGGGTGCCTTTGAGGATTTTGTATTATAATCTAATTTTCCAATGTTTTGATCTTGTCATGTAATAGATTATTCTACATTTTTAAATCTAAAATTAACTTGCTCATATTGGTGATTTGATAGGCTGAATGTATGCATTAGGAACAATAGTATAGGTTGACTCACCTTTTCGAGGGGTGATAGCGTAGACTTGGCTAGATGGAAAGTAGTTATCACCCTCTTGGGGGAGAGGAGGAGAAGGAATATCTTTCATGTGCATAAGATATGACATTGAAACTTAACAGGTGGTTGTTAGATTATGTAATGGATCCTCTAAGTATGTAACCAAAGAGCTAGATATATCTAGGAAAAAACCATGTATATTAGATGAAATGCATATAATTAGGGTTTTAATTTGTATAGCAATATGATTATAAATAATATTCCATATGTGAGATAGAAAAAAAAGGGATAGAGAGCATGGATTTGTGCACTAATGCATAGAAAATTGTGACATGTGTTATAATATGTCTATTGTGTTTAGCATGATAAACATGAATGTTTTTCCATATGAGATATAGGAAGCAAGGGATAAAGACAATGACATTGTGCATGAATACATAAACAATTTTTACATGTGTTTGGATATGTCTATTATGTTTAGCAAAATAGAGTTGGATTTTATTTTGCATGATAGAGAGAGAGTGTACAAAAGAAATATTGAAATCTTGTGCATTTTTAGTAATAAATTTTGTGATATCATCCCTTATTATGAAAATTAAGCATGAAATGCAAATAATAAATCTTTTTATTAACATATGGTATACTTCATCATTCATGTACATGATAGGATCAAGTAAGACCTTATTATTCACAAGATATGCAAGAAAGATGTGAAAATAAGTGAGATCCATTTTTGTAATCTGATTATAAATGTAAGGTGATACCTCGAGAATCATAGGGACCTAGTATATACAACTAGGGTTTTGAAAGATAATTATTTGAAAAATTACTATGAATTTTTTATAATTGAAGTGAATTTCTAAGTTGGATATGCAAGTGAAAAATCAAAAAGCTATTGAAAAATTAGTGATTTAAAGAGACCTAGTAGATGTAACTAGGGTTTTAAAAAAAATAATTTTTTGAAAATTATTATGATTTTTTGAAATTTTAAGTGATTTTCTAATTTTAATATGTAACTAAAAAATTAGAAAATGAGTGAAAAATTACTGGGAGCTAGTTGATGCAACTAGGGTTTTGAAACAAATTTATTTTAAAATTTACTAAAAAAATTTAAAATTTAAGAGGAATTTTTTATTTTAATATTCAAGAAAAAAATCAAAAATTAATGGGAAAAATTAGCTAGGAATTTACCCTAGGGTTTTATGCAAAATTTGAAGTCAGGTTCACCAAATGATTTATTATTTTTATAAAATTAGATGTTTAATTACTAAATACTAAATAGGTTTGATTATATGAAATTAGTAAATAATGTGCAATAATTAGGCTACTAATTTATGAAATTTGACTGTAATTAGGACTTTTCTAAAAATAGTAATGAGAGAGAGAAAATTAAACTTATCTGATTTTGTGTTATTCTAACTTAGACAGGGTCTAGAAATTTATGTACAAGCTTGGGAGACTATTGCAAAAAAGAATCTTGATTAGATAGGACCATCAAAAATAGAACACCCTACTATCCAGTTTTATAGTCCTTGTCTTGCCACTATTGTCCAAACTGCTCACAGAGATCTAATTTTTTTGGGTTTTATTTGCCACATCTGTGTGAGCCTATGTACTAAATTTTAGATACTTTATATTAGTGGAAATAATTTTAGAGTTTATTATTCATGTGTTTGTGTCTTATATGTAATTATATAAAACTTTGGAAAATAGATAATAGGGGTTAGTGTTTAAAGGATACGTTGGATGCACTTCACACCCTGTGTGGGGGCATGCTTCTTACATACCAATATTCTGAGGAGAGATCAAGCTATATGTATTTCTCCCATTGAAGTGCTTAGTGAAATAGTATGATGAAAATGTAAGTAAATGCAAAACTAGGTGTACTTAGAATGACTAGGGAGTAGTGTAAATGTTTTAATAAGCTTGAAATACTATTAGATGGTTGTATGTAGAGAATATGAAAAAGTGCTTGAGTAGTCTTGCTTGTGTTCTTGATTCTCTCTTGTAAATGAGTGCCAACCCTTCTAAATGGACTTTGAATGGCCTTTTATAAGGGATTTAATGATCATGGGTTAAATGAATTTTCATTAGGCTAACATGAATTAAGATAAATATTTGGAAGAATGTGACTATTAGAAGACAAAATATACTTGGAAAATAGTGCCAAAAATAGGACACCTTAGGTTTCAATGTTGTATTCCAAGTTTGGGAATTTTTATCCATGGTTGATGGGACCTAGGGGACAAATTAAGCATGGAAAGATCAATCTAGGTCTACAAGGGTTCAGTCTAGGAGGCAATGGATAACTAAGAATCAGTGAAAACATGCCTATGAGGGTCATGAGAGAAAGCAAGATGGTCTTATGGATTGGGTTTCATTATCCACACTCAAGTTACAAAATTTCACCTTTTATATGACTACATATTTCTAGACACTGAAGCAAGGAACTATGACTATTCTAGAGTATGAGAACAATTTTATTAACCTCCTACATTATGTAAATTACATGCATGATGAGGAAATAAAGGTAAATAAATTCAATCTAAGCTTGTTTGAAGTGTTGATCCATAAATTAAACATGACAAACAGTCACACTCTTTCTTCTACAATTGAATCAACACATCATGCAGAAAAAAGATAAGTCTCACCTATAGGCAAGACAAGAATACCATAATAACAAGGTGTAGCTTAAGCCTAAATAATTAATCCCTTGTGTGATAAATAACTTCAAAAAAATTGATATGAAGTAAGGTTTTATGAAAAATAATAGCAATTATGAAATATAATAGAGTGTAAATAGATTTTCCAACCCTTAAAATTTTACAAAGCAACATAACAAAAATTTTAATTAGCAACAAACCAACTTCTGTGACCTAGCCATTAGATCCAATAAAGTACCCTTGCCTCCATGAATAACTATGGAATTTTGGGAATGTGGTGATAATCATTATTAGAGGAATTATCCCCATTATCAAGGAAATCACATAGTAAATCACCATGTGTATGTTGTTGTTAATAACAAAATTACATACATGTAATCTACTCAAATAGAGACTAAAGGTATAATTTTTTGTTTTTCATTGAATATATTAATTGATTTTGGTGCAATTGATATTTTGATTTCACCTAAAATTGATTTTAAGTGGAAAAATAAACCCTATAGATTAAGATAAGTATGGGAGGTATAATTTGGCATAGGGAAAAAAGTGGTTGTTTTAGAATGCATAACACAAATTGAACTAGATCATAGAGTCTTTAAGACTCAATAAAACATGTTTTTTGCACCACTAGGGTATTATGACCTTATTTTTGGCATGGACTAACTAAAATATCATCAAGTGAAGATTGACTATTTCAATAAAAGAGTACAATGTCTTGATGATGTTGGCAATCATGTGAATATCTATGATGTCATAAGGCCTATGGCTAAAAAAAATATTTCTGACTTGTAGCTAAAAAGAGGAATTAAAAATGGCTAAAAAATGTATTCAATGTAGCTAAATGAACTTCCCAAGGAAAGGGAACTTACTCTACAATACTACCTTATCTTGAGAGAATTTGAGGATGTATCATATAAGATGAATGATCTACCCCTTGATAAAAGTTTGATTTTTCTATTGATATAGTACCATGATCTACCCCTACATCTAATGTACCATATAAGATGAATGTGGTAGATCTTTGGGATCTCAAAGTAAACTACAACAACTACTAGGAAAAAATTTAATTACACCAAGTATATCACGTTGGGGAGCCTCGGTTGTCTTAATCAAGAAGAAGGATTGCACCTTGAGAATTTGTATTGACTAAAAAATATTGAATAAATTCACTATCAAAAAATAATTATCTCATTCATATAATTGATGATATTTTTAATCAAATGAATGATTTAGTTATGTTTTCCAAGATAGATTTATGATAAGGATATCACCAAATCTGCATCAAATATAAAAATGTACATAAGATAATTTTTAGATCAATGTATGACCATATAAACTTGGTGTCCTACCTTTTGGATTAAAAAATTCCCTTGTTACTTTTATGAACTTAATAAATAGTTATTCAAGGATTTCCTTGATCATTTTACATTGGTTTTTTTGGATGACATCTTGGTTTACTCTAAAAATTAAATAGAGCAGGATCGGCACCTATGTTTGGTCTTGCAAAGACTAAGGCAACATAAACAATTTGGTAAATTTTATAAATTTTATTTCTACCAAATCTTGTTACATTAATTAGGGCATGTTATCTCAAAGGAAAGTATTATAGTATACCCTATGAAATATAAATTTATTAGGGAGTGGCATGTTCCTAATAATGTGCATAAAGTGTGTAACTTCATGTTATTAGTTTATTACTATCAGAGATTCATTGAAGACTTCTCAAGGGTTGTTATCCCCATCACATTTTTGAAAAAAAAATGAAAAAAGTTTGAGTAGACTCTTCAATGTGAGGAAGCTTTCAAAAATTTGGAAGAATTGTTAACTTTTTCTCCTATTCTTATTATTTTTAACCTTGATGGAAAATTTTAAATCTATGTTGATGTTTGTGGTGTTGATATTGAGTTTATTTTGAATCAAGATGGAAAAGTGGTTACTTATGAGTCTCAAAAGCTAAAAACCCATAAGCAGAATTATCCAACTCATGATATTGAATTCGCAGTTATGGTTCATTCTCTCAAACAATGGAAATGTTTTTTTCTTGGAAAACACTTTAAGGTAAAATGTGACTATCATAACCTTGTGCATTTATTTTCTTGAGATGAATTATATGTGAGACAACATATATGGTTAAATTTTATCAGCAATTTTGATAATAATATTGTTTATGTAAAAGGCAAGGAAAATAGAGTAGCAAATGCTCTCGGTAAAATAACATATCTTATTGAAATTTATATTTTAAGGTCATATGTCAAATATTATGTTCTAAATCAGTAGCTAATAGACCCTGAATGCAAAAAAAATTGTTTGAAATTGGTTAAAGTTGTTGAATATTCCTTAAATTGAGATGGACTTCTAAGGTATCAAGGCAAAATTTTATTCTTAATTTTGTAAATTTGAGGGAGAAATTATTGGAATAATTGTATATCACACCTCATTTCACTCATCTAGGTGTTATTAAAATGATAGATGAGTTGAAAAGGTTTTATTTTTGGTATGGGTTAAAAAAAGATGTAGATTATTTCATAAAAAAATATTTGGAATGTCAACATGTTAACATTGAACACTGCCATCTAGAGGGTCTGTTGTACCCTCATGATGTTCTAGAAATAAAGTGTGTAGTGATTTCAATGGATTTTATCTTGGTACTTCACAAGTCTCAACGTAGGCATGACATTATTCTAGTATTAATTGATAGATTAATAAAGGTTTCTCACTTTATTTTAGGGAATCTTACTAATGATAGCCCCACTCTTGTCAAAACATTTGTAAGGAAATTTTTCATATTCTTGGTGTTTCAAAAGTCATTATCTCAAATAGGGATAAACTATTTACTTAAAGGTTTTGATAGACCTTGACTGTTACATTTGTAATGAAGTTAAACTTTAGTTTAACTTATTATCTAAAAATGGATAGCCAAACTAAGAGACTTAAATCACATCATAGAAGATATGTTAAATATGTATTTCATTGACCATCAATCTCAATAAGAGTATTACCTTCATTTGGTTGAATTTTTATAAAATAATACTTACCATTATATTATTAAAATGACACCTTTTAAAACTTTGTATAGGCAAAAGTATAGAACTCCCCTGGGATGGTTTGGAAAATTGAGAGGTTATAGGACTTGAGATTTTATAAGAGTAAGATGAACAAGTGGCTCTTAAATATTAAGGGTTTAAAGTTGCCTCTTATAGATAAAATAAATATGTTGATATTAAGATATCACCAAGAGATTTTGAATTAATGTATAAAGTCTTTTTGAGATTGAGACTTCAGAAAAGTTCCATAAATTTTATCAAAACATCCAAACTGACTCCATGTTTTATCAATCCATTCAAAATTGTATAAAAAATAAGCCATGTTACCTAATTAGTTTTTCCTCCTCTTTCTATAGTCCATGATGTGTTTCATGTGGCATTATTGAGAAAATATATTTATAATGTGTCTCATATTTTGGATTGGAATAATCTTTAGGTATCAAATAGAGAGATTATTCAACTAAACCAAATCAGGAACCTAGCCCATCAATCATTAACCTATAAAATAAGGACATATAGTAAGTGTTGGCCTAATGGGATCAGCTGAGTGAGAAAAGTGTAACTTAGAAAGATAAAAAAAAATTCATGCAGTGTTATCTTCATCTTTGTGTTTAAGCCTCGATACAGTGGTTCCTTTTAGTGGGAGTGGATGTCATATCTTACTTAGGTAGACCTTGAATAATGTGCCTATTATATTATTTTAATGAGCTATTTTGTTATTATGATATTTGACATTTGATTTGATTAGTATTTAATTTATGTTACAACTAACTTTATTTCATTGAGTATTCAATTTAATTCATAATTATGTAGAACCGGTATTGCATATGTCATTTTGTGATCACATATAATAGTAGGATTATTGAGATAGATTTAGGCTTGGAATACTTTATTGGACTATTGCATCAATTTTATATTGGTAAATTATCACAAGGTAAAAAAGAGATCAAGTCAACTATCCACCATGCCTTATGTGATACCTTGTGTTGTGTTAACCCAATGCTCTACATAATCTCTTTTATTGTGTATTTATAAGTTTTCATTGTCTTGTAACCAATTATGCTCACTATGTTTATGTTTATGTTAATTTTCCATTGTTGATGACATGACTATCGTATATTAAGCTTGGTAGAGTCATTGATCTCATATTATTCATAAAAAAGACATAGTGATTATGTCTTAGGCATAAGCTTAGGCTTGGCATAGTTTACTTCATTAAGAACCTAATGATTTGGTTAATGTATTCATGATTTACAAAGGGATTAATGATTTTTGGTTGTATACACATAATATTTTTAAACTTTATCATTTACTAACACTCTCTCTTACAAGAACCTATCAAGTTTCAATCTCCCTAAGTTCATGCCTTAAAGGGTGCACCAAGAAAGGGGTGAGTAGAGATTTGGTGCTTCACAATATTGTTGATCCTTTTACCATTACCTAAAACCACTACAAGACACTTTTATCTAACTCCCTAAGTCATTAAAACCTATTTATCCACTTCTCTAAGTAACTCCTCTTCCAAAATAGCCCCTAACAAAGTAAACATCATTTTTTTCATTTTCATACTATGTCAACCAAGTTGATCTTGCTAAGGATTCAATACACATTACAAAACTAAGTCAGCCCAGCTAACCTAATTTGAGACCTAACTACTACCTTTCATGCTTAACAAAATCAAGTTGGTCGATCATGTCAACAAAATTCTTAGAAGGGTTTAGGGTCAATCCTTGGATATAGATACTACCTTCACTTCAGTCCAATAGAGAGGAAATTTCATTTTTGCATTGATATATCTCATAATTCTAATAATTTTACACTTAATGAGTCATTACTTAGGGTTTTGTCTTGGAAAAAATAATTTCATCTTGTGGGAAGGACTTGGATGCAAAGTAGGAGTCTTTTAGCCTAGAGTTGAATTTTATAGTGTGATCCTTACAAAGCCACAACAACCTCTTGTAAAGCACCATTAGCCAAGGGAGAGATTGAGGCATGACATGTTCATCCAAATGTAAATATTCCTAACTTTTACTCTTTAATTTGGTAGGTAGATATTACACAAAGTAATAGGTTGAATATTTTATTCCTTGCTTAGTTTACCTCTACATTACTTGAGTAGAGTTATCTTTGTTTTCTATATGTTATTTATTGTTAACTATCCCCCTTCATGCCACAAGATTTAGTGAATAGTAGATTACATTTATTTTATGTATTGTATGCCTAACTAGGGTTATTACATAGTATCATTTGCCTATAGGATTTAGAACCCTCTCCTTTAGTTTTGTGTAGTAAGATATCCCTTGGTTAGGTTTAGTAGATCTAAATTGGTCATGTTATGATATAAATAGTTATGCAATGAATTGTTGGTAAGATTGTCTTTTTCAAACTTGGAATTCACTAAGTACAATAAGTTGTAGATTCATACTAATTCATTGCATACATTTTTTTAAATATGACATGAATCTAATAATTACATTCTTAATTTTTAGTCACAGTTAACAATATCAAGTTGGTCGATCCAGTTTTATTTTACAGGTCTTTTTATCAGTTAACTATATCGAGCTAGTTGATCTAGTCTATTTTATGTCCATAAGTCTAGGCTTTTTATCTAACTAGATCAATCTGGTTGATCTAGTTAATTTATATATTTGAATTTGCATGGTTTACATTTAACTAGGTCATGCTAGTCAACTTAGTTTTATCTTCTCTTTATAGGTTTCAGTTTTGGCCAACTAGATCAAACTAGTCAATCTTATTATTTAACTGGTCTTTTATATTTTCATTTATATCTAACAAAATTGATATGCTTAATTTTTTATACTTAACTTTCTTTTTTAAAATAATTAAATCAAACTAGTTTATCTAGTCATTTTCTTTATTTTTATATTTTATTTACAGTCAACTAAATTGATCTACTAAATCTTATTTAATAGTCATATTTTATATTTTAGTAAACTGGATTGACCTACTCAATTTTGTTTACTAACTATATTTTCAATTTTCTATTTTTATATAATTAAAAACCTTGCCGAGACAACCCGGTTAACAAAAATTTAGAAATTATACTAAATCAACTTGGTCAATCTTGTTCTATATTATAGTTTAATTCTTAATAGCTTAGCATTTTTATCTTATCAATTTTAAGCAATTTACAATTGCTAGTTTCTAGTTTAAGCATATTCATTATTACTTTACTCATTTGTCAATTCTAGCAAACTATAAACACATAGTAAACTAGATCAATTAGCTTGATCTTATTATATGTTTGTGTTTTCTACACCAAACTACATCAACTAACTTGATTTTTTATTTGGCCTTGAATTTTCAATAAATGGTATCGACCAGCTCGATCTTATTTTATATGTTTCATTTTCTAGCACAAGTAAAAGAAATTAACCTCTATTTTTATAGTAATAAAAATCACTTTTACTTTTGAAATAAAAATTTGGTTACTTGTCTATTTGCTTTCAAAAATTACAACTTGGATTTTGAGAAATAGATTTTCACCTTTATTTTCATCTTGTTTGGTTTTTCTTAAAAATCATGTATCGATAATTTTAAAACTACTTAGTTACTATCATGAAGAGTTACTCAATATTTTATTTATGGTCTTTGTCTATCATTTACATATATCATGGCATAAGAGGCTTTCCCCAATAATCATAGCCATAGTATAGATCTAAACATGGTATTTAGTTTCTACGTACCTCATGATATTTATAAAACACATAAGATTTCCCTTTGTATTGAACCTTAGAAATCCAATCATCCATTTGATTGTGGGTTGCATCAATTAGTGTCAACATTAAGAAGCTACTTATAGTTTACCATTGAAACTAGGTTTAGTGGGATATGGGAATGACACTTCATAGTTAGCACTCTGAAACATTAGGTTATCACTATCCAACAAATAATCCAGTATCTTTGAAAACCTAAATTTTTAAACAAACCTTTAGTATAACCTTCTAATCTTTTTTTTGGATAAATATTTAGCATTAGTAACTACTCTTTTATCCTATTTATCCAACTAGATTGACCAGCTTGATCCAGTATGTTCATATATTGTTTTATTATCATATTTTCCAAATAGATCAACCAGCTCAATCTAATCAATTTATAGATTATTTTATTATCTTGACTTCCAACTAGATCAACCAATTTGATCTAGTTAGTTTATAGAATATTTTGTTGTTTTATTTTCTAACTAGATTAACTAGGTTGATATAATCAATTTACAAATTATTCTGTTAATCTTTTTTTCAACTAGATTAACTAGATCAATTTAATTAGTTTACAGACTGTTCTATTATCCTATTTTTCCAACTAGATTGACCAGCTTGAAATAGTTAGTTTCAAGACTATTTTTTATCATGTTAGTCCAACTAAATTGACCAACTTGATCTAGTTGAATTTTAGCCTATAAACTTTGAATTCTTAAGTAAGTATTAGGACAAGTTTATTATTCATCATGCAACACCTATTTGATGAAGCTACACAACAAAATAAAAATAACATGATGAATCTTAATAATCCTCATAAATCCTTTAAGATGTATCTACCCTATCATGTGTTATCTAATCATGATCTTAGAAACATCCATGTTACTACTAGAACCACTAATTATGGGACTCTTCCCCATTATTCTTCTCTTAATTTGTTATTCCTACCTATGATAGAGGATGAAATTGATCTCGCATATATAGTCAAAATGATCTTATTCATCAATGAAAACATTCAACATCAGTGTAAGGATCTCATAACCATTTATAACCTCATGATCAGACCTCACATTAGAGAACCCCCTTCACCTTCACCTAGCTTTGCTACAGGATTTGGGGCAAATCATTCTAAAACTTTTGGAACACCCTTCTCCTCTATCATTCTTACTTATACTAGCATGTAATAATATTATTCATGTTTATAATATTATTCATGTTTACAATATTAAGGATCAATATAAGTTAGTATTGAGGTCCATAAAACTTTTAACATTATTAGTAGTGGGAGTTTGTGTAGTAATATCTTGATGATTATGAAGGGTATCCTTGTAAATAACTAGGTGAGCATTAGGTTGATTAAGGGATTCATGTTTAATTTTAGTTTCATGAGCCTTGGCTACCACTTCATAAGCTTGTTTATGTGTATGTATGAGTGATTCATGATCAAAATTAGGTCCAAGAATATATTCCATAGCAAAATTTCTTAATATGTTAAAAGTTTCATGAGAATGGCCCCAACTAGCATGATATAAATGGAATTTATGTGGATCATACCAATGTTTCATAGGGTGGGTAAGATCAAGATCTCATGGTGAAGTCCTAGGAATAATTTTTTGACTTTTTTCTAAGGAAATTGGTTTATGGATATCTACATTATTTACTTGATAAAATGTAAAACTAGGATGAGGATTGTTGTAAATTTATGATAATATAATAGGATTCATGGGACCACTAAGAGTAATAGGTTTAATGTTGTGTATGTAATCATAGGTATATGTAACACCATCATTGTTTGTATGTCTATTTTTAAATTTCATAAGCAATCAAGTTCTTGTAAGAGGGAGAAAAGGCTCAAATTATCATTTAATAAAGTTTTGACATTTGACTTGATCAAGGTATTCTTCTAAATATTTTGGAGGAAGATTCCTCACATGATATTATAGTTTAGGGTGAAGAGAGTTAGTGATTAAGTGAAAGAGAATGTCATCTGAAATGTTATGCTCAACATTGTTAGACAAGGATTTCCACTATTTGATGAATACTTGGGCTATTTTGGATTCTAATTGCTTACTATTGATAAAATTAACTACATTTTTTATAGGAAGATCATTAGTTTAGAATTCTCAAATCAATGCATTGACTAAGTCTTCCAAGCTAGATATAGAATAAGTTTTGAGTTTATTATACCAGTATAGAATGTCACCTAATAAAAATTTAGGTAAGATATTTGTGGAAGTGAAAGTATTGAGTTTAACCTAATATTTGTATAAGTTTCCAAAGGTTTTCAAATATAAGGCTGGATCAGTGGATCCATTATAAGTGATAGTGGGAACTATACCACCTATGTCAATGTTTACAATTTGATGAACTAAAGTTTCACTTTGTGAATTTTTAATGGCCTTGTTAAGAAGTGGATGTTGAGGTATAATATTACCATGTACATCTCTAAGGGAAGGTGGGGGGAATTAGTATTTTAGATCCCCCATTGAGTAGGTTGAGGATGATTTTAAAGATGCATTAATTAGTTTTGTATTTACATCATTTGATTGGCACTATTAGTTTTAAAATTATCCATTTGATTTAAAGTTTGTAATAAAATTTTATTAGTATTAATGGTATTTTTATTAGTGGGAGCATCATGGGAAGCATTATTAGTATGAGAGGCATTGATAATTTGAGCTACAATAGTAGTTGCATTAATTTGTATTAATGTATACATTTTGATTAGACCCACTAAAGGTCATGCTTGGCATGTTTTTGGGAATGGTTAGCATGGAGGATGAAGAAGGCATAGAGGATGATTACATGGTATTATAATTAGGCATGATATAGGAGAAAGGTGTTCTAGAAGTTTTAGAATGATTTGCCCCAAATCCTATAGCAAAGCTAGGTGAAGGTGAAGGGGGTTCTCCAATGTGAGGTCCCATCATGAGGTTATAAATGGTTATGGGATCTTTACCCTAATTTTGAAGGTTTTCATTAATGAATAATATCATTTCAACTATATATTTAAAATCACTTTCATCCTCTACTATAGGTAGGATTAACAGATTACGAGAATAATAATGGGGAAGAGTCCCATAATTAGTAGTTCTAGTATTAACATGGATGTTTCTAAGATCATGATTATATACCACATGATAGGGTAGTTGCATATTAAAAGCTTTATGAGGATTAATAAGATTTATCATGTTATTTTGATTTTGTTGTGCAACTTCATCAAATAGGTGTTGCATGATGAATAAGAAACTTATCCTAATGCTTACTGAAGAATTGAAAGTTTATAGGCTAAAAATCAACTAGATCAAGTTGGTCAATTTAGTTGGAATAACGTGATAGCAAAATGGTCTTAAAACTAACTAGATCAAGCTGGTCAATCTAGTTGGAAAAATAGGAAAATAGAATAGTGTGTAAACTAATTAAATCGATCTAATTGACCTAGTTGGGAAAAAGATTAACAGAATAGTTTGTAAACTGATTATATCAACTTGGTTAATCTAGTTAGAAAATAAAACAACAAAATATTCTATAAACTGACTAGATCAAACTAGTTAATCTAGTTGGAAAGTAAGATAACAAAACAATCTGTAAACTGATTAGATCGAGTTGGTTGATCTTTTTGGAAAATAGGACAACAAATCAATCTATGAACCTAATGGATCAAGCTGATCAATCTAGTTGGATAAATAAGATAAAAGAGTAGTATACTAGATCAAACTATTTGATCTAGTTATATATTTTGATAAAAAAAATTAAACTATTAAAAATAGATAATTTAGTTTATAAACAAAAGTAAAGTAAGCACATAGGCAACTAAATCGAACTAGTCAATCTAGTTGAAACATATAACACATAACTTGCATCGACATTAGTTGATAGTGTGCAATACAACATAAAATAGTAAGCAACAAGTATAAAATATAATTTTTTAAGTTATTAATGCTAAATATTTATCTAAAAATAAGATTAAGAGTTTATACTAAAGGTTGTGTTTGAAAATGTAGGTTTTCAAAGATACTGGATTATTTGTTGGATAGTGATAACCCAATGTTTTAGAGTGCTAACTATGAAGTGTCATTCCCATATCCCACTAAACCTAGTTTCAATGGTAAACTATAAGTAGCTTCTCAATGCTGACCACTAACAATGCACCTCACAATCAAATGGATAATTGGATTTCTAATGTTCAATACAAAGGGAAATCCTATGTGTTTTATAAATATCATGAGGTACATAGAAAATAAATACCATGTTTAGCTCTATAATATGGCTATGATTATTAGGGAAAGCCTCTCATGCCATGATATATGTAAATGATAGACAAAAGACCATAAATAAAATATCAATTAACTCTTCATGATAGTAATTAAGTAGTTTTAAACAATGTTATTCATGAACACCCTTATGAACAAAATTATATTGCTCATCTAGTTTTATGAATGCCCTTCTACTACTATAACATTTATAAACATGAATAATATGAGGAGAGAAATTTCTTATATTGATCCTTATCTAACTTCAAACTACAAAAGTTTCCCAAACTTTTGTATTGTTCAATATTCTTACGCATCTTATCTTACAGAATTGGGGCACACAAAACTAAATTCAATCATTATAAAATAAAATATACTAACTTATATGTATCCAATAAAATGATATAATTAGGAACTAACTCATTCTTTATCGATATAAATTCTACCCCTCCCTTAGCTAAGACACCTCACTCAAAAATTCCAAAGTTACCTATTGCTAGTACTTATTCATCCCAAGACACAACCAATGATTCAAACACATTATCCAAATCGACATAATTAGACACAAATAATCAACCCATATTTACTAAGCACCAAAAAAATATATCTTACCAACATCAATTGAAATGCAATTTCACTACACCCTCAAATGATTTACTTCAACATTATGCACCTTTTCCTAATAAAAATCTAACTGAATATGATGAATGGGATCCTATAACTAAAATTTCACATATCTTATCTCAAATTCCTTTATTATAACTTATGATAACTTCCCCTCATCATTGTAATCATATAATGTAACTTTTATCTTAAATGAACATCACTCATTCCCCCCCAGTTTTTAGGGTAATCTAAAGATAGCATTTTTCAGTACTATGAAGAAATGTCTATCCATGTTGATGAAATGGTAGATACTTATTTTTCACTCAAATTTCATATCATCTCAATGATTATCAATTAAATATTAATTCATGTGGATGATTCTCCATTATTCATTAGCATCCAAATAAGAGATATCCAAGTCAAACATGCTTTGATTAATGAAGTTTTAGGCACTTGTATGGCTTCACTTAATTTCATCAAAATACTTAGATATTATGAATGTAATATTAAATCTAATCAAAGTATATGTCAAGGACATGATAGATGCAAAATTATCCCTTTAGGTTGTGTTTGGATTCCTATCACATTTCCCCCCATCATGATATACATCAACATTATGATATTTAATTCCCCACTATCATATAACATTTTATTCAAATTACCTTGGACACACCACATGAGATCCATAGCCTCTTCATCATGTCAATGTGTTAAATTTCCTTATAATGGTGCTATATACAAGATTTAAGGAGACACATATCCTTATAATTTTAAATAATTTCAAGAAATAAGTGTTTTTAAAATACCTACCCTCAAACCTTTACCTAGAATTCCTTTTCATGATTCACAACCCTTTAATTACCATATCAATTATACTAGATTTTATATGGTCACCCTAAATTAATAGGCAATATACCACCTAATCTCTTAGATTTAGATGATAATGAAACAAATGAAATTAGATTGAAGATTAAAATGTCTAAACTATCTCCTCACATAATTTCTCAATTACCTCTTTAATAACCTCAATCTTGTCAAAAACTATTAAATGAAATTCATGTCACTCTAGCAAATACTAAATAATATATTCATCGTGCCTCTTCAACCAATAAAATCATTGATGCATGTACTATTGATCTTCACATTATTTATTATGATGATGGATATTCCTTATGTGATCAATTTTTAGTTAACTCTATTCAAGCTAAAAATGAAGTGATACTTAGATATCATTCTTATTTATATCATTCTTTTAGTTTTATTCATGTAATTCCTTCTTATTCTATGGTACCTAACATTAGTTATTCTTCACTTGATTTTTCACAGTTCTAAGATGGAGCACACATATGTTAATTCTCATCTAATAACTATTAAGATTATTTAGATTATGCTTCTATACCATGCTATGATGGGACCTTTCTAGTTCACTAGATTCTCATATCCCTCTCGCATACTTCTTCCAGAGATATCTGATACTTTATGATATCCTGCTTTGAGCTTATCTTTTGCAGTAGTCTAGCCTAGTCCTAATCCTACTCTAATTTTTCCTCTTATTTATGATGGCATAATACCTTTATCTTAATCTTGATACTCTACTGACACAATGGTTATATGATCCATATTTTGAGTTATATAGGGTTATCGATCATTAGACCAAGGATACTCGTCTACATCAATAATTCATGGCACAACAGTGAGCTTTAGGATCTAATCCTTCTACAAGTATCCAAATTTTATATTTTGTTAATCCTAGATGTAATTTTTTCACAACACACACATGCATTCTTCCACTCATTACCAATAGCTTTGGTAATATATTGATACACTTCATCCAAAGAAGGCACAGTCTACTAACAAGAGCCTACCTCCTAAAATAATTTTAGAATACATCCCTAATAACAAGGAAGTTTATTATATATGTTATATTATACCACACATCATATAGATAGATATGGAGTACTACAATAGTAATTTCATGATTCTTCATGGCCTATGCCTTCATTGGCTTAGTTACATACTCCAAGTCATTTTCGGATAAAGGATCAACCTTCTCTACAGCCTACATCTCTTCACAAATATGAAGATATTACTCATAGTTTGACATGAGTCCATTGCATCAAGTATCCCTTAAAATATTTACATCATTAGCATTATTCTTCTTCTATCATACCCACTTTCTCAATAGAGATGGTGCATTAGGAAGTCTTTTCATATCTCTCTACAAAATATTGATGAGACTTTTATTAAATTCATATTATAATTACACAGAGATGTATCAAATGTTATGGATAATGTTTATAGTGAAATTTATTAGTATTTTTGAACACATCATGGTGTTTTATCACATTATTTATTACATTTTCACATGATTTAGATTTTATCTATAAGTATATATTAATTTTATGTTTCACTTATCGATTAAAATTGTTTCATGAATTAATTTCATTGTCAAGTTCCCTTATTCTATTTAGGATGATTTATCTTCACATTTATTACATAATTCATTTATATCATATAGTTATTATTTTGATATGGTTTTAAACCCACACCCTTTAATATCCTATCTTTACCCTATGCTTAGCTAGAAAGCATAGTTCTCATTATATCATTTTATACACATACTACATGATCTTCACTTTCCCTTTATTCTTCATTCATACTAAGTACACATATGGTTAGTCTTTAGATCACATACGTGTTTATGGGAAAGCCTAATTCTTTATCAAGATGATAAAATCTCTCCATACTTTGTATCTTGTTACCAAAGCCTAAAACCTATCTATGTTTGTCACTTTTTATCACTCGTGTTTGGTCATTTTGAATCTTTATGGAGGAGGAATATAAAAATTCATAAAATGGTTAAAATCCAAATA
Source organism: Torreya grandis (assembly GCA_037957365.1). Taxonomy (NCBI): domain Eukaryota; kingdom Viridiplantae; phylum Streptophyta; class Pinopsida; order Cupressales; family Taxaceae; genus Torreya; species Torreya grandis. The sequence continues at coordinate 3,967,124 of JARHVA010000999.1, read as the reverse complement.
AATTAAGCAAAATACAATGATTAAAAGTAAAAAACAAACATTTAAATGTCAAAATCACACCAAAATATGTGATTCTTATTATAGCACATCTCTTATTTCTAGTCAAAACTCAAATTTCATAGTTGGCCTCATGATAGATTCAAAGTCCATTGGGGTGCAATAGGCTAGTAGACTGGGAAGAGATTTCAAACTTATCTGTAGTGCTACCTAATTTTTCATGCAAGTACCCAATCTTCATAGTAGAGTGGAAAATCTATAATGGGTCATGTGGAATGGGGAACATATTGTGGAAAGGTAGGCCTATTTTACTTTTTCTTGTATATATCACTTTCATGAGTTGATCTAAGTACTACACATATTTATCAAAAACATTGTGTATACTATGAATAAATAGCTTATGATTTATCATCTAACAAATTTTTACACTTACCTATTTACTTAGTATGTCTCATGCCTACTAAGGATTATTAGAAATGTTTATCATGTTTTTTCCACTTCCTTTTTCATTATAACATTACCAATATTCCTCTTTGATGAATATTATTTTATCATTGATCATACCCCTTTGTTTCTACTTTTGTGAGTTACAATGTACAACCTCAGATAGGACCATTCTTTCTTTACAAACATTCCTCTATTTTCCCTAAACATTTACCCTAATTATCATTAACCTTAATGATTTACCCTTTATGAGTTGTAGTATAAGACCTTGGATAGGACCATGTTTTCTTCACAAAGTCTCCTCAAATTTCATAACATGTCTTAAGTCACAAAATAATTATATTTTTTTCAAACAAACAATTGAAACAAACTCTACATTTTATGTTTGTCATCTCACTTGATTGTACCTTACATTATAGATCATTGATTTTCATGTTTTACAAGCTTCCCCACATGATTTAGTGTATTTTACATATCAATTCTTTTTTATCTATATATATTTTACACACTTCCCAACTTGAGTAAGTGTGTTTTACATTTCAATTTATTTTTATTTTTATTTTTATTTTTATTTTTATCATTTATTTTTTACACGCTTCCCAACATGATTTAGTGTGTTCTAATTTTCATTTCATTTTTTTTGTTTATTTTATGATTTACACTCTTCCCAATATGATTTAGTGTGTTCTAATTTTCATTTAATGTTTTATTTATTTTATGTTTTACACACTTCCCAACATTATTTAATGTGTTTTACATGACATTTCATTTTACATTATATTTTTTACATTTTACACTTTTTATCATTCTTTTTAACCATGTATTTGTTCACATTTTATATAAAAGAATCAAAATACATAACACATTTTCTCATAGCATATATCAACAATTAAACACACACTATAAAGAAAATACATACATCCATGAGTCATAACAACAAATATACATCTATATATAAATGGTTCAAATGTTTGATACAATATAACAAAATGTTATAAGCACAATACAATCTCAACTCTATGGTTATGATCCATCATGTCTATCTAATGGTGGATGGGCTACACTACCCATAGATGCATGTGACTTCCCCCTTTAAATAGTCCACTACAAAGACTTTATCCATAGATGTAGGCCCTCAATTTGTCCCTATAAGTTGGCCACATGGCCCTATACATGTGCTAACTCTTTGGACATAGCTAAATGAGTGGTCTGATCCTTAGCTAATGTCTACTATGCCCTTAGTTATCCATCACCCACTCTAGGAGGTAAGGCCACATGTGTTGCATCTCCCCATCTCTATAGCTCTTGCACTACCTCATTGACCAATCTAAAATAACTTACATGATCAAGGTCAGAAGGTACAAAAGGATCAATCATCCTCATAGTATCATGATATGATAACATATCATCTAATTTATCATGATTATTTACTTTTACCATCATATCATATATAACCTCTACAATATCATCTAAAAAATACAAACCAAAGGTACATTAGATATCACAACAATAATTTATCTAGCTTATATATCTACCTATTAACAAAATAATCAACATTAATTACATAACAAAACATGAATTACTCACCAATAGTTTCTCCATTTGGTTGCCCACCAAATACCCCCTATGAAGCATGGCTCCATGTGGTGGTAAAATTGGGTTCTAGAACATGAGCATGATGCATACCACTAAAAATCTACCACATAATAGACTAACTTACTGTAGATTATGCTAAGGGATCTCCCTTAGCTTGTGTCTCTCCCTCAACCAGTGCATCTACCTATGGTTGAACCTCTACCTACACCTAAACCTTCCTCTATCTATGTCACCATGGTGGTGGTCTTAGTGGTAGATTCAAAACCTATTGTAGTGTAACCATAACTACCTCTACCTCTCTATACTATGTTTCCACCTCTCCTTACTATCATCAGCATCATCATCCCTAAGGTTTTATCTTGTGTGGTTATATCATACACACATCAATAGGATCTCTTACAACTCCACTACCTCAATGCTCCTTCACATGTCATGCCCAAAATTTGGGCACTACTATAGGTGTCATAGGGTGTAGCAACATAAAATTGCCTAGTAAACAAGCAATAGGATATGGATCCACCTACCACGTATAATGAACTATAATTTATACATGAATATGTCCTTAAAAAATACTTGGTCAAAGAGGCCAAGTATTTGTATTACCCACATAAGGCTACCAAATAATCTTTCCTCAAGTAATCATCTACAAAGCTAGGACATGTGACACATCCCATAGTACATGATCTTATCTCCACTTCATTACATGAGGTAAAGTATTATCTATCACATGTGGAAATCTCACATGTTGATACATAAGAACCTCTCATATATCTAACTAATCAACAAAATTATAAGGCCCATAGTCATTTTTCCTTGTGAAAAGATATTGTACAAATCATACACTAGCTACACCTAGATCACTTATCCTAGATCATACATCATGCCTTACTCCAATATAGATCAACATAAGGAAACTACATATAGTGGAACCTTCCCATCAGACTTATGATAGATCACATGAGCTATCATAAGACTAATAATGGCCTTCTTTATATATAGAATAGATGACACATAAATATCAAATAAATAAATTCTCAAAGTACTAAACTATCTCTTTAAACTAGTTACTAATAAGTCTAAGGCTCATATCTTAGCATCTATCTCAAAAGTATCACAAATAATGGGTGTCCCTACAATAGGATGTCATAATATTACATGGACATCCTCTAGGGTGATAACCACCTCAATGGTATCCCCATCCACCACCCACCTAAAGGAGTTGGTCAATTTTTCCCATGTCCCTAAAAATATGGTAATTAACTCAACACTCAATATAATACACCACACTTGCATAATCCCATCAAAACTTAATGTTGTCATCTATCCCTGATCTACCACTATCAATCTATCTAGCAAATTAGGTGACCAAACTACATCCACCAATTGTCAGAGCCTCTATCATCTCTAAAAAATATCAAACAATAAAGTATGTATCAATTTTATATATTAAATCATCATTAATTACATTACTAAAATAAATAATACATGTATTTACATCTAACTTAACTACTTCATCAACCTATATTATCCCTTATTCATCATTTCTACTATGTCAGCCACATACCTATGTCAACCAAGGATATAATCTCTACCACATTGACCATGTATATAAATATGTAAGCCACAATTAAATTTTAATTATATTGGCCATTTTTTATAAAGATGGCCAACTAACTCTACTACATTAGCCACATGATACGAAGTCAGCCAGTGAACCTTACTAGATTGGCTAGGATATACAAAATTGGCTACTAAATCAATGCAAATGACCAATTCCTATATGTATCCAACCACTTAAATAACTTACTATATTGATTAGGATATAAATAATCATCCATATATATAATATTACACTAGATCGACTAATATATATACAGTCATCCATTTAACAACTAACTAGATTGGCTCGATAATACGTAATCAACCACTAAAATCAACCTGCCAATTTAAAATTATGTCAACCTAGTCAATCCCATTACTTTTAAATGGTGATTTTTAACTAACTCATGATTAATACCTTAGACAAAAAAATTCTATTTTTGTCCCTTACCCATTATCTATCATAATTCCTATTCTATCCCAAAAAATGGGGTGAAATTTGTTACAAAGGTTTGCCCTGACATGTAATTTTCTAAATCTACTCCATTTACAACTAAAAATGATAAAAAAATAATATTCAATACACCCCATAACTAGACTAAGTTTTCAATAGTTGCAATGCATCCTCCTCTTCATGCTCCTTACATTTGTGCCACCATCTTTCTCATCACTCCTCTAGGTCACATAGAGCTTTGGTTTCTCAAAATAATAAATATGAAAATGAATAGTTAAAATTTTATTATATATTCACAATTTACAAATTATTTATCTAGTAATTATTTACCAAAAAAATCCATCTTTTGCTCATGACTATGCTTCTACAATCTCTTTTTACAAACCACAATAAGTTCTAGAAACCTAATAATGTAGAGAAGTTTTCTATATTGACCTTATACTTTTGCAAAAAAATTGATTTCTATCTTATTTTTCAAGTCTGCCTAGAATTTTGTACATGGGACGTCTCTTCCACCTTTTTCTCATCTGGACCTTATTTCACAACAACAAGGTAAGTGAAGGCATGTATTTTTTAATTATTTACTTCCATCTATTTTTTTATTTTTTACTATAATTTATTAGCTCAACATTGTACATTGTTATGTTCTTTCTTGAAGTACCATCCCATGTTACAAGTATATGACATGTGATTAGCTTTGAGTGGGGTATATGTATATACATAATTTTTTTAAACTTTATAATTTACTAACAATTTCTCTCTTTTAAGAACCTATCAAGTTTAAATCTCTCAGACTGCACATCTTAAAGGGTGTACCGAGAAAGGGGTGGGTAGATTTTTGGTCCCTATACCATTACCTAAAACCACTAAAGGTCACTTTTATCCAACTCCCTAAGAAATCAAAACCCATTTCTACACTTCTCTAAGCAACTCCCCTTCCAAAATAGTCCATAACTAAGCAAACATCATTTTTGTTCATTTTCCTACTACATCAACCAGGTTGATCTTGTTAGGGATTCAATGTATGTTATAGAACTAAGTCAACCTGGCCAACCTAGTTAGATATCTAATAGCTACCTTTCCCACCTAACAAAATCAATTTGATTGATCATGTTAAATAAATTCCCATGAGGGTTTAGGGTTAATATTTAGATATAAATACCACTTCACTTCAATTTAATAAAGAGGAACATTCATTTTTGCATTGTCATAGCATGTAATTCTATTAATTTTACACTTGAGGAGTAATTACTAAGGGTTTTACCTTGGAAAAAATAAGCTTGTCTTGTGGGAAGGTCTTAGATGCAAAGTAGAGTCTTTTAGCCAAGATTTGATTTCTATAGTGTATTCCTTACAAAGCCATAACAACCTCTTACAAAGCACCATTGGCCAAGGCAAAGATTGAGACTCGACAGGTTCATCTAAAATTAAGTATTCTTAAATTTTACTCTTTCATTTGGTAGATATATATTGCATAAAGTAATAGGTTGAATATTTTATTCATTGCTTAGTTTACCTCTACATTTACTTGAGTAGAGTTATCTTTGCTTGTTATATGTTATTTATTATTAACTTTACCACTTTGTGCCATAAGCTTTAGTGAGCACTAGATTACATTTGTTTTATGTATTGTAGGCCTATCTAGGGTTATTGCATGGTATCATTTACCTAGAGGCTTTGTAACCCTCTTATTTTGTGTTGTGTAATAAGATATCCCTTGGTTAGGTTTAGTGGATCTGAATTAGTCATGTCTGGATATAAAAAGCCATGCAATGAATTATTATTAAAATTGCCTTGTCTGAGATTGGAACTCACTAAGTAGGACAAGTTTTAGATCCATCCTAATTCATTTCATACATTGGTTAGATAAAAAGTCTTGATGACTTGATCAATGATATGTTGTAAAAAATGTCACTTTGTGTTAGACCCCACTAGGCTAACCAACAATTACACTAAAAAAAATTGATCACAAGAAAATACTTATAAAATTATTTACAACTATTTGTTTATCACTTGAAAACTAAATGAATATAAGTAATAAATGTTGCAATAACATTAACCCACTAGCTAAATCAAAACCATTTAGTACTCAGGTAATAAACTAGTCTATAAGTTGAATAACTATCAATTAAGTAAAATAAAGTAAAATATATATACAAATATTGATATATTCCATAAATTAGATATAAATGTGTTTACAGCCACTATTGTTTATATTTTTAGAATAAAATACAATTTACATAGCCATTATTGTGTTGAATATTCATCAAATAACAAAGTACAATATAGTACAATGTTAAATATATAAAAAATAAGTACAATAGTAAAAATGAGACATTAAAAAACTCCATGGTCTATCTCATAATATGAGTAAAATTCCAAATGTTGAATCACCAGACAAAGGGAGAACATCATTCAATTGTTTTACCTCCAACCATAGACCTATGATCTCCTGCACACCTCCCAATTGGGAGTGGCCCTACACTTCATGAAGGGGAAGATAAAAATAATTTGATATCAATAAATCAACTGGAACTAATGTGTTGACAATCACTATTACATGAAGAAATTATATAGACCATAGAAATCCATTCCTTTATCTAAATGAAATCAACATACACATGTAGACTAGAAGTACAGTGAAATGATAATGTCTTAACTATAACATTATTTTGGCCATAGTTTTCATTATAAAATTCATATTTATGAATCTAAGTCATTTTTACTCACATATAACTCTTTGCTAATAAATCATGACATGACATGATATCAGGATATAGGTATATAAGTTACCCACTCGGATAGTCGTATATGTACCTCTTGTTATCTAGGAACATTCTACATATAAAGATTCAAAAGTATAATAGTATAATACATGTAATAATAAATGATGTAAATAATTATTAAACAAGATTCCAACTAATTCCAAACACTTAACATCAAGATGAAAATTTAGATTTATCAATACACTTGATTCCATACCAGATATGTTCATTATACTAGAACAAGAATCAAATCATTCTATGCCTATATTTCTAGTATATCTTTCTATCATAATTATCATTTATGCAAATATGCACATCTAAAATAAATCTATAGCCAATAGTCTATTCTATTTATACTACAAGTATGTCATCTATTCTAAAACAATATGTAGGATCCATGAATTTTCAACCAAAATCTAAGACTATATGTTATTTCAAAACCATTCTTGTCTTTATTTTAATTTATCATGTTCTAATAAGAATGTAGACCTTTCCATAGTAAGATTGTATTTTTCTCATAATATATATTACAAGATCTACCTCATGTTAGATCCATCAAGACATTATAACTCTATGGATGGGGTATTATATGTACATTAGACTTCATAGATCCATCTTTTCTTAAGATCCTGATTATTATTGCAGTTGTACATGACCATTTTTAATAACATAGAACTATGTATATCATATTATATGTTTACATAATAATACATCTTCATACCAATTTTACATGTAAGTATATTCATTCAAATAACCGACTATTGAGGTAAGTTCCAATAAGATTTATATTGCCTAGTTGATATTCAGGTTTCATCCCATTCTTCAATTCTATACAAAGTTACAAGTCCATAATATTTTTTTTACTAGTATGTGTGTGTGTGTGTACATGTACATACATACATACATACATATATATAGCTCATGATACATCACTACATTTATTTTGCAATTTTCTTTAATTATGCAAGTACCATTGATTTTCCAATTTCCAATTCTTATTTTGCTTGATATTCCTAAAGTGACCTACATATAGGTCTATTCCCGTACCAAAGGATCACACTACATTTTTACCAAGTACATAAATATTATGTAATGCACAGGTTTATAACTAAAACTAGATCCTTTCATTAACTCATAGATGAGTTATATACTTGGGTATGATTTTGCTTTATTACTTGGTATATTTTTAACAGATTTTAATACAAATAACACCATAACTAGACATGTAATACTTATTTTTCCATTACATAATTAATTATATATATCAAAATATACATATATACACAAATATGAATATATTTGTGCATATATTTATATTCATTCTATTTTACATTCTTTTTCTCTATCATCATATATTTTCTAGGTCAGGTTAATATAATCAACTAAGGACCCATTTCTAACCTAGTTTTGACACTAAAAATCACATCCTACATCTGTAGTCTTTTTTTACAAAAAATTGGTCAAAACCTTATACCAAATCAAGAGTAAGAGAATATATGAATATCTCTTTATGTGTGCAAGCAAATACAAAATGTGTGTGTGTGTGTACTAATGGATATATGTTATTTCATCAAAATCCTCTAACACACATTTTATACAAGTAATTTAAAAACCCTACAAGGTAAAGTTCCCAAAACTAGAATTGGGTTGAGGAAATTTGAAGGTGAAGTTGTTATATAACATGCTAAAGGGAATTCATATCAATCAATATCAAGACATGAAAACAACAAAGACTAACTCTTTATCAATAGGGTTTGGTCCTTAACTCTATAGGCCTAAGGATGGAATAGTTTTTGTCATAGGTTTTGTTACTTGTATTAGATGTATGAAATTTTTGATTTAACAAAACTCTAGTTGAAAATAATTGTATTCCAAGGCTATAGACCTAAGGATGGAATCAAATTCCATCCTTAGGGCTATAGACTTGAATTACTATAGTTTTCAATCAGTATTTTGTTAAATCAAAACTTCCATACATCTGATACAAGTAACTAAACCTATGACAAAAAACTATAGCATTTCCTTCTTAGATTTTTTCAACTATTAACAGAAAATTTGGCCTTGTTATAGAAGGTTACAGACCAAAAATGTGTAAATTTACAGAGCTCTAAACTTTCTTCCTTTGCCAAGATTTTTCCTTCCTCTTTTATCATTTTTTATTCCTTTTCCTTTCCTCCCTTATTATTTATTACCTTTCCATAAACCATGCATGTCCTCCATGACCTAATTTATCCTCAATATTTCTACCAACATTTTCATAATGCAACTCATGCTCATAAATTCATCATTCCACTACTATTTGTTGAACTCGTAGTTTGATTTACACATACAGGCATGGCATTCAAAAAAATTGTCATCATCTCCTTGGTGAGGTGAAACCTCAAAATGATACAATTAACCAACCAAAACCAAAATCCTAATTCCATATTACTTAGTTTTATCATATTTTAATTAGGACATCATAATGAAAGCATCATTGAACTTCCATGTAAAAGTCCAAGTTTTATCTATTTACCTAAAGATGCCAAAATAACTATAATGTATGAAACTTCAAAGTAGCAACCAAAATCAATTTGCTTTGGGAAGTATCTTTCCCCTAAATACCTTACCACCAATTGGGTAATTTAATAACTCAAATCTACATGGTCAAAAAAATTATTAAAATAACTACCAATCAAGCATAAACATTGTTAAGATTATAAAAGCATAGCTGAATGAGATCAATCAAGCAGTCTTTAACCTAATCAATAACTTTCCTATGTTAAGTCACAAAATCATAATATAATTAGCTAATAAAAATAGGTAAACAATCGACTCAGATCAATACACAATCTTATACTTGATATAATAAGGTGAAAATAACATAACACAATAGAGATTCATCATATGTATGTAAATCATGGAAATCAAGACAAGTAAGACTCAATTATCACTAAGCAACCAACATAAATAATGTTTGTTTCACTCAAATAACTAAAGTCATGTGTGTTTGGGTTTGATAAAATATATATTTATCCCCATTGTCAGTATCTACACCCCTTCTATGTTGGTGTAGTGCTTTTTCCCATTAGGTTTTGCGTACATGATCTTATGGCCATTCTATGTCAATTAAGCTTCCTTAGGTTAGTTATAAAAGGGTCACATAGGCTAATTATATTTTAATGTAATTATCTAATTATGAAAATTAGAGGCTTCTTCATGTTGCTCTAATTTTCCTTATTTATACCCCATTTTTTATTTTTGGAAGGTAAGATTAGAAAGATAGGTTAATGCGATTTTATGCAAGTAAGTCATATTTTGTAATATTGTCATGTAAATATAATCTTCTTATTTCTTTGCAATTTATCTATGATTTCATTGTTGGTGTAGTGATTTTTCCCATTGGAGTTTGCCTACACGACCTTATGGCCATTCTATGTCAATTAAGCTTCCTTAAGTTAGTTATAAAAGGGTCACATAGCCTAATTATATTTTAATGTAATTATCTAATTAAGAAAATTAGTAGCTTCCTCATGTTGCCCTAATTTTCCTTATACATACCCCACTTTTATTTTTTGGAAGGTAAAACAAGAAAGATAGGTTAATGCAATTTTATGCAAGCAGGTCATATTTCACAATATTGTCATGTGAAGACAAGTTTCTTCCTCCTTTGCAATTTATCTATGATTTCATTGCTACATACATAGATTTTCTTAATCTTTTGTGTAAGGATCTAAGATCATGGCCAATCTAACATGGTATAAGAGCCATTTTTGTCAGCATTACAGCAACCTTTGTGGTTAATTCTTGTCACATTCACTATTTTAGTAAAAAGAAAGGTTTGATGGGATTCCTTGGAGAATTCATGTAAATTTTTCTATTAGAGCTTTAGATCTCAAAAATGACTATGCCATTGGTTTTAGAAGGTGTCAAAACCCTTGAAACGACTGTAAACATGACCTAGTTCTAGAACAGTCAATTTTTTCCTCTCTTTTTGGCATCTTAAGGCCCCTTTTTCTATTTTTTACAAAAATCCATACTTTTTATGTTGTTGTGAAAAAACACCTTTTGGGTTTTCTTCCTTAGGTCAAAATCTTAAATGGGTCTCTTACAGAATGTCCATTGCTAAAGTATTTTAGATGTTTTTAGCTTACCTCAATCTACGTGATGTCAAACCTCTATGTTACTCAGATTTATAGGTGGTCATTACTTCAGCTCTGTAGTTGATAAATTTCAAGTTGCATGCTTTGGAGAGTCTGTTAACCAATCTAGACTTTCAGAGGGTTGTTACTTAGCTAGCAGACCAAATCAAACTTTCAGCGGTGAGTAACTTTACTTTTCTAAGTTGAGTTGTTTGTTAAGTTCGCTTACTTGCTTGTAGACCAACTTGGACTTGTGGAATTGATTTACTTGAAAATTTGTGAAGTTAAGGAAAGCAGGTTCAAAAACCTAGTTTACACTACTCTAGACCATTTTAGGCTTTCAAAAGGGTCATTATTGTGACTCAAGTTTTGGAAAGGTGATTGTTGTTGGGAGTTGGAAGTAAAGCAGTGTTAAAAACCTAGATTACTCTTCTAAGACTGACTCAAGTTTTAGAAGGGTGATTATTATTGGTAGTTAGAAGCAAAGCAATGTGAAAAACCTAGATTATTCTACGAAGACCAACTTGGAGTTGCAAGGCACCTCTACTTGAGTTTTCAAAGGTGGATTACTTACAGAAGTTAAGTAGTGTCAAAAACATGTATTACACTGTGAAGACCAACTCAGAGTTGTGGGTCACCTCTACTCAGGTTTTTGAAGGCCAATTAATTACATAAGCAAAGTAGTCTTAAAACTCCAAATTACTCTCCCTAGACCAACCTAGAATTTCAAAGGGTCTTTACTGATCAGGTTTGTGGGGTATCATTACTTCTATTTTTTACCATTTCTATCTTTTTCGGTAAGTCTTAAAAAAATTACATTTTTGAAAAGGGTCTAGGAATATGTGGAAGTAAGAAATTGTAAGTGCCATAAATTTCAATCTATAGCTCTGTTTTGGGTGTTAATTTATTTTAAAGTGCATATTTTTCAAGCTCTATGCATTGGTGATATTATTTTAGGCCCTTTGTAATATCTAATTTTCTTCATGGTATAATGGCTTAAAACTCATTATACCTTTCTTATATGCATTATCAATTGTGTTTGACATCCCTCGCATACTCTTTCACACTAATTACTCATAGACGCATTCTCAACGGTGCCTGACATCAAATATTGAGTGTGTGTTGTATTGTAACTTAAGGGGGGGTCTGATTGATAGTTCAAGGGGTTAATTATACTATATGCAATCTATTCTTTATTTTCATCTTGATTTTTTAAATTGTCTTAATCTAATTTGAACTAATAGATCTAAACATTGAACCACTCACTCCATTTAACTATCTCAATTAGAAATCTAAAACGTAGCTCACCTTGAGAGGTAAAGGACTCTATTGGATCACTATGGGTGAGGAAACTAAGTTGTCTACAAATGTAAAAAAAGATAAGTGGTATAATAGATGTGATGAGGTATATGGGTTCTTATCCTTGTCAATATCTCCTGACCTCATGTTTCATGTTGAATCTACAAAAACTCTCAATAAATTTTGGACTATCCTAGATAAGCTTTTTGGAGTACAAGACATCATTAGGGGTCATGAGTTAGAGAATGAGCTCATCACATTAAGCCCAAGTGACTATGACACCCTACAAGACTTCTTTATAAATTTTAAATCACTGAGACTGTAGTTGAAACAATGTGGCATTGAGAAAATAGATGACTAATTGATTTTATTCATGCTTGTAAAACTAGGTCATGACTATTCAATTTTCATCTCTATATTTCATGCTACCAAACATGCACTTGGATCCACTTGGAAAATGCCATCATTTGATGAGTTTATTATCGATATGACTCAAGAGCAAGATAATTTAGTTCAAATAGGTGCACTAATGTCTTCAAAATCATATGCCTTAATTTTCAATCAAGATAAAAAAATGCCTTCTAATAGTGGCAAACAGGAGAAGAAATAGTCTAAACCAGATCATGAGCATAAAAAGAATCATAAATTATATGCCAAGCCTAAGACATCATCAAATGAGTCCTCCTCAAGTGGGAAACCTAAGAAGGAGAAACTCAAATGAAACTTTTGAAAAAAACTTGGGCATGATGAATCTTAGTCCATAAAAAAGAAGATTGACACCTTGACTAAGATGCTTGACAAGAATAACATTAGTGTTCTTGAATCATCAGCTCAAAACACATCCACATAATATTCTACAAAGGCTAAATACATCAAAAAGGGTAAAAATAAGGGAAAGGCACTTGTTGCAGTAGCTTCTCAGCCTTCAACTTGGGTTATTGACTCGAGTGCTTCCTATCACATGGCTTTCTTAGAGGATCTATTTTCAAAAATAGAACCACGTTTTGTGCCTTCAATTCTCATGGGTGATGACACTTTAATAGAATTCAGTGGTAAAGGATCAATTGAAGTAAGTGATGGGACATTCAATGATGTTTTGTGTGTTCTTTCACTATCTACCAATCTTTTATTGATGTACCAAATCACCCACATAGGTGTAGAAAAGTGAGTTAAGTTCAAACCTAATTGAGTGGTTATCAAGGAGATACATAGTGATACTTCAATGGTTTATGCAAAGGCCAATCATCAGTCTAGGATATATACCTTCTCACAATTTGCCCCATATTAGCCCTCAGCTATACTACTTACTCATGTACATGGAGTGAGTAAACTACGGCATGAATAGTTTGGCCATTTAAACTACCATTACCTAGAGCAACTTAGTCATCAGGACATGGTTTTAGGATTGCCTAAAGTTAAATTCTCAAATGGCTTATGTAATGGATAAATTCTTGGCAAGCATTTGGAAGATAAATATGACAAGGGCAAAGCAAGGAGATCTAAATAAAAGCTAGAAATTATCCATAGTGACATAGCAGGTCCATTTCTAAAACCTTCATTCAATAGGACTAGATACATGCTCACAATCATTGATGACTTTTCAAGGTACACCTGGGTGTTTTTTCTCAAAAATAAGTTTGAGGTCTTTGATCACTTCAAGGGCTTCAGGGCACTTGTGGAGAAGCAGTCAGATTATTCCAACAAAATCTTAAGGATTGACAATGGTGGGGAGATGTCAATAATAGATTTGAATAGATTTGCACATCAAAGGGGATTCAGATGAAACACATAGTTATATACAGTCCTTAGCAGAATGGTATGGCTGAATATAAGAACTATACCTTGAAGTAAATGGCCAATTACATGCATCAATCAATGTATCTTGCTTCTCAATTTTAGGCTAAATTAATCAATTATGTGTGCTACATCCAAAATCATGTTCCACACAAGGACTTGAAAGGAATCACTCCTTTTGAAGGTTGGGATGGTCATAAGCCTACAGTAAATCACTTTTGAGTGTTTGGATCACCAGTAATGGCCTATATTCCCAAGAATAAATGTAAGTCAATGGACCCTCAGAGTTGATCTTGTATCTCTATTGGGTGTGCAGAGGGTACTAAGGGATACAGGCTCCTACATCCTAAAACTCATGAGTTGTTCATAGAAAGGAGTGTCAAGTTTCATGAGGGCCTACCTAAACTCACTATTGGCACTCTAAACTCTTCAAAAGTCTCACTGGACATTGATTCCACCTTAGACAGTGACTTGGATCCACCTCAAAATCCTCTTGATGATCAGGATGACTCTTCTTCTTCTTTAAGTGATGAGAGTAGTGATGAGGATTCTCCATCTCACACTCACACTATAGATGATGATGACTCACCTCTTGATTCTCTAATCTCATACAATTTTGATCCCACTTAGGCCAAACAAACACTTCAAAGTGCTGAGAAATGGGGTGGAAATCCATCGGATATAAGGCAAACATGTTCACAGTTTTAGGGGACTTCACATGCTTACTTGGCCATTGCCTCAAATCCACAAACCTTTTGTGAGGCATCTGGCATTCTAAAATGGTATTCTATTATGTAGGAGGAGTATAGTTCCCTAATCAGGAACAAAGCATGGGACTTGGTCCCTCTTCCTAAAGGAAGAAAATTAGTCCATTACAAATGGGTTTATTGGACTAAATATGGTGTAGATGGGTTTGTTGATAAGTACAAAGATTATCTAGTTACAAAGGAGTTTTCTCAGGTGCCTAGCAGAGACTACACTAAGACATTTGCTCCTATAGCCAAGATGATGTCTATCAGACTCACTCTAGCCATCAAAGCCATAAATCGGTGGGATGTTCACCAAATGAATGTCAAGAGTACTTTTCTACATGGTGACCTCAAAGAAGAGATCTACATGGAGTAACCATAAGGCTTTGTGGAAGATTCCTCCTTGGTCTGTAGACTCAAGAAATCTATCTACAAACTCAAACAGGCCCCTCAATCATGTTATGCCAAGATGGAATCCTTTCTCCTCATAGTCAGGTTCACTAAATGTCACTCAAATTCGAATGTCTACATCTTGCAGTAGGATGATTCTCTGTTGATCCTATTTCTCTATGTGGATGACTTGTTGATTATAGAGAGCTAATGATCATCCATTTTAGCAGTGAAAATTGCACTTTTAGATATATTTTTAATGATAGACATGGGATTGTTGCATTAATTTATCAGGATTGAAATCATACAGTCATATTTTAGGATAACTTTATCATAATCCAAGTATTCTCTGGATTTTATTGTGAGGTTTAACATGGTTGATTGTAAGCTAGCTCCTACTCCTTTCTTATCTGGTGTGAAGCTTGAGGTTGATTATCCTACACCATTGATTAATGCAACTCGATATTAGTAACTTGTGGGTAGTTTTATCTATCTCACACACACTAGCCCTGAATTATCCTATGTAGTTGGCATGGTCTCCCAATTTATGTAGGAGCCACATGAATTGCATTGAAAAGTAGCTAAGCAGATTATGCATTACATTCAGGGTTTATACAACTATGGGATACACTATAGAGCAGGAACAATGGTTGATTTGATTGGATACATAGATTCAAATTGGGCTAAAGATATTTAGAGTTGAAATTCCACTTCAGGGTATATTTTTTCACTTTTTTTTAGTCCAATAAGTTGGTCAAGCAAGAAGTAACATGTAATTGCTTTATCATCTATATAGGTAAAATACAAAGGGGTTATCAATGCCACCATTGAGGCAAACTAGCTTCAAGGGATTCTCACTAAGTTTGGCATCTAGTTTCATAAGCCAACAATCATTTACTATGACAACCAAAGCACTATCTAGATTTTTAAGAATCTAGTTCTCCATCAAAGGACCAAACACATAGAGATTCACATGCCCTTCATCAGAGAGCTTATAAATAAACAAGTCATTGATCTTTGGTACTATCTAACATCAAAGTAGATTTCAAATATTCTGACCAAGCCCTTCATAAAGAGTAAATTTATTCATCTGAGAGCTCCTATTAGGGTTAGGGCTGCTCCACCTTCTTCTTCCTCCTACGGAGGTTTTTCACTATGTACTTGGGTACCTCATTAAGCTTTCAATACCAGGACCCAATTCTCATCTCACCTAAGCTATGCTTAAGGGGGGTGTTCATGTAGTGCTTTTTTCCATTGGGTTTTTCCAACATGACCTTATGGCCATTCTATGTCAATTAAGCTTCCTTAGGTTAGTTATAAAAGGGTCACATAGGCTAATTATATTTTAATGTAATTATTTAATTAGAAAAATTAGTGGCTTCCTCATGTTTCCCTAATTTTCCCTATATGTACCCCACTTTTTTTTTTGGAAGGTAAGACAAGAAAGATAGGTTAATGCAATTTTATACAAGCAGATCATATTTTGCAATATTGTTGTGTGAAGATAAGTTTCTTCCTCATTTGTAATTTATCTATGATTTCATTGCTACATACATAGATTTACTCAATCTTCTATGCAAAGATCCAAGATCATGGCCAATCTGGCACTCTCCAATGATACTCTATCTATCTCATCAAACAAATTATTAGTTAGTCAAAACTCAAAATAATCATCAGCATATAACCATACTAAACTATTGAATGCAAGTGATCTAAATCGTGATCATAAGCATAATAAAACATATGCAACAACTATCTCTCTAGAGACTTATCATGAACTAAGTAATATATCTATCAACTAAACAACATGTACTAATTTAATTCAAAAATAAACAATGGATCTACTAATCATTAACCACATATCCATAGAGTTTATGCAGTAGAGCCAAACATTAGACAGAGAATACAGAGTAATTATTTCTCAACCATAATTTATTATTCTACACACCCATAGAATATTGCATACGAACATATTACAAAATATATAAGAAAAGTATTTCTTATATTTAGGGAGAATAATATCTCACTAGCTACAATAACCTAATTGTAATATATTATTTTCTATAACAATAAATACAGCTAATAAAATAACTAATAATAAAAACTTAACTTATCATATTAACCATTCAATAAGTAGTAACTAGTATTTTAACCAATGTAAACACTAATCCCTAACATTCCCCCCTTAGTTTTTACATGGAAATAAAGTACGTCATGTGAACTAAAAATAGAATCATATGCCAATGCATACTTTTAGGTCTGCATATTATTGTTTGAATCTTGTTGTTTAAATCTTGTTGTTTGGATCTTATTGTACATGATCACCTATATACAAGAACTTATCTCACTTTCACTTTGAGTTGAATATATTCACCAGTTGATCATCTTTCAATGAAGTATAGTAGTCAAAGGATCTATGTAGTCGTTTTCCCTACTATACGATTGTTTAAATATTCCATGATATCTACATACTCCTTTTCTCCAATCTTAACAGGGGAATGATTATAATGTTTTTTTCTTCACACAACATACAAACAACTAAAAAAAAAATATGAGGACTAAATCCTCATTGTCTTCTTTTATAGATTTTTTTCCATGTTTATTGTAACCCAAAAAAAATAGCATAAACAATCTTCACTACCAATAAAAATTGCCCTTAGCTTTAGTTAATTTGGCATAGATGTAAGTGCCACTAAAAAAAAATGTGACCTTATCATTAGTGGCTGATGAGAAAGATTTTTATCCTCCTTCCTCTTATGCCTCCAACCTCCATCATCATCTACTTAGTGAATATGGCTTTGAGGCTCATGTGTATAATGCCCACCTTAATTCAGATGTTAGGTTCTACTAAAAATGCATCTGTGATGTAACATTTTTAATTTTTGACACTTTTAAACTTGGATGTAAAATGACTAATACTAGATGCAAATGAGAATGTTGACACTTTGAGAACTTTTTACATTGACATTGACTCTAGATAGGATAATTTTTACTTAATTGATTAAAAGGAGTTATAAAAATAAATTTGCATGACCAATCCTAGACTAATCAAAAGACTCATATTAATAAATTAAAAAAACGTCTAGAGTAATCACTCAAATTTCAACTTTCTTAAATAATACCATAGGCTATGACCACTAAAAACATAATTTATAATATTGGATAAATTTCAACAAAATAGATCTTACACCTAAAGGCCTAATGATAATTAATTATCACTTTTGATGGACTAAATAAAACTATATAAAGACTATAAAATAGAAATACCTAATTCAAAGGAGACTTGAGAGAATAATGCATGTGTCAATTAGTGGCTGACTGAGCATAGTCCAAAAAAATGTGACAGGTTTGGGCATGCACAGTGATCCAGATGGTGAGAAGTATAACCAATAAAAAGTTCTACTATAATATTTGATCTCTTTGATATAACTCGTTAGCCAATGAGAAACTATTGTCAATGTGACTAATACACAATCACCAATGTAGTTAATTGAATCCAAATGTTGAAGTAGATTCACTAAGGTAAATCAAGTCCAAATATACGCAGACCTTGAATAATCCTATGGATATGGGCAATGTTGTGCAGATGTATTTTACACCAATAATCAAGATCAAGTTGTCACTCTCCAGGTAGGTAGATTCAATGATAAATTGATATAATTGATCCCTGATTTTATTTATTTAACACTAACCAAGACACCAATTTCACCTCAATTTTTAGATCTATCACAAACCGACATGGGCAAAGAATGCTTCAACCACTATTAAATTGGTCAGAACCATAAGCATTAATCTATACATGTTATTAAAATTGCACAAAAATAACTTAAATAATTTACAAAAACCATAAAATTTGCTAAGTAGATAAACAAATAATGGTTTACAATTTACAAATTATGTTTACACTTAGTAAACTACCAATCATTAGGGCATTGTATAAGTATGACTACCCCTCAAACAAAAATTAGACTAACATGATCAAATACACAAGAAGTATTTCTCAACCACAATATATTATTATGCACACCAACATAATATTACATACAAACATATTACAAAATATATATGAGACATATTTATTATAATTAGGGAGAATAATATCTCCTAGATATCTCACTAACTATAATAATCTAATCGTAATATATTGTTTTCTGTAATAATATATACGACTAAAAAACTAACTATTAATAACAACTAACTTACCATATTAATCATAGAATAAATAGTAACTAATATTTTACCTAATGTAAATATTAATCCCTAACATACTTTAAATAATCCATAAAAGAAACTAGATGTGATATCCTTCCCCCTAAAACTAGTCATCATCTTGATGACATTTATTTCAAACACTATAAAACAAAGTTTATAAAAATATAATTAATGTTCAATAGAAAATAAATAATATTTAGTAGAATTATCATGCAAGCAAATGAGAAAACAACCTCAAAAACTCCTCATAGTCCTCCCATATAGCACTATCCTCATAATATTGGTCCCACTAGACCTTGTACTATGATACTTCTCCATTATGCAAATTAAGCTTACGAGTGTTAATTATTATGATTGATTTTATTGTGACTACCCCTGGATCCTAAGTCTGCAATACATTCCAATCTAAAATATGTGTAGGATCAACACTATACTTCTTAAGATATGAAACATGAAAAACATTATACATTTATGATAGAGATGGTAGAAAATTAAGCATATATGCTACAGGATTAACCACTTGCATAACCTTAAAGGGTCCTACATATCTAGGTGACATCTTTGTTGATTTACCAAACTTAATTACATTCTTTTGAGGTTTAACCCATATAAAAACTTTGTGTCCAATTGAGAACTACATTTTTATTCTTTTTAGATCAGTGTAATATTTATATCTATCATTGGCTTTAGCCAATATATGCCTTACTAATTTCAATTTCTCTTCCATTTCAACAAGTATATTGGGTCCAAAGACCACACTATCTTCTAACTTGTCCCAATTGATTGGTTTTTTTTCACCTCCTACCATATAATTTTTCAAAATGAGCCATTTTAATAGTTGATTGGTATGAGTTGTAAGAAAACTCAACTAATGGTAGGTATTATTCCTATTTTTATTGTCACTCTATATAATACATCTTCAATAGATCTTCTAAGATCTGATTTATTCTCTTTGTTTGTCTATCCATCTTAGGATGGTAAGTTATACTAAAATTTAGTTGAGTTCCCAAAGCTGAATTTAAAGTCTACCAAAATTTAAAAATTATCTTATGGTCCCAACCTAAAATAATCTTTTTTAGAAACCCATGAAGCCTATAAATTTATTTTAAAAATCTCTTCGAAAGCATAGGTGCATCATCAGTTACATTACCAAGAATAAAATGATCTATATTGGTTAGTTTATCCATAACTACTAATATCATGTTATGATAATTTCTAGACATAGGGAAACCTTGGACAAAATTCATACTAATAACTTGTCATTTTCATTCAAGTATAGAATGTGGGTACAAAAACCTAATAATATGCACATATTTAACCTTGAATCATTGACACTCCAAACATCTTGACATAAAATTATGTGCATCATGTTTAATTCCTTTCCATAAATACAAAGGTTTTAACTATGCTAATAGTCTAGTCACTCTAGGATGCCCTGAATATGGAGCATTTTACAATTCTTTTAGCACTATATTCATTAAATTTTTCTTATTAGGCACATGTATCCTACCATTATACATTAAAATCCTATCAGTATCAAATTGAAAACCTTGGTATCTATGATCTTGAGAGTTTTTAGCCAAAGCTTTCATAACTTGCTCATAAAATTCATTTCTAAGTGAGAAATTTGCTACCTGATCTTAGAAGGTACTCCTTATCATAGTCAATATTGCAATGTATCTTCTACAGCTAAGGGCATCTACAAATTTATTTTCTTTGCCCTTAATATAGTTGATATCAAAATCATAATTTGATAGAAATTTTAACCACTATCTCTTATTAGTATTGAGATTAGGTTGGGTGAAAATATACTTCAGACCTAAGTTATCAATCTTAAGCTCAAATAGTTTACCCAACAAATAATGCCTCCAAACCTACAAGGCATGAATAATAACAACAATTTCAAGGTCATGAGGATCATAATTTTCCTCATAAGGCTTTAGTTTTCTAAAATCATAGGCCATAACTAAACCATCTTGCATGAGAACTCCTCCTAAACCATCTCCTAAAGCATCTATTATAACTAAAAAATGGCATTTGGATCTAGAATTCATAACACTATTACAGAATTAAGCCTCTATTTTAGAACCTAAAAGGCTTCTTTGCACTTATCTAACCACACAAAACACTACTTCTTTCATTGAATAGAGGTAATTAAATTAGCTATCTTAGATAAATTTGGTATAGAATTCTAGTAGTACCCTACCATTCTCATGAAACTATGCACTTCATGAAAAAAATTGGTGTTGGTTAATCCATGATGACCCTAATTTTTACTGTATCAACTAAAATTTACTCTATAGAGATAAAGTGTCCCAAGTATTGTACTATTCTTTGAAAGAAATAACACTTAGACAACTTTCTATAAAAATTATACTTCCACAACCATTGTAAAACTAGCTGCAAGTGCTCAATATGCTCTTCCTCACTCTTAGAATAGATGAAGATGTCATCCAAAAAGACTAACACAAACTAATCAAGATAATCTATGAACACATTACTCATGAGATTCATGAATGTTTATGGTGTATTTGTTAACCCAAAATGAAGTGATACGAACTTGTAATGCCCATAATGAGTTCTATAAGTTATTTTCAGAATATCCTCCTCTCAAATCCTCAATTGATAATACCCTACACAAAGATCAATCTTAAAAAATACTATATCACCATGTATTTGATCAAAAATATCATCAATACAAGGTAATGGATACCTATTCTTGATTATTTCCTTGTTAAGCATGCAGTAGTTGATACATAGGTGAAGGGTTTCATCCTTATTTACAAATAATATAGGTACACCCTTTAGAAAAACACTTGGTCATATCAAACATTTGGCCAACATCTCTCGAAGTTGTGCCTTCAACTCAACTAGCTTTATTATTGTCATCTTATAGGGTGCATTAGACTGCAGTTCTAATCTTAGAATGATATCCATAGTTAAATCAAATTCTCTTTTTGGATTCAACCTTGGCAACTCATCTATAAAAACATCCTAAAATTCTTGTAGAAAATGATAGTCTTCTAAAGTAGATTCTTGAGTTTCAGAAACTTCATCCATTTTGACTAGGAATGTTTGACATCCCTTTCACTGAGACTTCTTCAACTGAATGGATGAAATTTGTCTGAGCTTTAACTCCCTCCAACTTTCTTAGATTTGGGTTTGGTTTTCCAAATCATCAAAAAATTAAACCCTTTTAAGTAAATATTCAACTTTGGATTTATGCCTAATAAGCCAATTCACTCCTAGGATCACATTATATGACCCTAGTGGTGCAGCATAAAGATCAAAAACTATAGTGAATTATAGCATCTTAATTTTAGCCTTTATGAGACATCTATCAACCTTGACCTTGGACTCATTCACATACTATATTGACCATGCATTTTTCATAAAACCAAATTTTTTAGATAATTTACTCAGCATTCTAGGAGAAATAAAGCACTTAGTAGCTCCAATATCAATCAAAATAGTAATTGGATGGCCAAACAAAGTACCTGATACTTCGATGGGAGAGGCTTAGAATTTAGCTTGTTGATTATCTACTGATGTGTGAATCCATTATTGAAAGGTTCCTTGTTGTGAATAAGAGGTTGTGTTCTTACTTTCACCATCTATCTTCCATCGAGGATAATCTTTGGCTTAATGAGCTCCTTCACAAGTAAAACATCTTCCTAGTGGTCCCTTCCTCTCAACTTGATTTACACCCTTGAATCCTTCTCTAAAATTTCCTCCTAGTTTCTTGTTCTCAGAAGTATTACCAAATCTTGTGTTCTAACTATTGAACCGGTCCTTGGAATTACCATTGTGTTTCCAATTCTTTTTCTTGAAGGGTGTTTTTGAACTGCCAACTTATATTTCTCTCTAACCTCTACTAGCGATTTCAGATTCTACTCTTGATTAACCACCTTTTCAAAAACCTGATCTATGATGGATGGTCCATGCACATCCACTTCACATTCAATTTGAGGTTTCAAGATCATAATGAATTTCTTGATTTGTAAATGCTCATCCTTATAATACTGTGAAACATACTTAAAGAGCTTTGTAAATTGCTCTTATTACTCATTCACTAACAAATCCCTTTGCCTCAAGTTCTAAAAATCTATCAATTTTTGGTTGAAATAGAACTGAGGTAACCATTGTGATCTAAAAAGAGTCACAAATTACTCTCATGTGGTGGTAGTATAATCTAAATTCATTTCAAACTTCTTGTTAGCCCACCAAGTTACTACTTCACCAGCTAGTTGGTAAGCTCCCCACACAACCTTAGTTTCCTCAAAGTAATTATGAATCTCAAATTATTTTTCTATCTCTGTGAACTAATCTTCAACTCCATCACCTAAAATTGTGCCATCAAACTTGGGTGGATTAACTTTATTAATGTCATGTGCAAGCTATGTTACTTAAGCTCTAGCCACTTGATGACCTTTCTCATGCCCTTGTTCCTAAGGCACTTCTTACTCTTCAGGTTGTTCCTCTTGAACTTTATGTTACTCTTCATCTTCAAGCCTATGGACTTATTTCTCAATAGATGTTATTCTGTCTCTAGTCTCATTTAAAACAATAAGAATCTGATCAAGTTTCATAACTTATTCTATTGCTAGTTGATTAGGATCAGCTGAAGGGTTTGTATTAGAGGGTCCCTCTACACTTGATTTGCCTCACATCATTCTCCTCACTAAAATTTAGGATAATATAATTATGGTCCTGAACTCAGTAGGTCTGAGAGCTAAACTTTAAGCTCTGATACCAAAATGTTAGACCCCACTAAGCTAACCAACAATCACACTAAAAAAAATTGAATGCATGGAAATACTTATAAAATTATTTATAGCTATTTGTTTATCTTTTGAAAACTAAATGAATATAATAAATAAATGTTGAAGTAACAGTAATCCATTGGCTAAATCAATCTATTTAGTACCCAAGCAATAAACTAGTTTATAAGGTGAATAATTATCAATCAAGTACAATAAAGTGAAGTAAATACATAAATATTTATATATTCTATAAATCATATATAAATGTGTTTATAGCCACTATTATTTATATTTTCAAAATAAAATACAAGTTATAAAGTCATTGTTGTGTTAAATATCTATCAAATAATAAAGTATAATTTAGGACAATGTCAAATATACAAAATAATAAGTACAGTAGTGTAAATGAGCCACTAAACAACTCCATGATCTATCTCATAGTCTAAGTAAAATTCCAAAGGTTGAATCAACTAACAAAGGGAGAACATCATCTGAGTGTTTTACCTCCAGCAATAGACCTATGGTCCTCTTGCACACCTTCCCTCTAGGAGTGGCCCTACCCTTCACGAAGGGGCAGATAAGAATAGTGCAGATATCAAGAATTCAAGTAAAACCCATGTGTACTCCATTTGATGTCTCATTTACTTAAACTAGAAGTATAGTGAAATGACAATGTCTCAACTATAACATTACTTTGGCCAAAGTATGTATTATAGAATTTACAGTTATGAATTTGAATCATTTTCACTCACATATAATTATTTGCTACTAAATCATGACATGACATGATATCAGGAGATAGGTATATGAGTTACCCACTAACATAATCATATGTATCTTCTATTATCTAGGTATAATCTAAATATAAAAATTCAAAATCAAAATAGTACAATACCATGTAATAATAAATTATGTAAATAATTATTAAATAAAAATTCAACATTTTTTAAGCACTTAACATCAAGATAAAAACATATATTTATCAATACACTTGATTCCATACCATATATGTTTATTAGACTAAAACAAGAATCAAGTTGTTCTATGCTTATATTTCAAACATATCTTTATATCATAATTATCATTTATGCAAATATTCACAACTAAAATAAATCTACAACCAACAATCCATTATATTTATGCATACAAGTATTTTTTCTACTCTAAATCAATATGAAGGATACATGAATCTTCAACCAGAATCTAAGACTATATGTTATTCCAAAACCATTCTTGTCTTTGTTTTACTTCATCATGTTCTAATAAGAATGTAGACCTTTCCATAATAAGACTATATTTTGGTCATATTATATATTACAAGATCTACCTCATGTTAGATCCATAAAGACGTTATAACTCTATAGAAGGGGTATTAAATGTAAATTAGACTTTATAGGTCCATCTTTTCTCAAGATCTCAATTATTATTTCAACTATACATGACCATTTTTAATAATACAGAATTATGTATGTCATACTTTATGTTTACATACGAAAACTTCTTCATACCAATTTATACATGTAAGTATATTCATTCAACTAACCCACTATTTAAGTAAGTTTCATTAAGGTTTATACTTTCCAGTAGATATTCAGTCTCATCCCATTCTTCAATACTATACAAATTTCCAAGTCCATAACAAAAAAAATTTACTAGTATACATACATACATATATCGTGCTACATCACTATATTTCTTTTAAAATTTTCTTTAATTATGCAAGTACTATTGATTATCCAATTTCCAATTCTTATTTTACATGATATTCCTAAAGTGACCTACAGCCAAGTCTATTCCCATACCAAAGATCACACTACATTTTTACCAAGTGCTCGTAACCAAATTATGTAATGTACAGGTTTATAACCAAAGATAGATCCTTTCTTTAACCTATAGGTGAGTTATGTCCTTGGGTATGATTTTACATTATGACTTAGTGTATTTTGCATTGATTTTAATATAAATAGGACCATAACCAGACATGTAATACTTCTTTTGGAAACACATAATTGTATGTATGTATGTATGTATATCAAAGTATACATTTAGACACGAATATGAATATATTTGTGTATATATTTATATTCATTCTATTTTACATTATTTTTCTCTACCATCTTATGTTTTTTGGGTCGAGTTAATATAATAAACTAAGGACCTATTTATAACTTGATTTTAACACTCAAAATCATGCCCTACAATTGTAAGCTTTTTATGAAAAAACATGGACACAACCTTATACTAAATCAAGAGTAAGAGAATAGATGAATATCTCTTGATGCGTACAAATATATATAAAATGTATATTTATAGAGTCATGGAAAATAAAGTTGAAATCTAAGTGCAGGATCCATAACTAGATTATAGATTTATTTATCTTATTTCATAAAAATCCTCTAACACACATTTGATACATGTAATTTTAAAACCCTACAAGGTAAAGTCCCTAAAACTGGAAGTGGGTTGAATAAATTTGAATGAGAAGTTGTTCAATAACATGCTAGAGTGTATTTATATCAATCAATATGAAGACTCAAAAACAACAAAGACTAACTCTTTATCAATAGGGTTTGGTCCTTGGATCTATAGGCCTAAGGAGGGAATCAAATTCTATCCTTGGGTCTATGGACCTAGATTACTAGAGTTTTCAATCAGGGTTTTTTTAAATCAAAACTTTCATACATCTAATACAAGTAACAAAAGCTATGACAGAAACCCATAGCATTTCCTTCTTAGATTTTTACAATTATTAATGTAAAAACCAACCTAGTTATAAAATATTGTAGTCTAAAAATGTGGAAATTTGCCAAGATAAGAACTCTCTTCCTTTGCCAAGATCTTTCCTTCCTCTTTTGTCGTGTCATTCCTATTACTTTCTTCCTCTCTTCTTTATTAACTTTCCACAAACCATGCAGTACTCCATGACCCAATTTCTCCTCAATATTTTTTTCGACATCTCCATCATGCAACTCGTGCTCATAAATGCATCATTCCACTACTATTTGTTGAACTCATAGTTTAATTTACACATACATGTATGGTGGATGAATAACTTGCCATCATCTCCTTGGTGAGGTCAAACCTCAAAATGATAGAATTAACCAACCAAAACCAAAACCCTAATTCATTCTTATTTACTTTTATCATATTGAAATTAGAACATCATAATGAAAGCATCATGAAATTTCCATGTAAAAGTTTGAGTTTTATCTATTTACTTAAGTATGCCAAAAGAACTATAATGTATGAAACTTCAAATTGAAAACCAGAATCAATTTACTTTGGGGGGGATTTTTCCCCTAAATACCTTACCACCAATTGGGTAATTTAATGAATCAAATCTACATGGTCAAACAACTTTATTAAAATAATTTCTAGTCAAAGAAAAAAATTGTTAAGATTATAAAAGCATAGTCGAATGAGATCAGTCAACCAATATTTAACCTGATCAACAAATTTCCTATGATAAGTAACAAAAGCATAATATAATTAGCTAATCACAATGGGTAAATAATTGACTCAAATCGATACACAAGCTTCTACTTGATATAATAAGGTGAAAACAACTTAACACAATAGAGATTTATCACATGTATGGAAATCATGGAAATCAAGACAAGCAAGACTCAGTTGTCACTAAATAACCAATGCAAATAATTTTTATTTCACTCAAATAACTAATGTGTATGTGCTTGGGTTCAATGAAACTTTCTCTTTATTCCCACTATCAATATTTGCACCCCTTCTCCGATGATACTCTCCCTCTAAACATGAGGGTGGGTAGCCTTGCATATATTTTATCAAACAAACTGGTAGTTAGTCCAAAATCAAAATAATCATCATCATATAACCATAGTAAATTGTTGAATGTAAGCAATTTGTAAAAATTATGATCATAAGCATAATAAAACATATGTAATAGATGTTTATCTAGACATTGATCATGAACTAAGTAATATATATTTTAACCAAACAACATATACTAATCTAACTCATAAATAAACAACAAATTTACTAATTATTAACCACATATCCATTAATTAAGACTTTAAATAATCCATGGAGGAAATTGGATGTGACACTTTGACCCATATTGGATCATGAGTTTGGCATATCATTCAATCTTAATCTTATGGCATATTCATTTAATTTAAGAGTTGTGTGAAAAGTGTTTGTTTGGCTATCATTTTGGTCATTATGTCATTTGTTGTCTTCGATGGAGGAGTGAAGGACGTATGGAGAGAATGTAGGGTTTTGGTCTTTGTTTTATTCAAAAACCATTTTTAGAATCCTCACCCTAAAGTTATGAATGCTTTGGTGGTGGTCATGGAGTTTGGGGGAAGAATTTATAGCAGTTTGGGACTATACCCAAACATGCAAAGAAGAAAATCATGGTTGTGGAAGAAGAAAAAGGAAAGAAATCCATAAAAACAAGGGCATTTTTTTAGTAAATTCATTTATTTACTATTGTATTTTTATGTCTATGCATATCTACTATTATTTGATCTTGAAGGAAACCCTCAATGAATGTGTGGGTTGTAAAGAGGGTCTTCAACCCTGCAATACCCCATCACCCACTCCTAGTGGTAAGGCCACTTGTGTTGCATCTCATGTCTTTGTAGCACTCGTGCTGTCTCACTAACTAATCGAAACCAACTCTCATGTTCATGGGTAGAAAGTACAAGAGAATCAATCATATCCATAGTATCATGATGTGGTAACACATCATCTAATATATCATGATGAGTTGCATTTACCATCACAACCCATCTAGCCTCCTTTGCAGTAGCATCTATAATATACAAACCAAATATACATTATATCTCATTATATAGATATATCATAACAATAATCTATCATATATATCTACCTATTCATAAAATAATCAACATTAAATACATAACAAAACATAAATTACTCACCAACAGTCTCTCCATCTGCTCGCCCACTGAGCACCCCTTATAAAGCATGGCTCCGTGTGGTGGCAAAACTAGGTTGTAGAACATGAGCATGATGTGGACCACTACAAATCTACCACATAATAGACCAACTCACTGTAGGTTGTGTTAAGGTATCTCCCTTAGCTCATGCCTCTCCCTCAACTAGTGCATCTACTTTTGGTTGTTCCTCTACCTGCACCTACACCTGCCTCTATCTATGTCATCATAGTGGTGGTCATAGTGATAGATGTAAAACCTATTGTGGTGCAACCATAACTACCTCTACCTCTCCTTCCTCTATTACCACCTCTCCCTTTTATAGTCGCATCATCATCCCTAAGGTCTTGATGGGCATGGTCATATCACAGGCACATCCATAGGTGATCTTGCACCTCCACTACCTCGATGTTCCCTCACATGTCATGCCCAAAATCTGGGCACTACTATAGGCAGCATAGGGTATATCAACCCAAACTAACCTAGTAAATGAGCAATAGGATGTGGCTCCACCCACCACATATAATGACCTATAATTTAAGCATGACTATGTCCCTAAAAAGTACTTGGCCAAGAAGGCCAAATATTTGCAGTACCCACATAAGGTTGTCAAATAATCTCTCCTCGAGTAATCATGTGCAAAGTTGAGACATGCAGCATAATCTATAGTACAAGATCTTGTCTCCACTTTAATACACGAGGTAAAGTACCATCTATCGCATATGGAAATCCCATAGGTCAATACATCAAAAACATCTCATATATCTAACTACTCAACAAAATCATAGGGTCCATAATCATCTACCCTCATGATAAGATATTTATAAAAATCATTCACTAACTACACCTAGATCACTGACCCTAGATCATACATCATGCCCTACTCTAATATAGATTGGCACAAGGCAACCACATATAGTGGAACCTCCCCATCCGACTTGTGATAGATCACAGGCGCTGTCACAAGACTAATAATGGCCTTCTAGATATTTTGAATAGTTGACACATAGACTTCAAACAAATAAACTCACAAACTACCAAAATATATCTCTGAACTAGTCACCCATAATGCTAAGGCTGATCTCTCAACATTTGTCTCAAGAATATCACAAATAATGGGTGTCCCTACAATAGGAAGTCCTAATATCCCACGGACATCCTCTAAGGTCATACCCACCTCAATGGTATTCCCATCCATCACCCACCTAAAGGTGTTGGTTAGTCGTTCCTATGTCCCTAAGAACACAGTGACTAACTCAACACTCAATGAAATGCACCACATATAATCCCACCAAAACCTAGTGTTACCAATTGTGCTTGGTCTACCATTGTCAATCTATCTAACAAATCAGGGAACCAAATTATGTCCACCAATTGTTAGAGCCTTTATCATCTCTGTAAAATATCAAACAACAAATCATGTTTCAATTATTTATAGTAAATCATCATCAATTACATTACTAAAATCAAAAATACATGTATTTACATCTAGCTTAATTACTTCATCAACTTATATTATCTTTTGTTCGATATTTTCTACTATGTCAACTAGGGATATATTCTCTACTACATCAGACACGTATCTAACAATGTTGGCCACTATTAAATTACAATTACATCGACCACTTAGTACAAATTAGGCCAGCTAACCCTACTATATTGGCCACTTGATATGAAGTCAACCGACAAACCCTACTAGATTGGCCAAGATATACAAAATCAGCCACTAAATCAATACAATCATCCAATTCCTATATGCAGTCAACCACCTAAAGAACTTACTAGATCAGCCAAGATATATGTAGTCGGCCACACATACAATATTATGCTAGATCAGCCAACATATACACAGTCTACCATTTAACAACTAATTAGATTGGCCCAATAATATGTAATTAGCCACTAAAATTAACCTGCCAATTTAAAACTACATCGACTTGACCAATCCCATTATTTTTTAATGGTGATTTTTAACTAACTCGTCATTAATACCCTAGACATAAAATTTTCCTTTTGGCCCTTACCCATTATTTATCATAATTCCTACTCTATCCCAAAAGAAATTGGGATAAGATTTGTTATAAAGATTTGCCCCGACACATAAATTTCCAAATCTACTTCATTTATAACTAAATATGATTAGAATTCATATTCAATAGACCCCATATCTGGACTAAACTCATAGTTGTTGTAATACGTCCTCCTCATGTTCATCGCATCCATGCCAGCATCTCTCTCGTCACTCCTCTAGGTCACACAGAGCTCTGGTTTATCAAAGTAATAAATACGAAAATGAATAGTCAAAATTTTATTATATATTCAAAATTTACAAATTATTTATCTAGTAATTATTTATCGAAGTATTTTGCTCATAAATATGTTTATACAAGCCATTTTTACAAAAAGCAAGAAATTTTGGAATCTTGATAACATAGAGAATTTTTTTATATTTATGTCATATTTTTACAAAGAATCGATTTATATCTTATTTTTCAAGTCCGCCTAGTGTTTTATACATTGGACACTTCTACTTGCTTCTCATGTAGCCCTTATTTTACAACAATAAGATAAGTGAAAGTATGTATTCTTCAATTATTTACTTTCATCTATTTTTTCATTCTTTACTACAATTTATTAGATCAATGTTATGTTTTTCTATGTTCTTTCTCAAAGCACCATCCCATATTACAACTAAGTGACACATGATGAGCTTCAAGTGGCGCATATGTGTACATACAATATTTTTTAAACTTTATCATTTACTAACACTTTCTCTCTTGTATGAACCTATCGATTTTTAATCTCTTTGAGTGTGTGCCTTAAAGGGTGCATTGGGAAAGGGGTGGGAAGACCTTTGGTGTTTCACAAGATTGTTGGTCCCTACACCATTACCTAAAACCACTATAAGTCACTTTTATCCAACTCCCTAAGCAATTAAAACCCATTTATCTACTTCTCTAAGCAACTCTACTTCCAAAATAGCCTCTGATTAAGCAAACATCATTTTTATTCATTTTCCTACCGTCGGTCAAAGTTCAATCTTGTTAGGGATTCAATGCGCATTACAAAAATACGTTGGCTCGATCGACCTAATTTGAGACCTAACACTACCTTTACCACCTAACAAAATCGAGTTAGTCGATCATGTTGGCTAAATTCCTAGGAAGGTTTAGGGTCAATCCTTGGCTATAAATAACACATTCATTTCAATCCAATAAAGAGGAACATTATTTTTCGTATTGTTACAGCTCACAATTCAACTAATTCTACACTTGAGGAGTCATTGCTTAGGGTTTTGCCTTGGCATAAATAAGCTTGTCTTATGGAAAGGTCTTAAATGCAAAGTAAGAGTCTTTTAGCCTAGCATTGATTTCTATAATACGATCCATACAAAGCCACAACCACCTCTTACAAAGCACTATTAGCCAAGGGAGAGATTGAGGCATGAGAAGTTCATTCAAAAGTAAGTATTCACAACTTTTACTCTTTTATTTGGTAGATAGATATCACATGAAGTAATTTGTTAAAAATTTTATCCCTTGCTTAGTTTACTTTTAAATTGACTTGAGTAGAGTTTTCTTTGATTGTTATATGTTATTTATTGTTAACTATCCCCCTTTATGCGACAAGCTTTAGTGAGCTCTATATTAGATTTATTTTATGAATTGTAGACCTAGCTAAGGTTATTGCATAGTATCATTTGCATAGAGGCTTTGGAACCCTCTTTTTAGGTGTTGTGTAATAAGAGAACCCTTGGTTAGGTTTAATGGATTTGAATTAATCATGTTATGATATAAATAACCATGCAATGAATTGTTTGTATGATTACTTTCTCTGAGCTTAGAATTTACTAAGACAAGTTACAAATCCATCCTAATTTGTTGCATAAAATGGTTTGATCAAAAGTCCTGATGACTTGATCAAAATTATGTTGGAAAAAAGGTCACTTTGACCCATATTGGATCACAAGTTTGGCATATCATTTGATCTTAAGCTGATGGCATAATCATTTGATTTTAGAGTTGTGTGGAAAGTGTTTGTTTGGCTATCATTTTGGTCACTATGTCATCTGTTGACTTCGATGGAGTGAATGGAGTATGGAGAGAATGTAGGGTTATGGTCTATGTTTTGTCTACAACCATGATAATAGTGGAAACCATTTTTAGAATCCTCACCCTAGAGGCATGAATGCTTTGGCGGTGGTAATGGAGTTCGGGGGAAGAATTGATAATAGTTTGGGACTATACCCAAACAAGCAGAGAAGAGTATAGTGGTTGTGGAAGAAGAAAAAGGAAAGAAAGCCATAAAAAACAAGGGCATTTTACAAGTAAGTTATAGGTGTTTTTCAATTATTATAGTTGTCATTGCATTGGATTTGTGTTAAGTTGTTGAGATGATAATGTGAGTAGTTTGTTGAAAACATTGACACGTAGGTTTAGGCCTAGTTCATCTCTCCCTTAGATGGCATATAGATGAAACATATGCTGCTAGAATAACCATGAAGACTCTTTATGTTATTTTGGCATGATTTCATTGTGTATCTATGTTTTGTTAGTACGTGGTTACCTAGTTCTTGTTGTATGTGTTTGACCTTGTGTAGAAACCTTAACTATGGTGGAGTTGATCTCTTTCTGAATCCTTGCTTTCATTTACTTTTATAACCCTAGGATTCATTCAATGACCTCTTCCAACCCCAAGCTAATGGTTCAGGTGGGTAGGGCATACCACCATTTGGATAGACTCAACATTCACATTATTTTTGTTGTTGGTTTTCAAAAACAAAGAAATGTATCAAGGATGCTAATATGACTACATACATAGCCAATAACCTCTCTCTCTTAGTTGTTGGAATGGTCTTCTAGCTATGCCGATTATATTTGAGGCATTAAACATCTTATAGTCTTCTTATCATTGCATTTTAGCTTGTAGATAAATATTTGTTATGATACTAGTTATTGTTATTCAACAACAACATATAGATCAATTGATAACTATTGAAATTTGCTATAACATTGTATTGTATTATCATTAACGATTTATCTCTTTTACTTTATCACTTTTTAAAACCCATGTTTAGTATATTGTTTCTTCAAAATTTTCTTGTTGATCGATTGTTCTAGTTATAAATATAGCACTTTTGGTTGAACTGAGTTGTGTTGATCTTGATTGTTCTTGTTCTATATATACCACTTGTGAAGCTCTGAATATGGTTCATTTATTGTTGATTGTGATGTATTTGTTGTTTCTATAAGTATGAAATTTGTTCGAGTCATTATTGGAATATATCTTGCAAATTTGAGTTGAAGTGTTTCAATAGAATAGTCATAAGGAAATGTTAAGCAATGTTCATCCTTGATTGTAGCAATCTTGATGTTTGTGATTTAACATTAAAATGTATTATTGTGCTCATTCTTGTTGGTTTGGATTGTGCCTAAGGATTCACTTGGTGTCCATGTGATAAGTGGTCACTTATAAGTTTACTGAGTTAATGGATTGATATTAATGTTCCTATGAAATCAAAGTCATTGATCTTATTGTATTCTGTTGAGATTGATAGATTATAATTATTAAGTCAAGTTACCTTGACTTGGACATGTTGTAGTGCTCTGGTTTTGGACTAAGTTAACCTATTAATCACAATCGTAGCATCCATAATTGTATTCATCCTACTAACTTTTGAGTTTGGCATATTAACACTTTCTTTGCATGAATAGTTGTAAAGTCATTTTGGCATCTGCATGAAGAAATAGATACCATGCAAATAAAAAGTGAATGATTGGGTCCATCTTTGCTTTCTCTCTTGGTATTTGCTTTCTTTCAAAGGAGTCACTTGGTATCCATGTGACAATTTGTAGATTAGAAGCTTATTGAGTTAATAGAGAGTTATATTAATTGGTATTAATTCTCCTATCAATTCAAAGTCATTGATCTTATTGAACTGTGTTGAGATTGTTAGATTACAATGATTAAGTCAAGTTATCTTGACTTGGACATGTTGTAGTTCTTTGGTTTTAAAAATAAGCTAAACTATTAAGCATGGTTGTAGCATGTATAATTGCATTCATCCTATCAACTTTCAAGTTCGACAAATAAACACTTTCTTTCCCTGAATAGTTGTAAAGTCATGTTGGCATTTGCATGAAGAAATAAACACTATGGAAATAAAAAATGAATGATTGAGTCTATCTTAACAAGTTTTTAGCTTCTCTCTTGGTATTTGCTTTCTTTCAAAAGAGT
The DNA here is from genome assembly GCA_037957365.1 of Torreya grandis. Lineage (NCBI taxonomy): Eukaryota > Viridiplantae > Streptophyta > Pinopsida > Cupressales > Taxaceae > Torreya > Torreya grandis. The sequence continues at coordinate 3,931,767 of JARHVA010000999.1, read as the reverse complement.
TCTTAAGTTGGAATGCTTTTGTTAACACCTCAGTTGAATGTGGAATAGAATTCAATTTCCCATTTTACCTTAAGACATTAAAGTATGTTTTGGAAACATTGTGTACGAAGAATTACAATTTTGTAGCTTTTAAAAATGTGTTTACTTATTTTAAAGGGTTCTAAAATTAGCATGAAACTTATTGGAGGCTAATAAACTTTACCCTTTAAACTTACTAGCATCATTCAAGTGTATTTTTTGTGTTAGGTTGTGGAGCTGAAAGCTTCACCAGGATGCAAACAGGTGGTTGCTGAGAGGTTGCTGAGTTGTAAAGCAACCGATGTCGGTCTGATCAACCAATGTCAGTCTGATCAACCAATGTCGGTCATATCCAGTGAGCAGAGCAACTGACATTGGTCAGGATCGGCCGATGTCGGTCATCTCCAGCCAAACAGGGACCGACGTCAGTCAACTGTGCGATTCAAAAACTGCTAGTTGACGAACAGTTAGTTTAATGAGCTGATTGTTTGCATGTAAAAGGCTAATTTTAGTCTTGGAGCTGTAGATCTAATTATTATAATTGGATGTCTAATTGTTGTTTGTATGGGATCTATATAATAGACTCATGGGCTGTATTGTAAAAGTGTGAGGGATCAAAGCAGGGCTTCCCTATGTGCTAGATAGAGAGAGCAAGTTTGGCTCCTCATAGTGCCATAGTGCCAAGTGTATGATCAGGGAGATCTGCGGGAGAGCAAGGTCTGGTAGAAGATTCACAAGGGTGCTGGTTTGGAGGACAAGAGTTCTTCATGGTATGTAAGATCAGGTTGGTCTGCAGGTGTGCAAGATCAGCAAGGAGATCTACATGTGTAAGTAAGGTCGATTGATCTGCAGGTGTGTGTGTGTGTGTGCAAAGTCTAGATTTTCAAGTGTGCAAAACCAAGTTGATTTGCAGGTGTGCAAGATCAAGGAGGTTAGCAACCCAATAGGTAGCAAGATCAGGTGAGATCTACTTGGAGTACATTGAGTACTTGGAGTATGTGTGTATACTCGAACTTGGAGTACGTGGAGTACTTGGTGGACCGGCAATATTCTTACTGACTGGTGGACTGGCAGTATTGTTACTCGCTGGTGGAGGTGAACAACAACTCTGTGTTTGAGTTGTTTGTTGTGATCGTAATTGAGAGAGAACTCTAGAAGAGATTTACTGTTTACGCCCTAGAAGTGTGGGAGCCCTAGAGGAGTGTGAAGAAGACTGTGGCATCTTCTTTGTTGTATTTCTTTCTGGAAGAGTATTAATACAATTGGGTATTGTCTCTCATATTCTGTGTTGTTTCTGATTTCTAGTTACTTATTACTTCTGGTTAAATTTTGTGTTTAGTTGCTTGGTAATCAATTGTGCTCTCGGGTCCTAACAAAGTGGTATCAGAGCTAAGGTTGAAGGGAGCAGGTTTGTGTTTGATTACAGGTCACTCTCAAAAGTTTTTGATTGAGTGGAAGTAAAGCAATGGCAAAAAAAAGTACACTAAAAATGGATGAATTGAAAAGCAAGAATGGTCAATTACAGTGTTATAGAAAGAAAGAGCAGGAAAAGAAAAATTGTTGGTTGATAGTGAATCAGCATAAAGAGAATGAAGAAGCATGTGTTGCAGGTATTGTTGCATGGATTGCTCTTGTATGTTCTTTGGATAAATTAGAATCTTGGTTTATAGATTTTGTTGCCTCTTTCCATGCAGCCCCAAATAGAGTATTTTTTCATGTTAAAATCCATGGAGACTTTGGAAAGATTTATTTAGGGGTTGGTGAGCCTTGTCAAAGTATTGGCAAAAGAGAAGTGCGGCTGAAATTGCAGACGGCCAACACATGGGTGTTGAAAGAGGTCATGCAAGTCCCAGCCTGGAGATGCGGCTAATTTCTACAAGAAAGTTGGGTGATGAGAGATGCAGAGTAACTCTCATAGCGGACTCTTGGAATGTTTTCAAAGGTGTACTTGAATTAGCATGTGGTAAGAAAGTAGGTACTCTTTATCTATCTACTTGTATTACTGATTCCACTTTTGTTGCAAAGATGTGGCTTTGTAGGCTTGGTCACATAAGTGAGAAGGGAATAGATGTTCTTAAGTCAAATGGTAAGAGTTCAGCTTCGGAGAGCATAGATCGAGATTTCTGTGAGCAGTAGAATGCTACAAGAAAGGATTAGATTTATTGCAGAAAAAGAAAGTCTGATGTATTTGACAAACTTAAGAACTGGAAAGAATTAGTGTTCATGGAGGAGATGATGGACAGAGATCAGCGGATGGAGTTGGATACTTCTGAGCAGGGCAGTTTGGACAAAGTTTTGATTCAAAGTAAGCTCGCAAGTAAAAAATCATCACTCACAAGAAAACACAAGTACCAACCTCAATCAGGTGTAACCGACGTTAAACAGGCAGGTACCGACGTCGGTCAGAGAACCGGTGTCGACAGTCAAGTTAGTCGCATGGAACCGACGTTGGTCGGATGCAGACTGGGTGGTGACCGACATCGGTCACTGAAACGGATTTTGAACGGACAGCAAGCTGTCAAAGAGTCTCAAACGCCCATGTGGAGGACTAAAAGTGTAAGTAAGCCTCAAATTCGTTATTCTCCTTCTTTGCACTACTTGTTGCTCACTGATGACCAAGAACCAAAAAGTTTTAAAAAAGCAGAGCAGGTAAGATCCAAGAAACAGTGGGAGCGTGGTATGAATTCTTTGGAAGAGAACCAAATGGTAGATTTGGTAGAGTTGCCAGCCGAGTTAAAAAAGAGAGAGAATGAACACGTGAAACAGAAGGCTAGGGTATATGGTCTTGAAAAATCTACAGGACAGTGGTATAAGTTGTCAGGAACCTAGAACAATAAACATGCTCCGATGCCTACTTAGTCAGGATCTTGCTCTACCAATTAGAGCACATATGATTACTTCTTTTATTAGCAACTAAACACGAAATTATACCAGAATTAATAAGTAACTATAAATATGAAACAACACAGGTATATGAGAGACAATACACAATTGTATTAATAATCACTCAGAAGAATATACAATAAAGAAGATGCCACTTCTTCCTCCACCTCAAAGGTTCGCCACGCCTCAAGACCTTCTTCCCTCTCTCTCTCGGTCCCAACAATCAACTCCAATATAGAATTGATGTTCACCTCTCCAACCAGTCAGTAACACGCTGCCAGTTCACCAAGTACACAACTGTACCCCAAGTAGATCTCCTGCTCTCTACTGCTACCTACAAATTACTAGACCTTACTCACCATGTAGATATCTCTACACCCCTAAAGAACCCTTGTCCTTGCCTCACCAAGTCCTTATGATTCTTCAACCAGTACCCCAGTGGATCAGCTCATTGACCTTGCAGACCTTGCAACTCTCCTTGATCATACACACTCAACACCCCTTTAGAACTAGGAGGAGCTACACTAGCTCTCTCTAAAAGCTCTATGGCTTTCTAGCACACTTTAACAATACAATCATGAGTCTATTAAATAGATCTCATTCAAACAATAATACAATAATTAAATCTGTAGCTCTCAGTCTAAAATTAGCTCTAAACATGCAAACACTTGGTTCGTCAACCAACTGCCCGTAATATACTCGCAGCTCAAACCACACAGGTGATCAACGTCGGTCCCTGTCTGCCTGTGGATCACCGACGCCGACCGACTTCTGACCGTCGTCAGTTGCTTCTTATCTCTTACCTGCCGATGTCAATTGGCCTAACTGATGTCGGTGTCTGTGACACTCTGCAACTCTTCTGCAACCTCCTCCATGTCTGCATCAGTGAAGCTTTTAGCTCCACAACCTAACAATCTTCCACTTGGAGATAAACAGCTACACCTGTACCTGTATCTGTAGTCCGTCTAATCTGTTTCCTAGCTTGTATCCCTCTTCAAGATCAATCCTAAAGACCAACCACAACACAACCTGTGATGCTATACCTGTCATTCAAGTAACCTGCCACATCCGAACCTACACATCCATGTAGTGAAGAACTTGACCCTGCATAACAAAAATCCCTGCTGCTAGTCCCACTGAACTGCCCTCCAGTACTCCTTCCCCAAATTGGCTCCATACTTTTTGACAACCCCCACTGATTGGGAAAACTTAGGCCTACACTAGACCTCATGTGATTTCGAACCCTGTTTCAAGCTAAGCTTGAACTGTCCACCCATTGGTGTGCTTTCTAATTCTGCATCCTGCATAATGAACCTCGCCAACACCATCTTCACATCAGCTCCCACTAGAGATAAAATCTCCATGTCTCTTATGCCAAAGAATTTCGCTGCTTCAAATTCCTCATGACACACCTCTGAACTAACCTTACCTTTTAGCTCAGCAAATCCCTATATGTATAAAACCTGCTAGCAAACCACCCACATACAGTAACTGAATAATGTCGCGACTCATCATCCACCTAATAAGAATAAAACCACAATAGTTACACTGACATTGACTGAAGCCATGCTTAGTCATCCACCTGTCAAACCCTGTACCACTGTCCTGCAGCTTCTTCAAGACCATGTAGCTTGGCCTTTTATCTCACATATTCATCCACTCTCTTCTTTAAAATGGGAATCCATTCCATCTCTCAGTGCTTTCTTTCAGCTGACAACTCTACCAACAAGTACCTGTTTGGTTCTTCTCCAAGGACTCACACTCCTCATCCATGCCAAGCTCCCACTGTATCTGAATTCTACCTGCATTGCCTCTTCACATCTTCCTAGTTCTCGACCATCAGTAAGCAATATAAAGAAGGTGAACAACGAATATGAGGTTCACTTACCCTTTCTGACCTTCACATGAGCGTTTGAGACTTGTTGACAGCTTGTTGTCCGCCCAATATCCGTTTCAGTGACCGATCTCGGCTATCTCCCAGTCTGCTCCCGACCGATGTCGATTCCCTACACTGACCCTGACTGCCAATGTCGTTTCCCTGGCCGACGCTGGTATCTTTTCTGCCGACTTTATACCGATGTCAGTTTTTCATGACCGACGTCGGTCTTCCTATTGCTAATGTCGGTTACTATATAACCGATGCCGGTACCTGTGTTCGTCTGTGAGTGATAACTTTTTACCCGTGAGCTCTCCATGGATCAAAATCCTAATCAAATCAACATAGCCCTGCTCAGAATAATTTAGTCTCCTCACCTGATCTCTGTCCGTCATCTCCTCCATGAACACCAAGAATTTCTAGTTCTTTAGCTTGTCAAAAACATTTGTCTTCCGCTTCAGAACCTGCATTCCCCTCCTACATATGTGACCAAGCCCATGAAGCCACATCTCTGCAAAAGAAGGTGAATCAGTAATATAAATAGATAGATAAAGGATACTTACTTTCTTACCACCATCTAATTCAAGTGTATCTACTGTGAGAGTTACAGTACATCTCTCATCACCCAAATTTCCTAAAAAAATTAGACTCATCTCCAAGACTGGTACCTGCATGACTTCTTTCAACCACTGTGTGTCATCCATCTGCAATTTCAGCTTCACTTCCCCTTTGCCAATTCTTTGACAAGGCTCACCAGCTCCTCTCCCTGGGGCTGCATGGAAAGAGGCAACATAATCTGTTATCCAAGATTCAACTTCATCCAAGAAACCTCCCAAAGCATCTTGTGCAACAACACCTGCAACATCTGCATCTTCAGTTCCTTCATGCTGATTTGCTACCAACCAACAATATCTTTTTCTCTGCTCTGTCTTTCCATCAATCAGACCATTCATGCTATTCAATTTCTCCATTCATAGCTTACTTTCTTCTGCCATTGTTATACTCCCACTCAATCAGAAACCCCTGTGAGTAACCTATAATCAACAAACACTACCAGATCTAAAACCACCTGTTAGTAAACCCAACCAAAAGCTCTGATACCACGTGTCAGGAACTTAGAACAATAAACATGCTCTAATGCATACTTAGTCAGGGTCTTGCTGTACCAATTAGAGCGCATATGATTACTTCTTGTATTAGCAACTAAACATGAAATTATACCAGAATCAATAAGTAACTAGAAATATGAAACAACACAGGTATATGAGAGACAATACACAATTGTATTAATAATCACTCAGAAGAATATACAATAAGAAAGATGCCACTTCTTCCTCCACCTCAAAGGTTCGCCACGCCTCAAGACCTTCTTCCCTCTCTCTCTCGATCCCAACAATCAACTCCAATATAGAATTGATGTTCACCTCTCCAACTAGTCAGTAACACGCTGCCAGTTCACCAAGTACACAACCATACCCCAAGTAGATCTCCTGCTCTTTGCTGCTACCTGCAAATCACTAGACCTTACTCACCATGTAGATATCTCTACACCCCTGAAGAACCCTTGTCCTTGCCTCACCAAGTCCTTATGATTCTTCAACCAGTACCCCGGTGGATCAGCTCATTGACCTTGCAGACCTTGCAACTCTCCCTGATCATACACACTCAGCACCTCTTTAGAACTAGGAGGAGCTACACTAGCTCTCTCTAAAAGCTCTATGGTTTTCTAGCACACTTTTACAATACAATCATGAGTCTATTAAATAGATATCATCCAAATAATAATTAGACAATAATACAATAATTAAATTTGTAGCTCTCAGTCTAAAATTAGCTCTAAACATGCAAACACTTGGTTCGTCAACCAACTGCCCGTAATATACTCGCAGCTCGAACCACACAGGCGACCAACGTCAGTCCCTGTCTGCCTGGGGATCGCCGACGCCGGCCGACTTCTGACTGTCGTCGGTTGCTTCCTGTCTCCTACCTGCCGATGTCAGTTGGCCTGACCGACGCCGGTGTCTGTGACACTCCGCAACTCTTCTGCAACCTCCTCCATGTCTGCATCAGTGAAGCTTTTAGCTCCACAACCTAACACAAATTTGACAGGTGTATGACAAAGCATAGCTTTAGTCAATGCCATTGTAACCATTGTGTTTACTTTACTAGGGTGGATGATGATTGCAACATTATCCTGTTACTATATGTTGTGTGTATGCTTGTTGCAGGGTCACACATGTAGGGAGTTGCTGAACTGAAGATAAAATTAGTTTAGTGGTATGTCATGAAAAAATTGGGAGCAGCGAAATTCTTTGGCATGAGTATTCTTAAAAACAAGGAAAATCACAGATTGATGTTGTCTCAAGATGATTGTGTGAAAGTAGTGCAGTATGCAGAAATGACAAGCGCACCTATGGATGGACAGTTCACAAAACATGGTACCCAATCACATGATGAGGTTGAGTACATGTGTACTCCCTAATATTGCCCCAGTAGTGAGAGTTGTCAGTAGATTTGTGGCCAATCTAGGAAGGAAGCACTGAAAAGTGGTTCAGTGAATTCTCAAGTATCTGAGAGGGACCAACAACAGAGATTCATGTTATGCAAGGTCAGGCACTTCGGATATGGCAGGTTACTTGATGACAGGGGTTGCACCACAAGATGTGTGGTGGTTGGTCTTTAAGATTGAGCTTGAAGAGGGATACAAGCCAGGAAACAAATTAAACGATGTACAGATACAAGTACAAGTGCAGCTGTTTATCTCCAAGTGGGAGATTGTTAAGTTGTGGAGCTAAAAGCTTCACCAAGATGCAAACAAGAGGTTGCTGAGTTGCAGAGCAATCGACGTCGGTCTGATCAATCATCGTCGGTTATATCCAGTGAGCAGAGCAATCGACATCGGTCATGATCGGTTGACGTCGATCATCTCCAGCCAGACAAAGACCAACGTCGGTCCCCTGTGCGATTCCATAACTGCTAGTTGACGAACAGTTAGTTTAACGAATCGATTGTTTGCATGTAAAAAGCTAATTTTAGTCTTGGAGCTGTGGATCTAATTATTGTAATTGAATGTCTAATTATTATTTGCATGGGATCTATATAATAGACTCATGTGTTGTATTGTAAAAGTGTGAGGGATCAAAGCAGGGATTCCCCGGATGCTAAATAGAGAGAGCAAGTTTGGCTCCTCATAGTGCCATAGTGCCAAGTGTGTATGATCAGGTAAATCTGCGAGAGAGCAAGGTCTGATAGAAGATCCACAGGGGTGTTGGTTTGGAGGACAAGGGTTCTTCATGGTATGTAAAATCAGGTTGGTTTGCAGGGGTGCAAGATCAAGAAGGAGATCTACATGTGTAAGTAAGGTCAGTTGATCTGCAAGTGTGTGTGTGTGTGTGTGTGCGAGGTCTAAGTTTGCAGGGGTGCAAACCCAAGTTGATTTGCAGGTGTGTAAGATCAGGGAGGTCAGCAACACAACAGGTAGCAAGATCATGTGAGATCTACTTGGAGTACGTTGAGTACTTGGAGTATGTGTGTATACTCAGACTTGGAGTACGTGGAGTACTTGGTGGACCGACAGTATTGTTACTGACTGGTGGACTGACAATATTGTTACTGGCTGGTGGAGGTGAACAACTTGGTGTTTGAGTTGTAAGTTGTAACCGTAATTGAGAGAGAACTCTGAAAGAAATTTATTGTTTACGCCCTAGAGGTGTGGGAGCCCTAGAGGAGTGTGAAAAAAACTGTGGCATCTTCTTTATTGTATTTCCTTCTGGAAGAGTATTAATACAATTGAGTATTGTCTCATATTCTGTGTTGTTTCTGATTTCTAGTTACTTGTTACTTTTGGTTAAATTTCGTGTTTAGTTGCTTGGTAATCAATTGTGCTCCCGAGTCCTAACATTTTGTATGGTATGATTGTAGCAAAACTAGATTGTTATTGATTTAGTAGTTCAATTATACAATGGATGTTATAATGGTAATTATGGATTACATTTTTGGACTCTTATCTTCTACGAATAATTGGAAATATTCAAGGGAGTAGAGAGCTCCTATTAGGCAAAAAAACCCTAATTTAGCTTACATTGATGATGAATGCCATCGGTGCTTTCTAATTTAAAGAGTTCTGTAATGAAATTATATTGATCAGTATACAACCCAAGATTTGTAAGGACAATGGATCATGCATGATGATCCCTACCCCAAATAATTCAAAGATTGAATGAAATGTGTTGGTTTTAAGCGTAAGATGAACCTACATGTAATATGTGGAATTAATGAACTAAATGTTTTTTATCGTATATATTGAAGTTAAAATCATTCCACATGTTGGTTTCTATATGGATTTGATATAACAATCAACCGTATACATTGTAACTCTATTGAATCAATTCTCAAGTATGCACTTTTCTATGTAGCATTGAACATTGTGTATCTTGTATCATTATAATGGATAGTATCCAATTAGACTCCTATTTTGAAGTTTGTAGTTAATGAACTTGATATGCTAAATTGTGTTAAAAAAAAGTTTGAAGATTTCTTATCATTGCATTGTCAAATTCAATTCGCTTAGTTCCATTCCACAATAAAATGGTTAAATGTTGATAGCTTCAAAATGAGACAATCTTGACCATTAAGTCCGATTACAAGGAGGTTTTAGTGAAAGTCCAATGGTTTAACGACTAGAAATAATATCTATGAAATGTTTTATGAGGTACCAAGAAAAATGAATTAAATATTCCATGATAATACCTTCCATTATGAGTATTTTATAGATATAAAACTCCTTATTGTCATTGTAGGTCATAGTCGTAACTCTTGAATTAAGTTTTGTACTCAATTGACATGAATTGATAATATTTGGTGTTGAGTATGCATTCCTAATTTGAATGGTATGAGATTGACTTTATAGTTACATAAATTCTAAATAGGATATATTGTCTCTAACTACCATGCGAGGTTATTAGAAGTTTGCAAAAGAGTTAGAAGCGTAATAAAATAACCTTTTTTATGCTTAATAGATTACTTCAAAACTTATTATACTTTGGAAAACTCGTATCATGATTTTCCTAATAGATTCTAGTAACGAAATATTACATTAATAAATCTCTTAGGTAATGAACAAAGTAACTCGCTAATCTTAATCATGAGACTTATTGAAGACTCTGAAAAGATTTGTATAAGTTTTTAATATTGTTTCCTTTTTTAATAAGGCTTACTCTATCAAGTCCTAACCCTATCTATCCCAATTGAAATTTAGTGTTGGGAGCGCATGCCTCATCTAAGTTGAAGTGGTTAATGGTTTACAAAACTTATGCCAAGCATTCATTTTCTTAAGCCATCCTTGGGAGAAAGTGCTCAATCGACATGAATTGATAATATTTGGTGGTGTATACATTCTTGATTTGAATGGTTTGAGATTGACTTTATAGATACGTGAATTCTAAATAGGGTATACCATCTCTAACTATCAAGCAAGGTTATTAAAAGTTTGCAAAAGAGGAGGCAGAAGCATAATAAAATAACCCCTCTTTATGCTTGATAGATTATTTCAAGACTTGTTATACTTTGGAAAACTCATTTGTATCATGATCCTCCTAATAGATCCTAGTAACCAAATATTACATTAATAAATCTCTTATGTAATGAACAAAGTAACTCTAGCTAATCTTAATAATGTGATTTATTAACAAATCTAAGAAGATTTGTATAAGTTTTTGATATTGTTTCCTTTCTTAATAACATAAGGGTTACTCTATCAAGTCCTAAGCTTGTCTATCCCAATTGAAATTTAATGTTGGAAGTGCATGCATCATGATCCCTACCCCAAATAATTCAAAGATTGAATGAAATGTGTTGGTTTTAAGCGTAAGATGAACCTACATGTAATATGTGGAATTAATGAACTAAATGTTTTTTATCGTATATATTGAAGTTAAAATCATTCCACATGTTGGTTTCTATATGGATTTGATATAACAATCAACCGTATACATTGTAACTCTATTGAATCAATTCTCAAGTATGCACTTTTCTATGTAGCATTGAACATTGTGTATCTTGTATCATTATAATGGATAGTATCCAATTAGACTCCTATTTTGAAGTTTGTAGTTAATGAACTTGATATGCTAAATTGTGTTAAAAAAAAGTTTGAAGATTTCTTATCATTGCATTGTCAAATTCAATTCGCTTAGTTCCATTCCACAATAAAATGGTTAAATGTTGATAGCTTCAAAATGAGACAATCTTGACCATTAAGTCCGATTACAAGGAGGTTTTGGTGAAAGTCCAATGGTTTAACGACTAGAAATAATATCTATGAAATGTTTTATGAGGTACCAAGAAAAATGAATTAAATATTCCATGATAATACCTTCCATTATGAGCATTTTATAGATATAAAACTCCTTATTCTCATTGTAGGTCATAGTCGTAACTCTTGAATTAAGTTTTGTACTCAATTGACATGAATTGATAATATTTGGTGTTGAGTATGCATTCCTAATTTGAATGGTATGAGATTGACTTTATAGTTACATAAATTCTAAATAGGATATATTGTCTCTAACTACCATGCGAGGTTATTAGAAGTTTGCAAAAGAGTTAGAAGCGTAATAAAATAACCTTTTTTATGCTTAATAGATTACTTCAAAACTTATTATACTTTGGAAAACTCATATCATGATTTTCCTAATAGATTCTAGTAACGAAATATTACATTAATAAATCTCTTAGGTAATGAACAATGTAACTCGCTAATCTTAATCATGAGACTTATTGAAGACTCTGAAAAGATTTGTATAAGTTTTTAATATTGTTTCCTTTTTTAATAAGGCTTACTCTATCAAGTCCTAACCCTATCTATCCCAATTGAAATTTAGTGTTGGGAGCGCATGCCTCATCTAAGTTGAAGTGGTTAATGGTTTACAAAACTTATGCCAAGCATTCATTTTCTTAAGCCATCCTTGGGAGAAAGTGCTCAATCGACATGAATTGATAATATTTGGTGGTGTATACATTCTTGATTTGAATGGTTTGAGATTGACTTTATAGATACGTGAATTCTAAATAGGGTATACCATCTCTAACTATCAAGCAAGGTTATTAAAAGTTTGCAAAAGAGGAGGCAGAAGCATAATAAAATAACCCCTCTTTATGCTTGATAGATTATTTCAAGACTTGTTATACTTTGGAAAACTCATTTGTATCATGATCCTCCTAATAGATCCTAGTAACCAAATATTACATTAATAAATCTCTTATGTAATGAACAAAGTAACTCTAGCTAATCTTAATAATGTGATTTATTAACAAATCTAAGAAGATTTGTATAAGTTTTTGATATTGTTACCTTTCTTAATAACATAAGGGTTACTCTATCAAGTCCTAAGCTTGTCTATCCCAATTGAAATTTAATGTTGGAAGTGCATGCATCATGACGTGATCAACATTTTACAAAACTTATGCAAAGCATTCATTTAAGTAAAAGCCATCTTTAACCACTTAACCTTTTAACCCCACTTTATATTTGGGAGAAGAAAACATATCTTAATAATGTGATTTATTAACAAATGTAAAAAGATTTGTATAAGTTTTTGATATTGTTTCCTTTCTTAATAACATAAGGGTTACTCTATCAAGTCCTAAGCTTGTCTATCCCAATCGAAATTTAATGTTAGAAGTGCATGCATCATGAAGTGATCAACATTTTACAAAACTTATGCAAAGCATTCATTTTATTAAGCCATCTTTAACCACTTAACCTTTAAACCCCACTTTATATTTGTGAGAAGATAACATATCTTAATAGTGTGATTTATTAACAAATCTAAGAAGATTTGTATAAGTTTTTGATATCGTTTCCTTTCTTAATAACATAAGGGTTACTCTATCAAGTCCTAAGCTTGTTTATCCCAATTGAAATTTAATGTTGGAAGTGCATGCATCATGAAATGACCAACATTTTACAAAACTTATGCAAAGCATTCATTTTATTAAGCCATCTTTAACCACTTAACCTTTTAACCCCACTTTATATTTGAGGTAAGAAAACATATCCATCCCTACAAAGTCCAGAATTTTGTGGGTTGGCTTCTCAAGGTTGTGGCATAAGTACGCAAATCATAACATGCTTGAAGGAAAAGCAAAACCAATCAAACAAACAAACCCAAAATGTAACAACTAAAAACCCAAAATGTCAATTTTTTGTTTTAAACATTTTACAAAAAATGAATTGTTCACACTTCAACTACATGTCCCTCGCAAAGTGCACAATCAAATGCTATTATTAGATTAAGTGCAAACTTTTAGATGACAAACTTCTTGACTTCAATTTGTACAATAATTCCTATATATTGCACTTCTCAAAGATCATATTTCTAAAACATGGTTCACAAATATACACCTTTTCAATCCCCTTTGGATTTGTTTTTAATTATTATTATTCTAAATGCTTAATAAAATGTGATTTATATATATCACAATAACATAGAAACCTTGAAAAAAAATTGTTCATTAAACTCAATTCAAACAAATCAACAAGTATTAACAAAATTTATAAACATTTAAGAATTACAAAGATTTTATGGTCCGACAAAAAACTACAAATATGCACAATGTTAACAAATCAAACCATGGAATAAACCGATTTTAAAAAACACCACTAAAGAACATTAATTTAAAAAAAATAAATGGCACATCAAAACATGAAATGCGGTAAGTATCTTTACACTATAACCATAACAATGATTTTGAATTTTCCATTTCAACTTAGACCTATAAGGCAACATATTTCAATGCTTATCAATTAGACCACAAACTAACATCGGATATCTCACATACAATTGAAGTTGTCATATCCGTGCCTCACAATTGCCCCTCATTCTCAAATACTTACTCCACAACTAATTGCATTTATCGACTTCCTTTGACAACTTAATGTTCTTATTTTAGTTTCATCCAATTTTTTCAACATACCACCTTAGTTTCATCCAATTTTTTCAACATCTCCTCTTTGCAACTCTTTACTTTTAGAAAATACAATTAAAATCTTATATATCATATTGCTATGTTATACCACCACAATAGAAAATCCCCTTTTGTCATTGTAGCAAGCATAGTAGACTCTTTTTCAAATATATTGAACAATTTGAAAACCAACTTTTCATGTATGTACTCATATATAGAAATAACTCAAATAAAGTTTCTTGTTAAACAATGACTCTTGAAAGAGAGGAGGAAATAAGGATTGAACTCACATGACCTTGAAACATAATAAATAAACCTTCATTAAATTGTGTAATTATACTTTAAAAAAATATATAAAAATAAAATAAATAATTAAACTAAAAACTTCACCAACCTAAACATAAGACCACCACCCAATAGCAAACGTCAATTTAATAAACAAAATTTTAATAATTTAAGTGTAATTCGCTAGTCAAATTTAAGATTATTCATGCTTCAACAAACAGAAAAACAAATTTTATTGAAGTGCATGACCAATAGTTACTATTTTAAAAGTTGCCAAGAGTGCATAACCAGGTTAAAACAAGGTCAGCTACACGACGACTCAACCTATTCTTGCCAAGAGAGGTCATACCCAAGTTAAAACAAGGTCATCCACAGTTTCACTTTTTTTTAAACGTCTCCCAAACCTTCGCAAACACTTCAGGCATAAATCAATTGTTAAAAAAAATAAAACATAAGTCAAAGCTAATTTACTTTTGTATACATATCCCAAAATGGAATTTCTACAAAGAGAGCCAATGTGTTATACATATTGTTTCTAATTTTAATACCATTGGCTGATTGATTGTGCACAATAACTAATTTTTAAGTTGAAAATCTCAATTAAATGTTATGATAAAATCATCCTCGTAATTCAAATTACCCAATTTTTAACCTAAACCATAGCATTAAAATGGGGAAACTGATACCCTTCAGTCCTTGGCATCACGCTGCATTTCTTCAATTATTTTAATTCTCGATCCCAAGTGAAATGCTACGTCGGAAAAGTCAATTATTCATGGCTCTAATTTCATTGAGATGCAAAGTCAAAAAGTCAAATAATCATGACCTGAATTTCAATGAGATGCAAAATTAAATCATCACTTATTCTTGCTCTTGATCACCATAACTTCAAACTTCAATTTATAAATAACAATAGAACATTCTATTTTCATCTTAAGAAGCCTTTCATTAGTTTTAATAAACTTAAAACATCTTTCCTCATAAATTTTTCATTTGTTGGCAGAGAGGAACAATAAACTTTAATGTCTTGTATAATTTTTTGTAATAGTTATAATGCAAAAGAACCACTTAACATGTCGCAATTAATCATTTATTTCCCTAGAAGAGGAACAATAAATTTTAATATCTTTGAACCTAATCAATCTCTCTAATCGTTTTAATTTATAGTTGCACATCTTTAATTTTTAATTGCAATTTTGTGACTGAAATTGAGTTCACTATTGTTGTATAAAAGTTCACGGAAAACATTTCATCCTCCACTAAACCACATAGTTTGCAATATCATTGTTTAACCATGAAACCATGCAAATTGCTACTTTAAAATAAGTAATCGTTATTTTCCCATTAAGGGTAGCGACTATCATATACCAGTTTAAGGCTAATTGTGACATAATAATAACAAAAACTTATATTTAACTTCAACGCATTCAGAGAGACAGCGACTATCATATACCAGTTTAAGGCTAATTGTGACATAATAATAACAAAAACTTATATTTAACTTCAACGCATTCAGAGAGACACTAATTTTGATGCAGATATTTATTTCTAGGTTATATTTCTTTCAATAACATTCCCAAATTTAACCATTTACTTGAGTCTTTTTGTCAACGTTTTAAAGCCACACAAGTTTACCTCAAAATAGTGTGAAAGATATCAATATGTCCCCAACATAAAAAATACATATATAATGCAGGAAACTGGAGAACTACTCTTGTTTGGGGAACCACCAAAGGCAGGGTCTATCGATCCAACTCAGACAACCAGAGAACAAGAAGGTGAAGTCTAACATAGTTCTCCTGATCTGTTGACCAGAAAACTTCTTGCGAGGACTGGAAAACTACCCACGAAAGGTGGTGTCACCTCTCTATATAGTTCAGCATCTATCAGACAGTGCAGACACTGCATTAATGATCGTTGTTTTACTCTGGAACCACCAAAGGCACAACAATCTATCCATATATCTCTCATGGGTCATCCCTCTTATATGCACTGTGAATCACAGATGAATCGCTGCATACACCAACCACACAGTGGTCCTCTCTTCCAGTAAGGGGGTTTGGGGGGAGGGGTGAGGCAAGGGGGCGTAGGGGTGGGCAGAGGGAATTACATCCATGATTGTATTTGCTCAGGCAATAAGGATAAAGAACGATTACCAATGATAGGGATCTCCACCCACTCTGTTTAAGAAACCGGGTTGTTTTAAATTTGAATCAGTTGCAGGAGGAAGTTGTCAAGAAGTCTTTCTTGAGTTGGTTTCAGTTATTTATGGTTAAATAACATGTATGCATTTTGGATCTTAAATCTTTACTTTCACCACAAAATACAATAAGAATAGGGTTATCTGATACAAGTAGGGTTGGATGTATTATATTTAACTAACCGTTTTTGGGCCTCCTTATTTTAGTTGAGTTGCCAAGCTTTTGAATAATGTTTTTCTCTAGTTCACCTATCTTACAATTATTTTATAATCCATAGAAGGCATTATTTTTGAAGCCCCAAAGATTTTAATTAATGTTTTCTTTCTAGTTCAGCCGGGTAAGTTGAATTTTATGATTAAATCCAAGCACAGGTATTTATAGGGAGGATAGCGGGGAGGTAATTTGCTTTTATTGGCTTAACAATTCACAATATTTTGATATTATCAAATATTGCTTAGCAAGCATATCATAGGCACATAGGAATTATAATGTGTACCAAATAAAGATATAAGTTTCTGGCGCACAGCAGAGCAGAAAATAACATTTAACAGTAGCCCTAACATTAGTGCTATGTTGCACATGGTTAAAACATTCATAAGAGAGCATGTCCCAAATAGTAAGAAACATTACTAGAATAAAATAGAAGCAGATGGAAAGAAAATTACCATATAACATTAGCTCTAATCACATATATCATTCATGAGAGAGAATGTCCCAAATAGTAATCAACATTACTGGAATAAAATAAAAGCAGATGGAAAAAAAAATACCATATTACATTAGCTCTAAGCACATATATCATTCATAAGAGAGCATGTCCCAAATAGTAAGAAGCATTACTGGAAAAAAAATAGAAGCAGATGGAAAAAATACCATATAACATAAGCTCTAAGCACATATATATTTCATAAGAGAGCATGTCCCAAATGGTACGAAGAATTACTGGAATAAAATAGAAGTGGTGGGTACAGGGACTCTGAATTAGATGAAGACTGAGAGGAGAAACTAATTCACATCCAACAATCCTCACAAATTTGAAATAATATCAATATTGCATAGCAAGTACATTATCCTAGGCATATAGCAATTGTACTATGTGCCAAATAAAGATAAGTTTCTGGCACACAGCAGGGCAGAAAATACCGTTTAACATTAGCCCCAAGCACATATATCCCGCATAGTTAAAACATTCATAAGAGAGCATGTCCCAAATGGTAAGAAGCAGTAATGGAATAAAATATATAGGCCGATGGTACAAGGAATCTGAACTAAATAAACACAGAGAAACGATGCTTGTTCACATCCTACAATTCTCACAAATTTCAAATAATATCAATATTGCTTAGCAAGTATATTATCATAGGCATATAGCAATAATAATATGTACCAAATAAAGATATAAGTTTCTGGCACACAGCAGAGCAAAAAATTACCGTTCAACATTAAGCCCTATGCACATACAAAACACATAGTTACACATTCATTAGAAAGCGTGTCCCAAATAGTAACAAGCATTACTGGAATAAAATAGAAGCGGATACTAGAGGGAATCTGTTTTCGATTAAGACTGCTAATTCACATCCTACAATCCTCACAAATTTGAAATAATATTAATATTACTTACCCAAGTATATTATCATAGACATATGGTAAAAACAATATGTGCCAAATAAAGATACAAGTTTTTGGCACACAGCAGAGAATAAAATACATTTAACATTATCCCTAAGCACCTAAATTACACATGGTGCATTCATAAGAGGGCATGTCATAAATGGTAAGAAGTATTACTCAAATAAAATAGAAGTGAATGGTACATTAAATCTGAATTCGATAAAAAACAATGAGAAGATCATAGTTCACATCCTACAATCCTCACAAATTTAAAATAATATCAACATTGCTTAGGCAAATGTGAAATAACATAACAATAGCTCTAAGCACATATATCACACAGTTACCACATTCCTACGAGAACATGTTCCAAATGGTAAGAAGCATTACTGGAATCAGATAAAAAATGGGAAGTTGAGTCAATATCCTACAATCCTCGCAAATTTTACATAATAACTAATATTTGTAATCACCTTTTACTTGTCTCGGCAATATCCACAAAAGCACACTTTCATACCTCAATTTAAGCCCAGAAAAAAATGTTTTCATTCCTCAACATTCAGCCCATTGAAGCTAGATCATATATAAATATAGTCTAAAACCACTACCAGTAAATTCAAGAAACCATAAACACAAAGAAAACCAAAGAAAACTGCACTATAAAAAGAAAACGAAAGAACGGAATTTGAAACACAGTTTAAATTAATTAAAATTATTAACATAACAATGCCTAAAGACAAAGGCAATATTTCCCACAAACTGTGAAATAACATAACAATAGCTCTAAGCACATATATCACACACAGTTACCACATTCATACGAGAAGATGTTCCAAATGGTAAGAAGCATTACTGGAATCAGATAAAAAATGGGAAGTTGAGAGTCAATATCCTACAATCCTCACAAATTTTACATAATAACTAATATTTGTAATCACCTTTTACTTGTCTCGGCAATATCCACAAAAGCACACTTTCATACCTCAATTTAAGCCCAGAAAAAAAACGTTTTCATACCTCAGAATTTGGCCCATGGAAGCTAGATCATATATAAATATAGTCTAAAACCGGTAAATTCAAGAAACCATAAACACAAAGAAAACTGAACTATAAAAAGAAAACGAAAAAAGAGGAATTTGAAACACAGTTTAAATTGGATAAAATTATTAACATAACAATGCCTAAAGACAAAGGCAATGTTTCCCACAAACTGTGAAATAACATAACAATAGCTCTAAGCACCATATATCACACACAGTTACCACATTCATACAAGAACATGTTCCAAATGGTAAGAAGCATTACTGGAATCAGATAAACAATGGGAAGTTGAGAGTCAATATCCTACAATCCTCACAAATTTTACATAATAACTAATATTTGCAATCACCTTTTACTTGTCTTGGCAATATCCACAAAAGCACACTTTCATACCTCAATTTAAGCCCAGAAAAAAAAGTTTCATACCTCAAAATTTGGCCCATGGAAGCTAGATCATATATAAATATAGCCTAAAACCAGTACATTCAAGAAACCATAAACACAAAGAAAACTGAACTATAAAAAGAAAACGAAAAAACGGAATTTGAAACACGGTTTAAATTAAAAAAAATTATAACATAACAATGCCTAAAGACATAGGCAATGTTTCCCACAAACTGCGAAATAGCATAACGATAGCTCTACACACATATATCACACACAGTTACCACATTCATACAAGATGATGTTCCAAATGGTAAGAAGCATTACAGGAATCAGATAAACAATGCTCAAAAAGCATGAAGTTGAGAGTCAATATCCTACAATCCTCAAAAAAATTCATAATAACTAATATTTGTAATCAGCTTTTACTTGTCTCGGTAATATCCACAAAAGC
Source organism: Torreya grandis (assembly GCA_037957365.1). Classification (NCBI taxonomy): domain Eukaryota; kingdom Viridiplantae; phylum Streptophyta; class Pinopsida; order Cupressales; family Taxaceae; genus Torreya; species Torreya grandis. Next base: position 3,912,044 of record JARHVA010000999.1, on the reverse strand, counting down.
ACACTTTCATACCTCAATTTAAGCCCAGAAAAAAACATTTTCATACCTCGAAATTTCGCCCATGGAAGCTTTAGATCATATATAAATATAACTCTAAAACCAGGACATTCAAGAAACCATAAACACAAAGAAAACTGAACTATAAAAAGAAGACGAAAAAAAGGAATTTGAAACACAGTTTAAATTGGATAAAATTATTAACATAACAATGCCTAAAGACAAAGGCAATGTTTCCCACAAACTGTGAAATAACTTAACAATAGCTCTAAGCACATATATCACACACAGTTACCGCATTCATACAAGAACATGTTCCAAATGGTAAGAAGCATTACTGGAATCAGATGAACAATGGGAAGTTGAGAGTCAATATCCTACAATCCTCGCAAATTTTACATGATAACTAACATTTGTAATCAGCTTTTACTTGTCTCAGCAATATCCACAAAAGCACACTTTCATACCTCAATTTAAGCCCAGAAAAAAAAGTTTTCATACCTCAAATTTGGCCCATGGAAGCTAGATCATATATAAATATATTCTAAAACCAGTAAATTCAAGAAACCATAAACACAAAGAAAACTGAACCATAAAAATAAAAATAAGAAACGGAATTTGAAACACAGTTTAAATCGGATAAAATTATTAAAATAACAATGCCTAAAGACAAAGGCAATATTTCCCACAAACTGTAAAATAATATAACAATAGCTCTAAGCACATATATCACACACAGTTACGACATTCATACGAGAAGATGTTCCAAATGGTAAGAAGCATTACTGGAATCAGATAAACAATGGGAAGTTGAGAGTCTATCCTACAATCCTCACAAATTTTACATAATAACTAATATTTGTAATCACCTTTTACTTGTCTCGGCAATATCCACAAAAGCACACTTTCATACCTCAATTTAAGCCCAAAAAAAGACATTTTCATACCTCAAAATTTGGCCCATGGAAGCTAGATCATTTATAAATATGGCCTAAAACCAGTAAATTCAAGAAACCATAAACACAAATAAAACTGGACAATAAAAAGAAAACGAAAAAAAGGAATTTCAAACACAGTTTAAATTGGATAAAATTATTAACATAGCAATGCCTAAAGACAAAGGCAATGTTTCCCACAAACACTCAGCACGAAATGTTTCCAGGGAACATGTCATGTTGGTTTAGTAAAAAATATGTGAATATAAATATTACCACATGATGTTGGTTTATTAAAATATAGATGCTTAAGGATGCAGACAAATAAGCAAACACATGCAGAATGTAGACAAGTAATAAAATTAAAAACAGAGGCAGTCAATACAAATAAAAAAAGAGCACAATTGGACTGTTAAAAAATATAAGCATTTGCAGACAACCTCCCAGAAACGAACATAGTAAACACCAAAAACTATAAGCATATGAGAAACAATGACATAATACATGAAAACATAAAAGAATTGCAGCTTGCCAGACATGATTTAACAAATTATAGCAATATCAACAAAATCAATAGAATGCACCTGGTAACAGTGACATAACCAGTAATGACCAATAGAATTCACCTAGTAACAGTGACATAACCAGTAATGAATTGATAATTCATACAGTATCAGCATTCTTCCCAAATTGTATTTAGTGAAGCAAGAGTATATCTACCAATCACATTCCTTTAGTATAGGACACATAAAACTACTCTCTAAGATATCTCTCAAAAACCTTACATTTAGAAACAAAACAATATGCCAAAGTCAACAACAAACAGCTAGAAATTTGCCATGCTTAAGACATTTCATACATAATACACTTATGAAGGAACAAGAAGTTGCATAATCATGTGCTAATTACTCTTAGAACATGTGCTTTGACTCAATACTTATCCATATTAGATTTGAATTTAGTTGTACCTAAACAAGCAAAGGACAAAAAAACAACTACACATACAAATCGTATAACTCCCTACACTAACATTATATCAGAAAAACACAATAATTCAAAAACCTTCAAAGGTAAAAAAACACACTAAATAGAAGTTCTTCACTTCACAATAAGGAATGGAGTTCACACTCCTAAAAACTGCATTTTAAAGTACGATCCAACATAACCAAATCCAAATGGAGAGCATCACAGAGGGATTGTGCGAGAGAAAACCAATTTTTCATTACGGACAACAGCAAGTAATCATTAGAACTGGCAAAATCCTTGAAAGCAGCAGCACTAGTCAATCATGCCTTCAGAGTAATAACAAGCAACTCAAACTCCCAGCTCTCATTTGTTTAGGATAGATGTAGCCGTCAAACACCTGAAGCACATTCACTGTCAAAATTCATCACTTCCAAGAAACAAGCTCATCCCAACACTGGTTCAAACAAACATAATTGTTGGTGTCATTTCTAGTACATAGCATTCATGTTTTTCAGTCACAAAGACCAAATACATTATTAAAGTAGCCTACTGCAATTCATGAGACAGCAGATCATAGAAAACATTGTAGCATAAAATGAAATAACATGAAATCCTAAAAAATACATAATGCATGTTTACCCAATAAGAATCACTCAAATAGAATAAATGAAAGAGTAGATTCATCGTTGCAGTAAGTAGAAGATGAAACTCATCACCACGGCAATGTAACCAAAGAACAAATTTCAATAAAATTACCAATGGAAGTGCTAGGATATGAACTCATCAAACAGAATCTACCACCAAAAACACAGGCATTCAGTGTCATTAACTTACATCCACAAAGGATTGATATTTTGCAAGACAAGGATTATAATGCAAAGCACACTCAGAAAAATTGAAAGCAGATTACCAGTAACAAAATCAATTACAATTAGGAGGATCTATATCTCTAAATCCACAAAATTAAATTAGCTCCATTGCAAGACATGGAAAAGCTAAACGGCCCATTGGAAATCCATATACATTCTTCAGACAAACAGTTGCATTCTGCACTAACTAAACAGATCAAAGTAGCCATCACTATAGAGCACAGAAAGACTCTCCTAAGCCATAAGGTGCACAGTAAACTAAATTTACCAAAGTTAAACATTTAGGCTGCAAAACAAACCTCTTAAAAAATTGTACCACATCTTGTCACACCAGAATCAGATACCCAGCAAGAAAAGATAATATCAGAAAGCAGGATCAGATCTCTCCCCAAAAACCAGAACTATGACAGAAGGCATCATAACATTAATAAGTGCTACACTAAAAACCAATGAACAGTATTACTACTAATCAAACAAAGTAATGCACATCAAATAAGTGCTATAACAAAAAAATCTGGTAGCATGTGCAAGGAACTTAAAATTAAGGCAAAATATACTCTATTTAGAACCCCTTATTCCTTAACTTTATGTAGGCATGTTGCATTCATAGTTAAGTTGAAAACAGAGCACTGTTCCACATCAGAGCACGTAGTTTTAACATCTGATACAGGCACCTGTTAGGTCATGATTAATACACAGAAATTTTCTTTGACATTCATATGAGAGCTTGTCCATGCATGCAGAATTGAAAAGGTCATCAGATACAGAAAGTACACAAAAGCTTGTTATTGCAAACAAGTGTTATTGTCCACGTCCAAAAAGTTTCCGATTATTTGGCCTTCTAAAATAAAGAGCATTAGCGTTTCATGTTAAGATGGGTAGTTCAACAAATATAACGGAAGTTCCAATCATTGCAAATAAGTGATATTATCCACGGCCAAAAAGCTTCAGATTGTTTGGCCTTCTAAAATAAAGAGCGTTAGTGTTTCATGTCAAGATGCGTAGATCAACAAATATAACGGAATTTCCAATCGCAACTTACAAAATGATAAAGAAATTCCCTTAATTTAATCAAACCATGTCATTCTCTTCAGCGTTAGTAAAGTGTGACCATGCAATTCACCAAGATCCAATAGCCAACGCTGCGAGAAAATAACCAGATTGGCAACATAGAAAACAAGAAATAAAAAACGTACCTAGACCGGATAGAAGGGCGGTGCACCAGGATACATTCCGACGCCAGGAACCCTTGGTGCTGGCGATGCCCCTGATTGTTGGTGTTGGTGTTGGTGTTGATTTTGATAGGCGGAAAGGGTATAGTGTCCCTGTCCATCCGGAAAGCCAGCCGATTGAGAAGAGGGGAAGACAGAAGCATATCCTCCTCCTCCTACCCCCTGACTCCCCCCATATCCACTTCCACCTCCACCTCCACCTGCATAGGGGCCCAGCCCCCCATAACCTCCTACTCCTATCCCCATCCCTAATGACGACGCAACAGGATTCGACGCTCCATGCATTGAAGATGGATTTACGGGGTGACCCATAGAGCCACCGGGAATACCGGCAGCGTTCGTGTGAGAAAGAGCCGAGGCGCCCAGTCCGTGATGGCTCAAACCCTGATGTGCAGCCAAACTAGCGGGGTTAGAAGCCCCGAGTCCCGGATTGACAAAACCGGCAAACTGAATCCCAGAGACGTGGGTCTGGTTCAATGCGCTAATGTCTGAGGCATCGGTGGCGCCAGAGTTAACACCACCGGGCTTTTGCTTCTGGCCTTCGACAGCTAACTTGCAAAATAACTGATGGCCGTCAATAATCTTGGTGGGCTCCTCCAACGAGCGCCTGGTAGCATCTACTGTCTTAAAGATAAAGAGAGCAAAGCCCCTGGAGCGGCCCGATTGCTTGTCAAAGCCTAAGGGCCCTTCTTCAATTTCCCCATACTGAGAAAACAAACCGAGAAGGCGATCGGCAGGCATGTCAATGGGAACGTTTCCGACGTATATTTTTCTGGCAGAGACGTCGGTAGAGGGCTGGGTGTGCTGGGAACCGGCGGAGGCCAATTGACTGACGGTCATGCGGCCGTCAATCTTCTTGCTAGGCTCCTTGAGAGCGTTGAGAGCGCCATCCATGTGCTTGAAGGTGACGAAGCCGTAGCCCTTGCTCTTGCCGGTGTTCTTGTCCATGATCACCACGCCTTCCTCCAGCTCGCCAAAGTGGGAGAAGAGGGCCTTAAGGGACTCCGTGCTCGTGTCCCACCCAAGCCCCCTCACAAATAGCTTACGCTGCGCAGGATCCTTGTCCGCAATGCCCCGCACCGCCTCCAGAACATCCATGTGCTTCGTGCCCGCCTCCTGCACTATCTCCGCCAGCTGCTCGCGGCTCAACGCCTCTATCATTTTCCCAACATCTTCCGCTGCTACTGCTCCTGCTCCCGCTCTTGCTCTCTCATCCTCCTGTCCGCCGCCGTTTTCTTCCGTTTTTCGCTTCTTCGACTCCATATCCTTCCTCTTCCTCTTCCTCTTCCTCTTCCTCTTCCCTTGCCACACAGGTCTCCTCTTCTTATCTCACTTTTTATGGCTGCTAGGTTTATATCAAACCCTAAATAGAGCGGAAGTATTAAATAACGTCGTCCTGTGGAGTTGGGAGAGGGTTTGTAAAACTAATTAGGATGCAATTTGCTGATTCAACTAACACTTGTTGCCCTTGTGATGATGGTGCAAAGTATCCCTGCCCCAAAAAAGGAGGGGTATGAGAAGATTGGAGGGAGTGAATGAATGAATGAATGAATGAAAGGATTTTAATAACGTCCACGAGACCACAACAGTCTATGGGACCCATCAGTCACGCACATCTTCTTCAAAACGAGACCATAGCCACAAAACGTTCCCTAAGTTCCCTGAACTTTCTTCTTGAGATCTTCCCTTCTGTTGTGAAGTTTGATCACGAGGTTCGCCGTATTACCCAGCGTTGTTGCTTCAAACAGGGTGTCCAGGTTGGTGATTTTCAAAGTTTCACCATAACTGTATCAAATGTCTTTGTATGCCTCGCACTCCAAGAGGAAGTGTCGTTCCCTCTCCACCATGCCTTTGTTGCAAAAGAGGCATATTCTCTCCTCCCAATCCTCTTTGGGAGTTAGCCATCTACCCGTTTCACACCTAAGATGATGAGAGCTCATCCTAAGTTGGGCAATCAACATTTTTGCTTTCCACTTAATGTCTGCTCCTATATAGAGTTTTTCTTCAAAATCCCCTGTGGGGTTGAATTCTTTGAGGTAGTATTCATTTTTACGGCCCATTTGTTTTGTCCACATGATGCCCTTGAATTTTCTTCTCACATATTTTTTTATTTCTTCATTTGTATTCGGGCACTCCTGCATGCTAATATCCCACCTATTTACCCATTTGTCATTTTGCTTCCTCCAAGTGTTCTTTCTTCTAGTTAGCTCTTCCTCCATAATTAGTCTAGGCCACTTGTGCTTCTTCATGTTTTGAATCTTCTTGAGGTAGCTTAGTAACCGTATCATCGCCGATGCCTCTAAGGGGAAAGACCCCGTTTCAGCAAGTAGGATCTCATGCGGCACCGAATTCTTGACTTTGAGATTGCTTATGATGAAGTGTTTTTGGATTCTCTCTATCTGTTTCCATTTCTAATTTGACATACTGCTGCCCCAAATTTCACACCCGTAAAGAATCACCGAGATGACCAACAAACCGAAGAGTGTTCTCCTAGTCTTCCAATCCCATAACTCCACAGTCCTGCACCTAGTTTGAAGAGAGTACAACGCTTTCCATCCTCCTTGGATTTTTTTTGCTCTACATGTTTCCCAACTGAGCTTGTGATGAAAATCAAGCCCGAGGTACTTGTACTCTTCGACTATCTCTAACGGGTTGCTTTCAAAGGTAAAGGTATATTGTTTCTTTTTTCTTTTCAAAGAGAAGATCATTACTTTGGTCTTGCTTGTGTTCACCTGCATTCCAACCTCTTAGCAAAAAGTTTCAAGTGCTCTCAAATGTTCCCTCAAGCTGCTGGTTGTTCTGGCAATTAAAATGAGGTCATCCACATAAAGAAGCAGTTTTATAGCATCCTTAGCTAGTTGAATCTGTTAGGAACCCGTGGAAGCACAATTGATTACCATATACAAGCAACTTAACATGCAGAATTAACCAGAAGTAATAAGTAACTAGAAACTAGAAACAACATAGAATATGAGAGACAATACACAACTTGTATTAATACTCATCCAGAAAAAAATACAATAAAGAAGATGCCACTTCTTCTTCACCACCTCTCAGAGGCTTCCCACACCTCAAGTGAACAGTAATTCTCTCCTCAAAGCTCTCTCTCTTACGGTCCCAACACACAACTCAAACACAGAGTTGGTGTTCACCTCCAACCAGTCAGTATCCACTACTGTCAGTACACCAGTGCTCCACGCACTCCAAATACACAATCGTACTTCAAGTAGATCTCCCTTGAACTGCAACAACCTGCAACCCAATGATCTTACTTATGGAAGGAACTGCCTTGCCTTCCTCTTTGCTCTAAACCGAGTACACACCGTACTCCAAGTAGATCCTGCCTGATCCTGCTCCCTGTTGTGTTGCTGTCCTCCCTGATCTTGCACACCTGCAAATCAATCTAGTTCTGCACACCTGCAAACCTAAATCTCACACCCACATACACCTGTAGATCAATGATCTTACTTACCCATGTAGATCTCCAAAAGTAGCCATGCAACACATGTTGACCAAGATCCTACACACCTGAAGAACCCTTCTGATTCTCCAAAACCAGCACCCACACTTGGCACTGCTGTGGAACTAGGAGGAACACCCTTGCTCACTTCACACACAGAGGGAGATAACTTTGCTCAACTCAAATTAGAACACTTTTACAATACAGCCTATGAGTCTCTTAAATAGATCTCATGCAAACAATAATTAGACACCTAATTACAATAATTATATCCGCATCTTCAAGTCTAAATTTGGCTCTTGACATGCAAACACTTGGTTCGTTAACAAACTGTCTGTAACACTCGCAGTTCTGAACCACACAGGCGACCGACGTAGTCCCTGTCTGCCTGGAGGTGACCGATGTCAGTCGATCCAAGACCGACGTCGATTTCTCTTCCTGTCTAATCCTACCGACATCGGTTGGCCTGATCGACGCCGATGTCTGTGACACTTCAGCAACCTCCTCCAACCTCCTCCATGTCTGCATCAGCGAAGCTTTTAGCTCCACGACCTAACAGAATCCCCTCCCCACTATCCTTATTTAACCATTCTTCTAATTTATCAATGTACAATCCAAATAAAGTTGGTGAAAGTGGGCAACCATGTTTGACCCCTATATCACTGTCAAAACACTCTGACATTCCATCACTAGTTCTGATTTTAGCCTTTACTTGCTCATATAATCTATGGACAACAGCTCTGAGCTCCTCCGAAACCCCCAGCTCCTTCATCCTATTCCAAAGTTTATCACGAGGGACCGTGTCAAAGGCTTTTTTGAAGTCGACAAAGCAGCAAAAGGCCTCGTCTCCCTGAGTGTTCCATATTTTTTCAATCAAGAACCTAAGTGTAGCTCCATGATCAATAGTAGAGTGCTTTGGTCTAAATCCAGCTTGGCCCTTAGCTCTTTTTCTTTCTTTTTCTGCCCACATGCTGATTATGCGCTCTATCATGCTTCTGAAGAGTTTACCAAGGAGGGGATTAACCATGATAGTACGATAATTTGACGGTTTATTGGTATCCTCACTTTTGAAGATAGGAATAACCACACTAGTCGTCCACTCTTTCGGGAAGCCCTCTTGGATGGCCCTATTGAAGATGTGTTTGATATGAGGTGCCGATACGTCAGCACCCCACTTTAAGTACTCCGCTTGCATCCCATCAATATCCTGAGCTTTCCCACTTGCTAATTGTTTTATGCCTTGAATGATGTCTTCGGTGTTGAAGAGTTTTGTATTCGCATAGATTATTGGGGGTCTAGATTTATCTTGGTCCCTCTCATATAGTAGCTTCGCATACTCAAGCCATTGGTTTTCGGTGATATTGTTTTCTGTTTGTTTCTTCTTTTGACGTAGATATTTCCAAAATCTTTTAGGGTTATTTTTTTTAGGGCAATCAGCTCTATTCTTCTGCTATTTACATACTTCTCTTTCTTATTATGTAGCATCTTTATGTACTCCTTATGCTCTTTGTCCATATCTCTCTTTCGCAGATTTCTTTTTGCTATCTTGCATTCCTCATCGAACCATGGGTTTGTTGGGAAAGTATTTGTTAGGTTGTAGAGTTAAAAGCTTCACTGATGCAGACATGGAGGAGGTTGCAGAAGAGTTGCGGAGTGTCACAGACACCGGCGTCAGTCAGGCCAACCGACGTCGGTAAGAAGGAGACAGAAGGCAACCGACGTCGGTCATGGATCGGCCGGCGTCGGCACTCCCAGGCAGATAGGGACCGACGTCGGTCACCTGTGGTTCGAGCTACGAGTATATTACGGGCAGTTGGTTGACGAACCAAGTGTTTGCATGTTTAAAGCTAATTTTAGACTGAGAGCTGCGGATCTAATTATTGTATTAGATGTCTAATTATTGTTTGGATGAGATCTATATAATAGACTCATAGTTGTATTGTAAATGTGTGCTAGAAAGCCATAGAGCTTTTAGAGAGAGCTAGTGTAGCTCCTCCTAGTTCCAAAGGGGTGCTGAGAGTGTATGATCAGAGAGAGTTGCAAGGTCTGCAAGGTCTAGGAGCTGATCCACCGGGGTACTGGTTGAAGAATCATAAGGACTTGGTGAGGCAAGGACAAGGGTTCTTCAGGGGTGTAGAGATATCTATATGGTGAGTAAGGTATAGTGATTTGCAGGTAGCAGCAGAGAGCAAGAGATCTACTTGGAGTACGGTTGTGTACTTGGTGAACTGGCAGCGTGTTACTGACTGGTTGGAGAGGTGAACATCAATTCTGTATTGGAGTTGATTGTTGGGACCGAGAGAGAGAGAGAAGAAGGTCTTGAGGTGTGGCGAACCTTTGAGGTGGAGGAAGAAGTGGCATCTTCCTTATTGTATATTCTTCTGAGTGATTATTAATACAATTGTGTATTGTCTATCAATTCCTATGTTGTTTCATATTTCTAGTTACTTATTGATTATGGTATAATTTCGTGTTTAGTTGCTAATACAAGAAGTAATCATATGTGCTCTAATTGGTAGAGCAAGATCCTGACTCAGTAGGCATCAGAGCATGTTTATTGTTCTAGGTTTTTTTGACAAATGGTATCAGAGCTTTTGGTTGGGTTACTAACAGGTGGTTTCAGATCTGGTAGTGTTTGTTGATTACAAGTTACTCACAGAAGTTTCTGATTGAGTGGGAGTATAGCAATGGCAAAAGGAAGTAAGCTACGAATGGAGAAACTGAATAGCATGAATGGTCTGATTGATGGAAAGAAAGAGCAGGTAAATAAAGATTGTTGGTTGGTTGCAGATCAATAGGGAGGAGCAGATGTTGCAGGGGATGTTGCACAAGATATTCTAGATAAAGTGGAATCTTGGTTCACAAATTCTTTTGCCTCTTTCCATGCAGTTCGAAATAGAGCATCTTTTCATGGGTATGTCTTTGGAGACTTTGGAGAGATTTATTTAGGAGCTGGAAAGCCTTGTCAAATGATTGACAAAGGGGGAGTGAAGCTGAAATTGCAGACGGATGACACATAGTGGTTGAAGGAAGTCATGCAGGTACCAGTCTTGGAGATGAGTCTAATTTCTTCAAAAAATTTGGGTGATGGGAGATGTACTATAACTCTCACAGCGGATACACTTGAATTAGATGGTGGTGAGAAAGTAGGTATCCTTTATCTATCTACTTATATTGTTGATTCACCTTCTGTTGCAGAGATGTGGCTTCATAGGCTTAGTCACATATGTAGAAGGAGAATGCAGGGTTTGAAGCGGAAGTCAGATGTCTTTGACAAGCTAAAGAACTGGAAAGCCTTGGTGTTCATGGAGGAGATAACGGACAGAGATCAGGTGAGGGAACTAAATTATTCTGAGCAGGGCTATGTTGATTTGAACAGGGTTTTGATCCATGGAGAGCTTGTGGGTAAAAAGTTATCACTCACAGATGAACACAGGTACCAGCGTCAGTCAGACAGTAATCGACGTCGGCAATAGGAAGACCGACGTCGGTCATGAAGGAACCGATGTCGGTAGAAAGGATACCGGTGTCGGCCAGGGAGACGACGACGGCAGTCAGGGTCAGTGTAGGGAACCGACATCGATCGAGAGCAAACTAGGAGATGGCTGAGATCGGTCACTAGAATGGATATTGGGCAGACAACAAGCTGTCAACAAGTCTCAAACGCTCATATGGAGGTCAGAAAGGGTAAGTGAACCTCATATTCGTTGTTCACCTTCTTTATATTGCTTACTGATGGTCGAGAACCAGGAAGATGTGAAGAGGCAATGCAGGTAGAATTCAGATACAGTGGGAGCTTGGCATGGATGAGGAGTGTGAGTCCTTAGAGAAGAACCAAATAGGTATTTGTTGGTAGAGTTGTCAGTTGGAAGAAAGCACTGAGAGACGGATGGATTCCCATAGTTAAAGAAGAGAGTGGAAGGATACATGAGACGGAAGGCCAAGGTATAAGGTCTTGAAGAAGCTGTAAGACATTGGTACAGGTTTTGACAGGTGGATGACTAAGCATGGCTTCAGTCAATGTCAGTGTAACTATTGTGTTTATTCTTACCAGGTGGATGATGAGTCGCGACATTATCCAGTTACTGTATGTGGATGGTTTGCTAGCAGGTTTTGTACATACAGGTATTTGCTGAGCTAAAAGATAAGGTTAGTTCAGAAGCGTGTCATGAAGAATTTGGAGCAGCGAAATTCTTTGGCATAAGAGACATGGAGATCTTATCTCCAGTGGGAGCTGATATGAAGACGGTGTTGGCGGGGTTCATGACGCAGGATGCAGAATCAGAAAGCACACCAATGGCTGGACAATTCAAGCTTAGCTTGAAACAGGGTTCGAAATCACATGAGGTCTAGTGTAGACCTGAGTTTTCCCAATCAGTGGGGGTTGTCAGAAAGTATGGAGCCAATTCGGGGAAGGAGTACTGGAGGGCAGTTCAGTGGGACTAGCAACAGGGATTCTTGTTATGTAGGGTCAAGTTCTTCACTACATGGATGTGTAGGTTCGGATATGGCAGGTTACTTGAATGACAGGTATAGCATCACAGGTTGTGTGGTGGTTAGTCTTCAGGATTGAGCTTGAAGAGGGATACAAGCTAGGAAACAGATTAGATGGGCTACAGATACAGGTACAGGTGCAGCTGTTTATCTCCAAGTGGGAGATTGTTAGGTTGTGGAGTTAAAAGCTTCACTGATGCATACATGGAGGAGGTTGCAGAAGAGTTGCAGAGTGTCATAGACACTGACGTCGGTCAGGCCAACCGACGTCGGCAGGAAGGAGACAGAAGGCAACTGACGTCGGTCATGGATCGGCCGGCGTCGGCACCTCCAGGCAGACAGGGACCGACGTCGGTCACTTGTGGTTCGAGCTGCGAGTATATTACGGGCAGTTGGTTGACGAACCAAGTGTTTGCATGTTTAGAGATAATTTTAGACTGAGAGCTGTGGATCTAATTATTGTATTAGATGTCTAATTATTATTTGGATGAGATCTATATAATAGACTCATAGTTGTATTGTAAATGTGTGTTAGAAAGCCATATAGCTTTTAGAGAGAGCTAGTGTAGCTCCTCCTAGTTCCAAAGGGGTGCTGAGAGTGTATGATCAGGGAGAGTTGCAAGGTCTACAAGGTCTAGGAGCTGATCCACTGGGGTACTGGTTGAAGAATCATAAGGACTTGGTGAGGCAAGGACACGGGTTCTTCAGGGGTGTAGAGATATCTACATGGTGAGTAAGGTCTAGTGATTTGCAGGTAGCAGCAGAGAGTAGGAGATCTACTTGGAGTACGGTTTTGTACTTAGTGAACTGGCAGCGTGTTACTGACTGGTTGGAGAGGTGAACATCAATTCTGTATTAGAGTTGATTGTTGGGACCGAGAGAGAGAGGGAAGAAGGTCTTGAGGTGTGGCGAACCTTTGAGGTGGAGGAAGAAGTGGCATCTTCCTTATTGTATATTCTTCTGAGTGATTATTAATGCAATTATGTATTGTCTCTCAATTCCTGTGTTGTTTCATATTTCTAGTTACATATTGATTCTGGTATAATTCCGTGTTTAGTTGCTAATACAAGAAGTAATCATATGTGCTCTAATTGGTAGAGCAAGATCCTAACTCAGTAGGCATCGGAGCATGTTTATTGTTCTAGGTTTCCTTGACAAATGGTATCAGAGTTTTTGGTTGGGTTACTGACAGGTGGTTTCAGATCTGGTAGTGTTTGTTGATTACAGGTTACTCACAGGGGTTTCTGATTGAGTGGGAGTATAGTAATGGCAGAAGGAAGTAAGCTACGAATGGAGAAATTGAATAGCACGAATGGTCTGATTGATGGAAAGAAAGAGCAGGTAAATAAAGATTATTGGTTGGTTGCAGATCAACAGAGAAGAGCAGATGTTGCATGGGATGTTGCAAAGGATGTTCTGGATAAAGTGGAATCTTGGTTCACAGATTCTTTTGTCTCTTTCCATGTAGTTCGAAATAGAGCATCTTTTCATGGGTATGTCTTTGGAGACTTTGGAGAGATTTATTTAGGAGCTGAAAAGCCTTGTCAAATGATTGACAAAGGGGGAGTGAAGCTGAAATTGCAGACGGATGACACATAGTGGTTGAAGAAAGTCATGCAGGTATCAGTCTTGGAGATGAGTCTAATTTCTTCAAGAAATTTGGGTGATGGGAGATGTACTGTAACTCTCACAATGGATACACTTGAATTAGATGGTGGTAAGAAAGTAGGTATCTTTTATCTATCTACTTATATTGCTGATTCACTTTCTGTTGCAGAGATGTGGCTTCATAGGCTTAGTCACATATGTAGAAGGAGAATGCAGGTTTTGAAGCGGAAGTCAGATGTCTTTGACAAGCTAAAGAACTGGAAAGCCTTGGTGTTCATGGAGGAGATGACGGACAGAGATCAGGTGAGGGAACTGAATTATTCTGAGCAGGGCTATGTTGATTTGAACAGTGTTTTGATCCATGGAGAGCTCGCGGGTAAAAAGTTATCACTCACAGACGAAAATAGGTACCGACGTCGGTCAGACAGTAACTGACGTTGGCAACAGGAAGATTGACGTCGGTCATGAAGGAACCGATGTCGGCAGAAAGGATACCAGCGTCAGCCAGGGAGACAACGACGACAGTCAGGGTCAGTGCAGGGAACTGACATCAGTCGGGAGCAGACTGGGAGATGGCCGAGATCGGTCACTGGAACGGATATTGGGTGAACAACAAGCTGTCAACAAGTCTCAAACGCTCATATGGAGGTCAGAAAGGGTAAGTGAACCTCATATTCATTGTTCACCTTCTTTATATTGCTTACTGATGGTCGAGAACCAGGAAGATGTGAAGAGGCAATGCAGGTAGAATCCAGATACAGTGGGATCTTGGCATGGATGAGGAGTGTGAGTCTTTGGAGAAGAACCAAACAGGTATTTGTTGGTAGAGTTGTCAGTTGGAAGAAATCATTGAGAGACGGATGGATTCCCATAGTTAAAGAAGAGAGTGGAAGGATACATGAGATGAAAGGCCAAGGTATAAGGTCTTGAAGAAGCTGCAGGACATTGGTACAGGTTTTGACAGGTGGATGACTAAGCATGGCTTTAGTCAATGTCAGTGTAACTATTGTGTTTATTCTTACCAGGTGGATGATGAGTCGCGACATTATCCAGTTACTGTATGTGGATGGTTTGCTAGCAGGTTTTGTACATACAGGGATTTGCTGAGCTAAAAGGTAAGGTTAGTTCAGAGGCGTGTCATGAAGAATTTAGAGCAGCAAAATTCTTTGGCATAAGAGACATGGAGATCTTATCTCCAGTGGGAGCTGATGTGAAGACGGTGTTGGCATGGTTCATGACGCAGGATGTAGAATCAGAAAGCACACCAATGGCTGGACAGTTCAAGCTTAGCTTGAAACAGGGTTCGAAATCACATGAGGTCTAGTGTAGACCTGAGTTTTCCCAATCAGTGGGGGTTGTCAGAAAGTATGGAGCCAATTCAGGGAAGGAGTACTGGAGGGCAGTTCAGTGGGACTAGCAACAGGGATTCTTGTTATGCAGGGTCAAGTTCTTCACTACATGGATGTGTAGGTTCGAATATGACAGGTTACTTGAATGACAGGTATAGCATCACAGGTTGTGTGGTGGTTAGTCTTCGGGATTGAGCTTGAAGAGGGATACAAGCCAGGAAATAGATTAGACGGGCTACAAATACAGGTACAGGTGCATCTATTTATCTCCAAGTGGGAGATTGTTAGGTTGTGGAGTTAAAAGCTTCACTGATGCAGACATGGAGGAGGTTGCAGAAGAGTTGCGGAGTGTCACAGACACTGGCGTCGGTATGGCTTAACCGACGTCGACAGGAAAGAGATAGAAGGCAACCAACATCGGTCATGGATCAGCCGGCGTCGGCACCCCCAGGCAGACAGAGACTGACGTCGGTCACCTGTGGTTCGAGCTGCGAGTATATTACGGGCAGTTGGTTGACGAACCAAGTTTTACATGTTTAGAGCTAATTTTAGACTGAGAGCTGTGGATCTAATTATTGTATTAGATGTCTAATTATTGTTTGGATGAGATCTATATAATAGACTCATAGTTGTATTGTAAATGTGTGCTAGAAAGCCATAGAGCTTTTAGAGAGAGCTAGTGTAGCTCCTCCTAGTTCCAAAGGGGTGCTGAGAGTGTATGATCAGGGAGAGTTGCAAGGTCTGTAAGGTCTAAGAGTTGATCCACCGAGGTACTGGTTGAATAATCATAAGGACTTGGTGAGGCAAGGACAAGGGTTCTTTAGGGGTGTAGAGATATCTACATGGTGAGTAAGGTCTAGTGATTTGCAGGTAGCAGCAGAGAGCAGGAGATCTACTTGGAGTACGTTTGTGTACTTGGTGAACTGGCAGCATGTTACTGACTGGTTGGAGAGGTGAACATTAATTCTGTATTAGAGTTGATTGTTGGGATCGAGAGAGAGAGGGAAGAAGGTCTTGAGGTGTGGCGAACCTTTGAGGTGGAGGAAGAAGTGGCATCTTCCTTATTGTATATTCTTCTGAGTGATTATTAATACAATTGTGTATTGTCTCTCAATTCCTATGTTGTTTTATATTTCTAGTTACTTATTGATTCTGGTATAATTCTGTGTTTAGTTGCTAATACAAGAAGTAATCATATGTGCTCTAATTGGTAGAGCAAGATCCTGACTCAGTAGGCATCGGATCATGTTTATTGTTCTAGGTTTCCTTGACAAATGGTATCAAAGCTTTTGGTTGGGTTACTAACAGGTGGTTTCAGATCTGGTAGTGTTTGTTGATTACAGGTTACTCACAGGGGTTTCTGATTGAGTGGGAGTATAGCAATGACAAAAGGAAGTAAGCTACGAATGGAGAAACTGAATAGCACGAATGGTCTGATTGATGGAAAGAAAGAGCAGGTAAATAAAGATTATTGGTTGGTTGCAGATCAACAGGGAGGAGCAGATGTTGCAGGGGATGTTGCACAGGATGTTCTGGATAAAGTGGAATCTTAGTTCACAGATTCTTTTGCCTCTTTCCATGCAGTTCGAAATAGAGCATCTTTTCATGGGTATGTCTTTGGAGACTTTGGAGAGATTTATTTAGGAGCTGGAAAGCCTTTTCAAATGATTGACAAAGGGGGAGTGAAGCTGAAATTGCAGACGGATGACACATAGTGGTTGAAGGAAGTCATGGAGGTACCAGTCTTGGAGATGAGTCTAATTTCTTCAAGAAATTTGGGTGATGGGAGATGTACTGTAACTCTCACAGCGGATACACTTGAATTAGATGGTGGTAAGAAAGTAGGTATCCTTTATCTATCTACTTATATTGCTGATTCACTTTCTGTTGCAGAGATGTGGCTTCATAGGCTTAGTCACATATGTATAAGGAGAATGCAAGTTTTGAAACGGAAGTCAGATGTCTTTGACAAGCTAAAGAACTGGAAAGCCTTAGTGTTCATGGAGGAGATGACGGACAGATATCAGGTGAGGGAATTGAATTATTCTGAGCAGGGCTATGTTGATTTGAACAGGGTTTTGATCCATGGAGAGCTCGCGGGTAAAAAGTTATCACTCACAGACGAACACAGGTATCGGCGTCGGTCAGACAGTAACCGACGTCGGCAACAGGAAGACCGACGTCGGTCATGAAGGAACTGACGTCGGTAGAAAGGATATCGATGTCGGCCAGGGAGACGACGATGATAGTCAGGGTCAGTGCAGAGAACCGACATCGGTCGGGAGCAAACTGGGAGATGGCTGAGATCAGTCACTGGAATGAATATTGAGCGGACAACAAGCTGTCAACAAGTCTCAAACGCTCATATGGAGGTCAGAAAGGGTAAGTGAACCTCATATTCGTTGTTCACCTTCTTTATATTGCCTACTGATGGTCGAGAACCAGGAAGATGTGAAGAGGCAATGCAGGTAGAATCCAGATACAGTGGGAGCTTGGCATGGATGAGGAGTGTGAGTCCTTGGAGAAGAACCAAACAGGTATTTGTTGGTAGAGTTGTTAGCTGGAAGAAAGCACTGAGAGACGGATGGATTCCCATAGTTAAAGAAGAGAGTGGACGGATACATGAGACGGAAGGCCAAGGTATAAGGTCTTGAAGAAGCTGCAGGACATTGGTACAGGTTTTGACAGGTGGATGACTAAGCATGGCTTTAGTCAATGTCAGTGTAACTATTGTGTTTATTCTTACCAGGTGGATGATGAGTCGTGACATTATCCAGTTACTGTATGTGGATGGTTTGCTAGCAGGTTTTGTACATACAGGGATTTGCTGAGCTAAAAAGTAAGGTTAGTTCAGAGGCGTGTTATGAAGAATTTGGAGCAGCGAAATTCTTTGGCATAAGAGACATGGAGATCTTATCTCCAGTGGGAGCTGATGTGAAGACGGTGTTGGCGGGGTTTATGACGCAGGATGCAGAATCAGAAAGCACACCAATGGCTGGACAGTTCAAGCTTAGCTTGAAACAGGGTTCGAAATCACATGAGGTCTAGTGTAGACCTGAGTTTTCCCAATCAGTGGGGGTTGTCAGAAAGTATGGAGCCAATTCGGGGAAGGAGTACGGGAGGGCAGTTCAGTGGGACTAGCAACAGGGATTCTTGTTATGTAGGGTCAAGTTCTTCACTACATGGATGTGTAGGTTCGGATATGGCAGGTTACTTGAATGACAGGTATAGCATCACAAGTTGTGTGGTGGTTAGTCTTTAGGATTGAGCTTGAAGAGGGATACAAGCCAAAAAATAGATTAGACGGGCTACAGATACAGGTACAAGTGCATTTATTTATCTCCAAGTGGGAGATTGTTAGGTTGTGGAGTTAAAAACTTCACTAATGCATACATGGAGGAGGTTGCAGAAGAGTTGCGGAGTGTCACAGACACCGGCGTCAGTCAGGCCAACCGACATCAGCAGGAAGGAGACAGAAGGCAACCGACGTCGGTCATGGATCGGCCGGCGTCGGCACCCCCAGGCAGATAGGGACCGATGTCGGTCACCTGTGGTTCGAGCTATGAGTATATTACGGGCATTTGGTTGACGAACCAAGTGTTTGCATGTTTAGAGCTAATTTTAGACTGAGAGCTGCGGATCTAATTATTGTATTAGATGTCTAATTATTGTTTGGATGCGATTTATATAATAGACTCGTAGTTGTATTGTAAATGTGTGCTAGAAAGCCATAGAGCTTTTAGAGAGAGCTAGTGTAGCTCCTCCTAGTTCCAAAGGGGTGCTGAGAGTGTATGATCAGGGAGAGTTGCAAGGTCTGCAAGGTCTAAGAGTTGATCCACCGAGGTACTGGTTGAATAATCATAAGGACTTGGTGAGGCAAGGACAAGGGTTCTTTAGGGGTGTAGAGATATCTACATGGTGAGTAAGGTCTAGTGATTTGCAGGTAGCAGTAGAGAGCAGGAGATCTACTTGGAGTACGTTTGTGTACTTGGTGAACTGGCAGCATGTTACTGACTGGTTGGAGAGGTGAACATCAATTCTATATTGGAGTTGATTATTGGGACCGAGAGAGAGAGGGAAGAAGGTCTTGAGGTGTGGCGAACCTTTGAGGTGGAGGAAGAAGTGGCATCTTCCTTATTGTATATTCTTCTGAGTGATTATTAATACAATTGTGTATTGTCTCTCAATTCCTGTGTTGTTTCATATTTCTATTTACTTATTGATTTTGGTATAATTCCGTGTTTAGTTGCTAATACAAGAAGTAATCATATGTGCTCTAATTGGTAGAGCAAGATCCTGACTCAGTAGGCATCAGAGCATGTTTATTGTTCTAGGTTTCCTTGACAGTATTTCTTATTCCTCTCTTGGGTCTAGCTCTCTTACAACCATTTAATGCCTTGTGTATTAGGGGAATTAGCATGTTCTCTCTGAGAGACTGGTCCTTTATGTTAGTTGTTTTTTCTTCGTGATCTTTGAGCAATTGTTTGATTGTGGCTCTAAAGATTTCTTGATTCTCATGATTTAGAAGGATTTTACCTTGGGGAGTGTCCTTCTTTTGGCCAAAGTGGGCTCGTTCTTCTTGTTGTTTCCTTATGAGAATGTGAACTTTAATATGAATTGGATTATGGTCTGAT